>JAWNLL010000306.1:0-44099 GCA_035042425.1 Drosophila flavopinicola | reverse complement strand
ACAAGTAGACGACGGCGAAAAAATTGATCGGCGAAAAGGAAAAAAAAGAGTGCTCTAGTCGGGAGTGCCTGACCTTGTCCTCACATTCTTTTAAACTAACCTATCAGTGTACTTACATACAAACACACACATGTTTCAAGAAGTTCAAGTACAAGAAGTTTAAGCAGTTGGCTTGCTTCTGCACTAATCCCGACACTGTAAAGAACCTATTGGCTTCGCCGGGCTAAGCTCGATCGACCCAAGGGTTCGTGCAACAAATTTATACGAAGCACTTGCGATAAATAAGAACACAGATGTTGTTAGTTTAAGTATTTATTTGAGTATAAATACTCTGTAAATCCTCGGGTATTTTGTTAATTTGAATTTAATGCTAACTCGCTGCTGGAATTACGGCGTGTCTTCGGACTCGTCGTCGGCCTTAGGATCGGGGTAGCCGAGGTAGTCGTCGGCTTCGGCTCTGTGTGGCCGAGGTAGTCGTCGGCCTCACCAGTTCGCAGAGGACTCGATTCGGCTTTGTGTAAGCGACAAACGCAAGGATACGTCAGCCACTCCTGCTAATTACAAAGATACACCAATAGTCACTCCTGCTTCGCAAGGATCACACCGGCCACTCCTGTCTACAAGGATACGCTAGTACCGCCAGTTCGCTGGGGTTATGCTAAGATCTATTGTAATTGCAAGGATATGTTTGATACTCCCGCTACACAAGGATACGTCAGGCCGTTCCTGCTCTCGCAAGGATACGCCGTGACCACTCATGTCTCGCAAAGATATACACAAACCACTCCTGCCTACAAAGATCGCGTTTAGCCACCTCAGCTCCCTTGGATTTGCACTAGCAACTCCTGTAGCACAAGGATACGCACGGGACTCCTACTATGCAAGGATACACCAGGCTTCTCGCGCAATTTCGCAAGGATATGCTTGACCGCTCCTGCACTGTACTCAGTTGTTGGATCACTCACTCACCTGCACTCGTTCTGCGTGGCACGGCTCGGTCGGCGGTACTTCGGCTCGGCTGGGCGAAGATCTCGGTTGGTCGGGCGGAGTCGGGCGGACGCTGGACGTTGGTGAGGCTCGGGTACGTATTGCTTGGGGTTTGTCGAGGTCCGTCGTTTGCGGGTCGTAACCTACTGTGTCATTTCACTGTGCATTAGTCACTCCTGTATTTGCGGAGATTCAATGAGTACTCCTGTTTACAAGGATACGTCAGGCCTCTCCTGCAATTGCAAGGATACGCCGTGACCACTCCTGCTCACAAGGATATCACCAAAATCCTGCCTACAAGGATACGCTAGTACGCACGCAAATCGACACAGGATGGTATGTTGACGGTGCAAGGACTTACTCGGTTGTTCTTCAGGTTCCTGGGCGTTTCTGGGCTTCCACGTTTTTGACTCGTTGCTTGCTGGTACTTGATTTCTCTCGATTTGTCTGTTTGCTGGCCTTTTATAGCTGCGGGCCGTGTTGTAACGGGACTATGGCGTGATGTCTCACACCATGTAACGGCGTTATGTCCCGTTATAACGGTACCCGCTCTCTCGGCTGACTGCAGGTGCTTGTCAGCAGAGGTCGCTGCACTAGCAGCTGCTGTTTTTACCAGACTGTAACGGGACTATGTCACAATGCTTAATGCAAAGTGACAACATTCTTGTCGGTCCCGTTACAGTGGCTATGTTTCGTGAGGAGTTGTTTTGGCTCCTCACTCTCCCCTCTTTCTTCGGGAGAAGATTGAAGCCTGCTTGTGTAAAATATATAGAATTATTATTAGTTTTTATTTTATTTTTTTTATTTTATTTTTTTTTTTTTTTCTTCATGTTTTTCCAGAGATGATGCGATCCTTACTGACGAATGGTGCACATATTTCAACGTCTTTGCATCGCGATGTCTAATTATGGTCTGAACATCATTATTTGGAACGCCAATGGCATCATTGGCAAGACCCTGGAGGTCGAACATCTTCTCCAGGAAAAGGATGTTGATATCCTTCTTGTTTCAGAAACACACTTCAACAGCCGCTCCTCCTTCCGCATCCATGGTTATGATGTTCACTGTGCCAATCACCCGGGTGACCGTCTCCGTGGTGGTGCTGCAGTCATCGTGCGGTCATCGTTTGACTTTCACCTCAGTAATACTATTGCTGAGCCTCATCTACAAGCTATTTCTATATCCTTGGTCACTGGTATTGGAAGCGTTTCTTTTGCTGCTGTATATTGCCCACCTGGACATCGTCAATGCTCGACTTCTGGAGAGTATCATCGCCTATTTGGCTCTATGGGCAACCACTTTTTTATTGGCGGCGACTGGAATGCGCACCATCAATTTTGGGGATGCAGGCGGTCGTGTATTAGAGGAGATACTCTGATGTCACTGGTATCAGGCTCCAATCTTCAGGTCTTGGCCACCGGCGCACCCACACATTTTCCGGGAAATACCCGGTATCTCCCCACGGCCATTGACTTTGCGGTCTACAAAGGCATCCCCTGCAACCACCTCGCCATATCAGAGTGTACAGGTCTATCCTCTGATCACATCCCGTTGCTGGCTTACTTTTGTGTGTCCGCCTATGTGGTTACCGCCAAACCTAGGCTTCTCCCCCGTGGCTCGAATATAGAGGACTTTGGTACTCGGCTCTCGACACTAGCTATTGCTAACCCTCTCCCTCTTGACACTCCTGCTAACATTGACGCTTTTGCTCAGGATCTGGTTGACAAGATTCACCTTGCTGCTCCTTCTGCTACCGGAACCCCATCCGCACCTCCGCCATCTTGGGCATCCTCTAAACCTGAGATTTCGATGTTGGCTAGACGAGGGCATTCTCTGCGTCGCGAGTGGATGAGGACGCGTCATCTGCTGGATCTGGCACGGTGGAAAGCCGCTGTCTCAAATCTTAGGCGTGTGTAAGTCTGCTAAGTCGGAGTTCTTTGTAAACAAGCTCAACGCCATCGACCCTGACGAGGAACATGGTTTTGCGTTGTGGAAGTGCACCCGCAGCATCAAGCGACAGCCTCTTCGCAGGCTCCCTCTCAGACGTAATGATGGTACATGGGCTCGTACTGATGACGATATTGCTGAAGTTTTTGCGAATGAACTCGAAGCACGGTTCACTCCTTTTGATTTCGCGACCAGACAAGAGGTAAGAGCCACCGTCTCGAGGATTGGCCTATCCTTCGGCCCCTCCCATTTTGTCCAGCCGGTAACCGAAGATGAGGTTCATTCTCAAATAAAGAGGTTGATTCTCTCTAAGGCACCTGGAATGGATTCTATTGATGGCAAAGTGGCCAAGGCTCTACCCAGCGTAATTGTCTCACAGCTTTGTCGGCTGTTCAATGCCGTACTTGACTTGGGTCATTTCCCGGCCCCATGGAAGCGCGCTCTTATTGTTATGGTGCCAAAGAAAGGCAAGGATCCCCACAATCCGGACTCTTTCAGGCCGATAAGTCTCCTGCCTACTTTTTCGAAGGTCTTTGAGAGAATCTTTTTAACCCGTCTTCTGGCCGTTGACGCTTTTGAAAATGCGCTACCAGACCATCAATTTGGCTTCCGAGGACGCCATAATGCGGTTGAACAAATCCATCGTGTTGTAAGCCACATCCTCAGCGCCTTCGAAAAGAAAAAATACTGTGCCGCAGTTTTCCTGGACATTCGGCAGGCTTTTGATAGGGTCTGGCACGAGGGCCTCTGCTACAAGCTAATGCCGCTGCTCCCTGAAGGTCTCTGGAAGGTGCTTGTCTCTTTCCTGGAAGGCAGAGCATTTGCTGTCGAATACAGAGATGCCCGGTCCGGAATGCGTCCTATTCGGGCTGGTGTACCTCAGGGTAGTATTCTTGGACCAATACTATACACTGTATTTACGGCGGATCTTCCCATCCTCAATACACGCGGATCATTGACGGCAACATATGCTGACGACACAGCTTTCCTAGCTTCTAGCAGTTACTCAACGACTGCCTCCAGACGTGTCCAAGGATTCCTAGATGAGTTCGAGTGCTGGGCCTCGCGATGGAATATAGAGCCGAATATTGAAAAAACCCAACACGCCACGTTTGCACTCCGGCCTGGTCGCTCACGTCGGCTTTATCTAGATGGTAAGAGAATCGCGCACACTGATAACATCACTTATTTGGGAGTGACCCTGGACAGGCGCCTCACATGGAGCAGCCATATTAAAAAAGCATGTGGAACAGTGAACAAGAAACTGGGGAAATTGGACTGGCTTCTCAGACCAGGGAGTGGTCTTTCCCTAAGAGCCAAAGTACGGTTATTTAAGACCATTATACTGCCAACGTTAAATTGGGGTATCACTTGCTGGGGGACTGCATGTGACACTACCCTAAGAAGAGTTCAAGCTACAATAACAAAGTCTTTGCGCCGCATGACCAATATTCAGTGGCATCATTACGTCAAAAATGAGACTATCCTCAACGACCTTCAAATACCAACGGTGTGTGAGGCCATAAGTAAAAGCTCCAACCGGTATCGCGCACGTTTGTTAGACCACTCTAACCGCCTGGCTAGACAACTCGCAAGACCGGCGAGACATAGGCGTCTAAAGCGCAAGCACCCGTCGGACCTCTGGATCCTTGGCCGGTCGCGGAACGGCCGGCTTCTTTAGAAAATTATAGCAATATATATTATAGCATACCCGTGCTGATAACAGCGTCATCTCCCCACTGAGATGGGTTTTTAAAGTTCAAAGTTATATCGGCCTGGAAATAGGGTAAACACCCTATGTAGCTTGCCAAATAAAAAAAAAATAAAAATATAAATGTTTTTCCGGATCTTATTCCACTGTGCACAATGTGCATCTCGCTGCTTGCATTTGTACGGCACCGTTGTATGCCCTCGATCCATCCGTTGGTGAAATTTCTCTGTGGTCGTAAATGGTGTATATTGTTGTGTAGATTTGTGACTTGTTTGCCGTATTCTTGTGGTTGATGTGTATGCGTGTTTATGTTATTGCTCCTGCGTAATTTCCTTATCCCTTTCTGGGGTATAACTAGGGTATTTTTTTTCCTGTTTTGCTGAATCTTGCCCCAATGTGCATCCCGTTGCTTGCGATTTCGGCAACCAGAGGTGCCGCTCAAAATTTTTTTTGAGAGCGGTTGAAATTTTTGATAACGATGAATTTATAATTGACTCTTTTCCGATGTGTATTTTCTGCATTTTCTACCCTCGCGAAGAGGGAAAACAAATTTATTTCACAAAATATTAGTAGTTATATATATATATAAAAATAATTATAATTTTATTTTCTCTTTATATATATATATTTTTTTTAATAGAATTTTCAAAACAAATGTTAGTTTAACCTCGTGAGAAGCAATCGTTCGCTAAAAAATTTAAGATTTATCTAGAAAAATTTTTATTTTTTTTATTATTAAAAAAATTTAAAAAATTATATTTTTGTTTTTGTTCACTATTCCAAGTCTTTGATATGGGCTGTTTGGGTTCTTTTGTCAGTTTGTCCTTGTAGTTTGCAGATCACGGAGGAAACGAAATCCGAAATGGTGTATGGACCGCCGAACCTGGGTGCTAGTTTCGCTGCAAAACCCTCTGCTGCATTTGACAGGTGGTGCTCCTTCGCCCACACCTGGTCTCCTACCGAAGGCTTCCAGGGTCGCCTTCTTAAGCTTTAGTGCCTAGCCTGGTCTTGAACAGCCTTTTCCAGACTGCGTCTGACCACCTCGAAGATTTCTTTGAATTTGACTGCATGGAGTCCAGAGGTTCCAGTGCAGGCATCGCTGTCGTACAATGCTTCGCAACCGATAGTTGTATAAGCTGCACTGTATTGTCAATGTTGAACACTGATATTTACGGCATAGTGTAATCTGGTAGCCTCCCAATAGCTCTGATTGCCTTATATGCACATCGTTTGACTGTGCAGTTGGCACTCTAGACTTCGGAGTGTACGTTGCTTAAGACTAGTATTTACAGATCGTTTGAAGACTGTGCTGTAAACAGCTCCATTGTCAGTATCATCGCGTAGCGACTCCAACGGTCAGAGCTACGAAAGTCTCGAAGCTTGGACGGTAGCAATGCGTATGCACAGATAGGTCCATTTAAGCACCTATGATATCAGCCAATACGCATGATATTCAGAGCTTGAACGCAAGTGGTCACAGTCCGACTATAAGGTTCATTACTCGGTATTTAAGACACATTTTACTCGATTTGCAATTGGGTTTGACAGCTGACAAAATTGGCAACATTGATATAGCTTCATAAGTCGATACAGCCATGTCCAATAGTATCGGACTGTCACTCGAGCATGGTCTATGACTTCAAAGTATAGCCCTGGAGATCTCACTATTGGGATATGAGTTGCTCGTAGTCCATGGCTACAGGCAGCTTATTTCATTGCCAATCTGATAGCTGTACAGTTGCCGAAATTATCGGCAATTTGTAAACTTCTAGATTGGACGTTATTTGTGATCATAACTTGAACTTATGCAGTCGATGCTCCTCTTGAATCTATGTGGCATTCAACTACTCAGCCGTAAACTTGTCTTTTAGAGCTGGCAGTAGAGTGCATCTGCACACATTCAGCATGCCCTTCCGATACATAACTCGAAGTCATACTGCTGTAGTTACAGTGCCCATCTAGCGATACTGCCTGACGGACTCTCGATGGAATCGAGCCATTGAGTGCCAGTGATCGGTGACAATTGTGAAGTTATCCCTTTAGGTATGTCTCAATTTACGAATTATACAGCTCGAGAATTGTCTCGAAGCTTATAATGCATGACTCATAGAGGATGCGCTAGCATATGGATCACAAATACCCTTGTTTTGCGAATCTGATGAATTGACACTTAGTCCATAATTTTTTGCAACAGTCTACAGCTTGAATGGCTCGATACGAAATCTGAGCATGCTAGCACTAGTACTGGTGAGTATCCCTTGCTGTCTCGAACGGATTCGTTGACGAACTTATGCCATTGACCTTTCTTCAGCAATTTAAGTTGACTGCTGACAAGTCTGAACGAATGCATATACGAGCTACTACAATAGTCGGAGTCCTTGACTTGGAGTGGCTTAGCTCAGCATTACGTCCTTGTCATCAGACTATCATCGTATACACCTGATGTCCCAGATATTTTAGTCTTGCGTGCAAGCACTTATCGATGTGCCTAGTCACTGCCCACCACGAAACACTCTCATTCGTCATATGTTATCTCGCGTCTCCCAATGACGATAATTGTGGACGCACGCTTAAGTCGCTATCGTAATTTAGCTCAAATCATACTTTACAGCTACGAGTCTTTGCTTGAAACTTAAATGCGAGTCATGGAGGATGCACTATTCAATGATCCAAACATATGTACCCTTGTATATGCGATTCGGATGAATGACATTGACCGAAGTTATGAGTCCATTTTACGTCTTCTTTTAATTAGAAGCAATGTTACAGCTCGAATGCTTGAAGATCTTAAATGCCAGAGTCATAGAGTGATCACTCATGCAATGATCAAAAGTACCCTTGTTATTGCGATATCGGATAACAATCTGATCGAAGTGTATGGCACATTCTAAGTTTTTAGCGAAATGTCGTCTTGATACCTCTATCTACCTTTTTTATTCTTTGTTTTATTGCATTTTGATTTGGCAAGCTACATAGGGTGTTTACCCTATTTCCAGGCCGGTATAACTTTGAACTTTAAAACCCAATCCTCAGTGGGGAGATGACGCTGTTGTCAGCACGGGTATGCTATAATATATATTGCTATAATTTTCTAAAGAAGCCGGCCGTTCCGCGACCGGCCAAGGATCCAGAGGTCCGACGGGTGCTTGCGCTTTAGACGCCTATGTCTCGCCGGTCTTGCGAGTTGTCTAGCCAGGCGGTTAGAGTGGTCTAACAAACGTGCGCGATACCGGTTGGAGCTTTTACTTATGGCCTCACACACCGTTGGTATTTGAAGGTCGTTGAGGATAGTCTCATTTTTGACGTAATGATGCCACTGAATATTGGTCATGCGGCGCAAAGACTTTGTTATTGTAGCTTGAACTCTTCTTAGGGTAGTGTCACATGCAGTCCCCCAGCAAGTGATACCCCAATTTAACGTTGGCAGTATAATGGTCTTAAATAACCGTACTTTGGCTCTTAGGGAAAGACCACTCCCTGGTCTGAGAAGCCAGTCCAATTTCCCCAGTTTTTTGTTCACTGTTCCACATGCTTTTTTAATATGGCTGCTCCATGTGAGGCGCCTGTCCAGGGTCACTCCCAAATAAGTGATGTTATCAGTGTGCGCGATTCTCTTACCATCTAGATAAAGCCGACGTGAGCGCCCAGGCCGGAGTGCAAACGTGGCGTGTTGGGTTTTTTCAATATTCGGCTCTATATTCCATCGCGAGGCCCAGCACTCGAACTCATCTAGGAATCCTTGGACACGTCTGGAGGCAGTCGTTGAGTAACTGCTAGAAGCTAGGAAAGCTGTGTCGTCAGCATATGTTGCCGTCAATGATCCGCGTGTATTGAGGATGGGAAGATCCGCCGTAAATACAGTGTATAGTATTGGTCCAAGAATACTACCCTGAGGTACACCAGCCCGAATAGGACGCATTCCGGACCGGGCATCTCTGTATTCGACAGCAAATGCTCTGCCTTCCAGGAAAGAGACAAGCACCTTCCAGAGACCTTCAGGGAGCAGCGGCATTAGCTTGTAGCAGAGGCCCTCGTGCCAGACCCTATCAAAAGCCTGCCGAATGTCCAGGAAAACTGCGGCACAGTATTTTTTCTTTTCGAAGGCGCTGAGGATGTGGCTTACAACACGATGGATTTGTTCAACCGCATTATGGCGTCCTCGGAAGCCAAATTGATGGTCTGGTAGTGCATTTTCAAAAGCGTCAACGGCCAGAAGACGGGTTAAAAAGATTCTCTCAAAGACCTTCGAAAAAGTAGGCAGGAGACTTATCGGCCTGAAAGAGTCCGGATTGTGGGGATCCTTGCCTTTCTTTGGCACCATAACAATAAGAGCGCGCTTCCATGGGGCCGGGAAATGACCCAAGTCAAGTACGGCATTGAACAGCCGACAAAGCTGTGAGACAATTACGCTGGGTAGAGCCTTGGCCACTTTGCCATCAATAGAATCCATTCCAGGTGCCTTAGAGAGAATCAACCTCTTTATTTGAGAATGAACCTCATCTTCGGTTACCGGCTGGACAAAATGAGAGGGGCCGAAGGATAGGCCAATCCTCGAGACGGTGGCTCTTACCTCTTGTCTGGTCGCGAAATCAAAAGGAGTGAACCGTGCTTCGAGTTCATTCGCAAAAACTTCAGCAATATCGTCATCAGTACGAGCCCATGTACCATCATTACGTCTGAGAGGGAGCCTGCGAAGAGGCTGTCGCTTGATGCTGCGGGTGCACTTCCACAACGCAAAACCATGTTCCTCGTCAGGGTCGATGGCGTTGAGCTTGTTTACAAAGAACTCCGACTTAGCAGACTTAAGCACACGCCTAAGATTTGAGACAGCGGCTTTCCACCGTGCCAGATCCAGCAGATGACGCGTCCTCATCCACTCGCGACGCAGAGAATGCCCTCGTCTAGCCAAAATCGAAATCTCAGGTTTAGAGGATGCCCAAGATGGCGGAGGTGCGTATGGGGTTCCGGTAGCAGAAGGAGCAGCAAGGTGAATCTTGTCAACCAGATCCTGCGCAAAAGCGTCAATGTTAGCAGGAGTGTCAAGAGGGAGAGGGTTAGCAATAGCTAGTGTCGAGAGCCGAGTACCAAAGTCCTCTATATTCGAGCCACGGGGGAGAAGCCTAGGTTTGGCGGTAACCACATAGGCGGACACACAAAAGTAAGCCAGCAACGGGATGTGATCAGAGGATAGACCTGTACACTCTGATATGGCGAGGTGGTTGCAGGGGATGCCTTTGTAGACCGCAAAGTCAATGGCCGTGGGGAGATACCGGGTATTTCCCGGAAAATGTGTGGGTGCGCCGGTGGCCAAGACCTGAAGATTGGAGCCTGATACCAGTGACATCAGAGTATCTCCTCTAATACACGACCGCCTGCATCCCCAAAATTGATGGTGCGCATTCCAGTCGCCGCCAATAAAAAAGTGGTTGCCCATAGAGCCAAATAGGCGATGATACTCTCCAGAAGTCCAGCATTGACGATGTCCAGGTGGGCAATATACAGCAGCAAAAGAAACTCTTCCAATACCAGTGACCAAGGATATAGAAATAGCTTGTAGATGAGGCTCAGCAATAGTACTACTGAGGTGAAAGTCAAACGATGACCGCACGATGACTGCAGCACCACCACGGAGACGGTCACCCGGGTGATTGGCACAGTGAACATCATAACCATGGATGCGGAAGGAGGAGCGGCTGTTGAAGTGTGTTTCTGAAACAAGAAGGATATCAACATCCTTTTCCTGGAGAAGATGTTCGACCTCCAGGGTCTTGCCAATGATGCCATTGGCGTTCCAAATAATGATGTTCAGACCATAATTAGACATCGCGATGCAAAGACGTTGAAATATGTGCACCATTCGTCAGTAAGGATCGCATCATCTCTAAAGTAGATGTCATTATCGACATCATCTGGTCAAAACGCGATAACAGCTTGTCAATCGCAGCCGCTTGTGTTGAAGCACTAGCTTCCTGCTGTCTACGTAGTTCGTCAATGAAGCTATGTAGTCTGTCCTGAGCAGGCTGAGTTGTGGAATCCGAGGGCAAATGTCCAGGGATGCTAGAACCAGGGACATTAGGCTTCCTACTATAGCCCGGTGTAGGCCAGTGGCTTGAATTTAACACCATCGGGGGTGGGACAGGCAGATTCGAGGTCTTTGGGGGCAACTGGGTTGCCGACCAAGCATTCCGAACTGAGACAGGAGTGACAGACTTCCTTTGCTGTAGACTTCGTCCAGTGTTGTTACCATTGCGCTTTGCAACCGCCTCCAGATAGGCGGGACAGCGTCTGAAAGCCGCGCTGTGATTGGACCCACAGTTGATGCACTTGTATTGTTCTTCAGTGGTAGCCATACACTTGTCTTTATCACGTGTTTCATGATCACCCGAACACCTGGCACATTTAGCGGGGAAGGAACAGAAATTCTTGGAATGACCAAACTCTTGACATCTGAAACATCTCAGAGCCCCAGATCGCGGACGGGGGGCCTCAATTTTCACGACCTGATATGCCAAAGCTTTTATGTCGTACATCTTCGTATTATTTGCAGCCGGTTCAAGCTCTATGTAGAACGTGTTTCGATTTTGTACACCATTCTCACCTGGTGGGTTGTAAATATTTCGAGGATTGTGTCCTTGAGCCCTTAGCTCAGCCTTTATATCCTCAATGTCGGTTGACGCATGCAATCCCCTGGCAACAACCCTAAAAGCACGGTTCTCCTTCAGCTGGAAGGAGCTAAATGGGATTCTATTTTCGGTAAAAATCTTTTGAATACTTCTATAGGATACACCTTCTGAACAGGTTATCCTGCAAGAAGACTGGCCGGTGATCTTCAGACGGAAGTCAATGGTCGCAGTACTGATCAGGGCAATGAGCCGTTTGATGTTTGGTATACCCCTTAGAAGAAAGGGAGGGGGACGCGGGCCAGAACTCTTTGGATTTGTCAAGCGCGGAGACACAGGCCGTCTAGGGGATGGTTGAGAGGACACTTTATGGACCGGACCCGCAACTACAGGGGCAGTCTTGCCATTAGAAGAAATCGCAGTGATAGGATGGCATCCAGTATCCGATCCAGGGGCACCTAAGGAAAGGGCAGGTATAGGGTTCAGCTCTGAAGATGCGACATCAGGGTGTTGCACATCCATGGCGTCATCGTCATCGTCAGCCAATATGGCATAGCTGTTACCGCGACCGGAGTAGGTTGAGTCTGCAGACCCAGGAGAGTTTGCATCAATAGGGCGAGTAGACAAAGAGGGCTTCTTATGAGTAACCGGCTTAGCCGCCAGGCAGACAGTCTTGAAGCGATCCAGGACAGGGCCAAGTAGCGAGGAATTCACTGAGGTGTTATCTACACCAACATGTCCAGAAACATGAGAACAGGGCACTTTCAAATTGTTACGGTTCATGATAGTAAGCCGATCACGGTCAGATGCAGCCTGACTGAACCACTCAGAGCTTATAATGGTGTCTAGAGCCGGCGTGCTGGCACCAGATTTGCGGATGCCAGATAGGAATGTATCATTATTCTCATGAGAGTCATCAAACAACTCTTTATCGCTGTGGGAAGGAATAGCATCCTGGACGCCTTGAGTCCGCAATAGACGACTATTCCTGTGTGCAGAGCCCGGGATCTGACGGGATGGAGCAGAATTTGAAATAGGCTTATCATGCGGGATGATTTGACTAGAGATAGATGCATCCGAATCGCTACTAGATATATTACGCCTTACGTCCAGGGCTTGCTGACGGGTCGAGGGACGTAAGCTAAGGGCCCGTCTGGTGGCAGAGCGAGCCTCTTCAGTCACTTGGTTGGCAGCCTTGGACCTGAGGTGCTTGTTCTTTAGAATTTTTTGATTAAACTTATTCTTAGGGGACGCCATGTATCTATGGAGGGGTCCCCCAAGTTGGGGGGCCGAAAAGGAAATAAATTAACACAGTCAAGAGAAAAAAAAAAGAAACGAAATAAATCAAAAAGATTTTTCTCAAAATTATTTTTCCTATTTTTTCCGATTTGTTTTCCGAAAATTTGGAGAAAATTTTTGGGAACAAAAAAGTAGTCTGTTCAGTACGAGAACTAGATTCAAACTGGTGATTGCCACTGATAATTTCTCCCTCCCGCGTGTTTCCGTGCTTTTTGCGTCGGGCTGGGATGTCTAGTCGGATCCCAGCACACTCCAGCATGGTGCCCATTCCGCTTAGGAAATCCCACCCTAGCACCAGTTCGTCGATTATACCCGGCAAGATGAGAAGAGCCAAGCCTATACGCTTCTCCCCGAGCTGGATGTCGACTTCTAGCTGTTCGGAGACTCCACTACGCCGTCCATCTGCCAACCGCACCTCTCGTCGAGTCTCCATTCTCCTTCCGTGGTCTCCTAGCGTCGTTGCCAGTCTATCGCTGATAAAACTGCTGGTCGTGCCAGTGTCGATAGTTGCCTTATATTGGCCGACGCCGATCTGCACCGTGGCTGACAGGTGCGTTCCTTCGTCTCGTAATCCTACTAGTGGTTGGGGGCTGCTCTATGGCCCTCGGCTCGCCCCTTGGAAGCGGGGGTCGTCGACCGTTTACCGGCCTGCAACACTCGATCGTTCGGACTCCTATTAGCCCGCAGACCCAGCAGTATATGAGCTGCTCGTTCCTGCATTCCTGGGCCCAGTGGCCTTCCTGGCCACACCTTCCACACGCTCTGGCTGGATTAAGGACGTGTGTTCTCGCAGGGTCTTGTCGGGCTCGGGGCGCTGGTCGTGGCACTGCGTCCGGGGGAGGTTCGTATCGTCGCCAACCACCCTCGGGGAACGGTGTGTTCGGTCCCTCGATGGCCATCAGCCGGGTCCGATGAGGTCGGTTCTCCTGGTACAGTCGCTGCAGGTCTCTCTCTAACTCCTCAAACTCTTCGGCCAAGTGCATGAGCTCCGTCAAGGTGGCGAATTGTTGTGGTCGAGCGAAAGCGCTTAGATCGGGGAGGCTGTTGTTATAAATTTGCGGCCCTAAGGGGTGGTAGGACTGGACCTGGTGTGCCATGGGGTGTGTATGCCTCTTGTGGTGTGCGTATAAATTTGTTGTCCGCGAGACGTGCCGCTAAGCTCGTTGATGGCAGGTTTAATCGGGACACCCCCAACTCGTCATTGTCATCGTCCTCGTTGCTTGTTGTCGGGCCACCGCCCTTGGCTGGAGATGGATGGCTGTGTTTTCTAGCTAGTTCGCTAATTCGGGTTCCGTACGGGGCTCGGCCTTCGCTCTCCGTCACCCACTCTCCGAACTGTCGGCGCATCGCATCGAGCGGGCCTAGTAGGGGCACCTCAAACTCGTCTCCATATTGAAGGACCTCTTCTTTCTTCAGATTGTATACCCATGCGTGGATGAGAGAGTACTCTATTTATCGCTGGGCCCCACGTTGGGCGCCAGTTGTAAAGAACCTATTGACTTCGCCGGGCTAAGCTCGATCGACCCAAGGGTTTGTGCAACAAATTTATACGAAGCACTTGCGATAAATAAGAACACAGATGTTGTAAGTTTAAGTATTTATTTTGAGTATAAATACTCTGTAAATCCTCGGGTATTTTGTTAATTTGAACTTAATGCTAACACGCTGCTGGAATTACGGCGTGTCTTCAGACTCGTCGTCGGCCTTAGGATCGGTGTAGCGGAGGTAGTCGTCGGCTTCGGCTCGCAGAGGACTCGATTCGGCTCTGTGTAAGCGACAAACGCAAGGATACGTCAGCCACTCCTGCTAATAACAAAGATACACCAATAGTCACTCCTGCTTCGCAAGGATCACACCGGCCACTCCTGTCTACAAGGATACGCTAGTAGCTCCAGTTCGCTGGGGTTATGCTAAGATCTATTGTAATTGCAAGGATACGTTTGATACTCCCGCTACACAAGGATACGTAAGGCCACTCCTGCTCTCGCAAGGATACGCCGTGACCACTCATGTCTCGCAAAGATATACACAAACCACTCCTGCCTACAAAGATCGCGTTTAGCCACCTCAGCTCCCTTGGATTTGCACTAGCAACTCCTGTAGCACAAGGATACGCACGGGACTCCTACTATGCAAGGATACACCAGGCTTCTCGCGCAATTTCGCAAGGATATGCTTGACCGCTCCTGCACTGTACTCAGTTGTTGGATCACTCACTCACCTGCACTCGTTCTGCGTGGCACGGCTCGGTCGGCGGTACTTCGGCTCGGCTGGGCGAAGATCTCGGTTGGTCGGGCGGAGTCGGGCGGACGCTGGACGTTGGTGAGGCTCGGGTACGTATTGCTTGGGGTTTGTCGAGGTCCGTCGTTTGCGGGTCGTAACCTACTGTGTCATTTCACTGTGCATTAGTCACTCCTGTATTTGCGGAGATTCAATGAGTACTCCTGTTTACAAGGATACGTCAGGTCACTCCTGCAATTGCAAGGATACGCCGTGACCACTCCTGCTCACAAGGATATCACCGAAATCCTGCCTACAAGGATACGCTAGTACTCACGCAAATCGACACAGGATGGTATGTTGACGGTGCAAGGACTTACTCGGTTGTTCTTCAGGTTCCTGGGCGTTTCTGGGCTTCCACGTTTTTGACTCGTTGCTTGCTGGTACTTGATTTCTCTCGATTTGTCTGTTTGCTGGCCTTTTATAGCTGCGGGCCGTGTTGTAACGGGACTATGGCGTGATGTCTCACACCATGTAACGGCGTTGTGTCCCGTTATAACGGTACCCGCTCTCTCGGCTGACTGCAGGTGCTCGTCAACAGAGGTCGCTGCACTAGCAGCTGCTGTTTTTACCAGACTGTAACGGGACTATGTCACAATGCTTAAAGCAAAGAGACAACATTCTTGTCGGTCCCGTTACAGTGGCTATGTTTTGTGAGGAGTTGTTTTGGATCCTCACTCTCCCCTCTTTCTTCGGGAGAAGATTAAAGCCTGCTTGTGTAAAATAGAATTATTATTAGTTCCGGATCTTATTCCACTGTGCACAATGTGCATCTCGCTGCTTGCATTTGTACGGCACCGTTGTATGCCCTCGATCCATCCGTTGGTGAAATTTCTCTGTGGTCGTAAATGGTGTATATTGTTGTGTAGATTTGTGACTTGTTTGCCGTATTCTTGTGGTTGATGTGTATGCGTGTTTATGTTATTGCTCCTGCGTAATTTCCTTATCCCTTTCTGGGGTATAACTAGGGTATTTTTTTTTCCTGTTTTGCTGAATCTTGCCCCAATGTGCATCCCGTTGCTTGCGATTTCGGCAACCAGAGGTGCCGCTCAAAATTTTTTTTGAGAGCGGTTGAAATTTTTGGTAACGATGAATTTTATAATTGACTCTTTTCCGATGTGTATTTTCTGCATTTTCTACCCTCGCGAAGAGGGAAAACCAATTTATTTCACAAAATATTAGTAGTTATATATATATATATAAAGAATTATAATTTTATTTTCTCTTTATATATATATTTTTTTTTAATAGAATTTTCAAAACAAATGTTAGTTTAACCTCGTGAGAAGCAATCGTTCGCTAAAAAATTTAAGATTTATCTAGAAAAATTTTTATTTTTTTTATTATTAAAAAAATTTAAAAAATTATATTTTTGTTTTTGTTCACTATTCCAAGTCTTTGATATGGGCTGTTTGGGTTCTTTTGTCTGTTTGTCCTTGTAGTTTGCAGATCACGGGGGAAACGAAATCCGAAATGGTGTATGGACCGCCGAACCTGGGTGCTAGTTTCGCTGCAAAACCCTCTGCTGCATTTGACAGGTGGTGCTCCTTCGCCCACACCTGGTCTCCTACCGAAGGCTTCCAGGGTCGCCTTCTTAAGCTTTAGTGCCTAGCCTGGTCTTGAGCGGCCTTTTCCAGACTGCGTCTGACCACCTCGAAGATTTCTTTGAGTTTGACTGCATTTTCGGTAGGGTCTAGAGGGGGTTGTCCGGTGCCGGTTGTCGTCTCGTCGTACAATGCTTTCGGCAACCGCGGATCGCGTCCTTGGGTGATGAAGGCTGCACTGTATCCTGTCGATGTTGACACACTGGTGTTTACGGCCAGTGTCAACACCTCTGATTGCCTTTAGCGTACTGGGCCACCATCGTTTTGACTGTGCGGTTGGCACGCTCGGTGGGGCTCTCCTGTGGAGTGTACGTCGCGGTGAGCTGGTGTTTCACTTCATCGTTTGAAGGCTGTGCTCGTAAACTGGGCTCCATTGTCGGTTATCATCACCTTTGCGACTCCGAACCGGGCCAGGATTCTTTCGCGAAAAGCTCTCTGAAGGGTGGCCGCCGTCGCACTGCGTAATGCCACCAGTTCGGTCCACTTAGAGAACCTGTCGAAGAACACCAATAGCATGGTATTCCCGTGTTTCGACCTGCGCAAGGGTCCGACAAAGTCAGCGCACACAGTGGTCCACGGTTCCTCGGGTATTTGGGGCAGCATTTTTCTAGCGGTTTGCAGTTGGCTTGGTTTGTACCGCTGACAGACTTCGCAACGTTGGACATAGCCTCTTACGTCTCGGTACAACCATGGCCAATAGTATCGGGCTGCCACTCGGGCTATGGTCTTTCGGCTTCCAGTGTAGCCCTCGGTCACGGCATCGTAACACTCGTGTGGGACTTGTGGTTGTTGCTTCTTCGGTACACATAGCTTACAGGCTGCTTCCTCTTCGTTGCCGGCTCGTTGGGGAATGTGTCTGTACAGGTTGCCGTTTTGTATTCTGTAATCGGTAAACTTCTGAGGTTGGGCGTTCATCTTCGTGATCATTTTCTTGATCTAACTGCAGTCGATTTCTCCCTCTTCGGGTCCTGTGTGGTGTTCAACTACTCGGCCGCAGACTTCGTCTTTTATGGGCTGGCGGGAGAGTGCATCTGCCACCACATTCAGCTTGCCCTTCCGGTACATAATCTCGAAGTCATACTGCTGTAGTTACAGTGCCCATCTAGCGATCCTGCCTGACGGACTCTCGATGGAATCGAGCCATTTGAGTGCCATGTGATCGGTGACAACCGTGAAGTGGTACCCCTCTAGGTATGTCTCAATTTCCGAATTGCCCATACGATCGCGAGACACTCTTTCTCGGTGGCCGAGTAGTTCTTCTCGGCTCCATTTAGGATTCGGCTGGCGTAGGAAATCACTCGTTCTCCTTCTTCTGAGATCTGAGTGAGTATGGCTCCGAGTCCATAATTGCTGGCATTTGTCTGCAGGGTGAACGGTCGGTCGAAATCTGGGCATGCTAGCACTGGTGCCTTGGTGAGTTTCGCCTTGACCGTCTCGAAGGCTTCCTGTTGCTCCTCACTCCACTCCCATCTGGCCCTTTCTTCAGCAGATAATTAAGTGGGTGTACTGTTGTAGCGAAGTCTGGAACGAATCGCCGGTACCACGATGCTACTCCCAGATACTGTCGTTACTCCTTGACGTTTGTGGGTGGCTTTAGCTCAGCTATTGCGGCTACCTTGTCGGGATCAGTACAGATGCCTCGCTCTGTCACCTGATGTCCCAGATATTTTAGCTCTTGCTTGAAAAAATCGCACTTGTCGATGTTGATCCTCAAGTTGGCTGCCCGAAGCCGACGAAACACTTCCTTCAGGTTCGTCATGTGTTCTTCTCGCGTCCTCCCAATGACGATAATGTCGTCCAGGTACGCAAACGCGTGAAGGTCGCTGGTGCGGAATGTAGCCCAAATGGCATCACTTTCCATTGGTAGAGTCCTTTACCTGGAACCGTGAATGCAGTCAGTGGCCGGCTACTCTTTTCCATCGGTCCAAGACATGGTGTACTCTTAGTAAAGGGTATGCGTCTTTGATGGACTGACTATTTAGCTGCCGAAAGTCGACACAGCCTCCACTTGCCCGTCTTCTTTTTGACCATTACGATGGGAGGGCTATGTGGACTGTTCGATGCTTCAATGCATCCTTTTGCCAGCAACTCATCCACCTGTTTGTTGATCTCTTCTTGCATTTTTGGGTTCTTAGGAAAGTATCGTTGCTTGATTGCTCGGTCGTCGGTCATAACAATCCGATGCTCAGTGATCAGGGATGTGCCGGACATCGTCTCGAATGCTGCTAGTTCTTACTGCAGAAACTTGTCCACCTCTTCGTCAGGGTGGATTGGCACCCTCTCTCCCTCGCCGCTGTTGAAGGGTTGTTGTTCGTGTTTGCTCGTGTATTCTGGTGTTCTCGTGTGTTCTTGGGCTCTGGTGTGATCTTCTGCTCTCGTGTGTTCTTGTAAAGGGTCTCGTTCGTTGTGCTTGGTGATTGCCACTGATAATTTCTCCTCCCGCGTGTTTCCGTGCTTGCGTCGGGCTGGGATGTCTAGTCGGATCCCAGCACACTCCAGCATGGTGCCCATTCCGCTTAGGAAATCCCACCCTAGCACCAGTTCGTCGATTATACCCGGCAAGATGAGAAGAGCCAAGCCTATACGCTTCTCCTCGAGCTGGATGTCGACTTCTAGCTGTTCGGAGACTCCACTACGCCGTCCATCTGCCAACCGCACCTCTCGTCGAGTCTCCATTCTCCTTCCGTGGTCTCCTAGCGTCGTTGCCAGTCTATCGCTGATAAAACTGCTGGTCGTGCCAGTGTCGATAGTTGCCTTATATTGGCCGACGCCGATCTGCACCGTGGCTGACAGGTGCGTTCCTTCGTCTCGTAATCCTACTAGTGGTTGGGGGCTGCTCTATGGCCCTCGGCTCGCCCCTTGGAAGCGGGGGTCGTCGACCGTTTACCGGCCTGCAACACTCGATCGTTCGGACTCCTATTAGCCCGCAGACCCAGCAGTATATGAGCTGCTCGTTCCTGCATTCCTGGGCCCAGTGGCCTTCCTGGCCACACCTTCCACACGCTCTGGCTGGATTAAGGACGTGTGTTCTCGCAGGGTCTTGTCGGGCTCGGGGCGCTGGTCGTGGCACTGCGTCCGGGGGAGGTTCGTATCGTCGCCAACCACCCTCGGGGAACGGTGTGTTCGGTCCCTCGATGGCCATCAGCCGGGTCCGATGAGGTCGGTTCTCCTGGTACAGTCGCTGCAGGTCTCTCTCTAACTCCTCAAACTCTTCGGCCAAGTGCATGAGCTCCGTCAAGGTGGCGAATTGTTGTGGTCGAGCGAAAGCGCTTAGATCGGGGAGGCTGTTGTTATAAATTTGCGGCCCTAAGGGGTGGTAGGACTGGACCTGGTGTGCCATGGGGTGTGTATGCCTCTTGTGGTGTGCGTATAAATTTGTTGTCCGCGAGACGTGCCGCTAAGCTCGTTGATGGCAGGTTTAATCGGGACACCCCCAACTCGTCATTGTCATCGTCCTCGTTGCTTGTTGTCGGGCCACCGCCCTTGGCTGGAGATGGATGGCTGTGTTTTCTAGCTAGTTCGCTAATTCGGGTTCCGTACGGGGCTCGGCCTTCGCTCTCCGTCACCCACTCTCCGAACTGTCGGCGCATCGCATCGAGCGGGCCTAGTAGGGGCACCTCAAACTCGTCTCCATATTGAAGGACCTCTTCTTTCTTCAGATTGTATACCCATGCGTGGATGAGAGAGTACTCTATTTATCGCTGGGCCCCACGTTGGGCGCCAGTTGTAAAGAACCTATTGACTTCGCCGGGCTAAGCTCGATCGACCCAAGGGTTTGTGCAACAAATTTATACGAAGCACTTGCGATAAATAAGAACACAGATGTTGTAAGTTTAAGTATTTATTTTGAGTATAAATACTCTGTAAATCCTCGGGTATTTTGTTAATTTGAACTTAATGCTAACACGCTGCTGGAATTACGGCGTGTCTTCAGACTCGTCGTCGGCCTTAGGATCGGTGTAGCGGAGGTAGTCGTCGGCTTCGGCTCGCAGAGGACTCGATTCGGCTCTGTGTAAGCGACAAACGCAAGGATACGTCAGCCACTCCTGCTAATAACAAAGATACACCAATAGTCACTCCTGCTTCGCAAGGATCACACCGGCCACTCCTGTCTACAAGGATACGCTAGTAGCTCCAGTTCGCTGGGGTTATGCTAAGATCTATTGTAATTGCAAGGATACGTTTGATACTCCCGCTACACAAGGATACGTAAGGCCACTCCTGCTCTCGCAAGGATACGCAGTGACCACTCATGTCTCGCAAAGATATACACAAACCACTCCTGCCTACAAAGATCGCGTTTAGCCACCTCAGCTCCCTTGGATTTGCACTAGCAACTCCTGTAGCACAAGGATACGCACGGGACTCCTACTATGCAAGGATATACCAGGCTTCTCGCGCAATTTCGCAAGGATATGCTTGACCGCTCCTGCACTGTACTCAGTTGTTGGATCACTCACTCACCTGCACTCGTTCTGCGTGGCACGGCTCGGTCGGCGGTACTTCGGCTCGGCTGGGCGAAGATCTCGGTTGGTCGGGCGGAGTCGGGCGGACGCTGGACGTTGGTGAGGCTCGGGTACGTATTGCTTGGGGTTTGTCGAGGTCCGTCGTTTGCGGGTCGTAACCTACTGTGTCATTTCACTGTGCATTAGTCACTCCTGTATTTGCGGAGATTCAATGAGTACTCCTGTTTACAAGGATACGTCAGGTCACTTCTGCAATTGCAAGGATACGCCGTGACCACTCCTGCTCACAAGGATATCACCGAAATCCTGCCTACAAGGATACGCTAGTACTCACGCAAATCGACACAGGATGGTATGTTGACGGTGCAAGGACTTACTCGGTTGTTCTTCAGGTTCCTGGGCGTTTCTGGGCTTCCACGTTTTTGACTCGTTGCTTGCTGGTACTTGATTTCTCTCGATTTGTCTGTTTGCTGGCCTTTTATAGCTGCGGGCCGTGTTGTAACGGGACTATGGCGTGATGTCTCACACCATGTAACGGCGTTATGTCCCGTTATAACGGTACCCGCTCTCTCGGCTGACTGCAGGTGCTCGTCAACAGAGGTCGCTGCACTAGCAGCTGCTGTTTTTACCAGACTGTAACGGGACTATGTCACAATGCTTAAAGCAAAGAGACAACATTCTTGTCGGTCCCGTTACAGTGGCTATGTTTTGTGAGGAGTTGTTTTGGCTCCTCACTCTCCCCTCTTTCTTCGGGAGAAGATTAAAGCCTGCTTGTGTAAAATAGAATTATTATTAGTTCCGGATCTTATTCCACTGTGCACAATGTGCATCTCGCTGCTTGCATTTGTACGGCACCGTTGTATGCCCTCGATCCATCCGTTGGTGAAATTTCTCTGTGGTCGTAAATGGTGTATATTGTTGTGTAGATTTGTGACTTGTTTGCCGTATTCTTGTGGTTGATGTGTATGCGTGTTTATGTTATTGCTCCTGCGTAATTTCCTTATCCCTTTCTGGGGTATTACTAGGGTATTTTTTTTCCTGTTTTGCTGAATCTTGCCCCAGTGTGCATCCCGTTGCTTGCGATTTCGGCAATCAGAGGTGCAGCTCAAAATTTTTTTTGAGAGGGGTTGAAATTTTTGGTGACAAACAATTTATAATTGACTCTTTTCCGATGTGTATTTTCTGCATTTTCTACCCTCGCGAAGAGGGAAAACAAATTTATTTCACAAAATATTACTTTACCCTCGTGTGTCTCATTTTGTTAACTAGAAAATAATTTGTAGTTATATATATATATAAAAAAAATTATAATTTTATTTTCTCTTTATATATATATTTTTTTTTTAATAGAATTTTCAAAACAAATGTTAGTTTAACCTCGTGAGAAGCAATCGTTCGCTAAAAAATTTAAGTTTTATCTAGAAAAATTAATTTTTTTTTATTATTAAAAAAATTTAAAAAAAAAATTTTATTTTTTTGTTCACTATTTCAAGTCTTTGATATGGGCTGTTTGGGTTATTTTGTCTGTTTGTCCTTGTAGTTTGCAGATCACGGGGGAAACGAAATCCGAAATGGTGTATGGACCGCCGAACCTGGGTGCTAGTTTCGCTGCAAAACCCTCTGCTGCATTTGACAGGTGGTGCTCCTTCGCCCACACCTGGTCTCCTACCGAAGGCTTCCAGGGTCGCCTTCTTAAGCTTTAGTGCCTAGCCTGGTCTTGAGCGGCCTTTTCCAGACTGCGTCTGACCACCTCGAAGATTTCTTTGAGTTTTACTGCATTTTCGGTAGGGTCCAGAGGGGGTTGTCCGGTGCCGGTTGTCGTCTCGTCGTACAATGCTTTCGGCAACCGCGGATCGCGTCCTTGGGTGATGAAGGCTGCACTGTATCCTGTCGATGTTGACACACTGGTGCTTACGGCCAGTGTCAACTCCGGTAGTGCTTCGTCCCAACACCTCTGATTGCCTTTAGCGTACTGGGCCACCATCGTTTTGACTGTGCGGTTGGCACGCTCGGTGGGGCTCTCCTGTGGAGTGTACGTCGCGGTGAGCTGGTGTTTCACCCCCAGCTCTTCCAGAAATCGTTTGAAGGCTGTGCTCGTAAACTGGGCTCCATTGTCGGTTATCATCACCTTTGCGACTCCGAACCGGGCCAGGACTCTTTCGCGAAAAGCTCTCTGAAGGGTGGCCGCCGTCGCACTGAGTAATGCCACCAGTTCGGTCCACTTAGAGAACCTGTCGAAGAACACCAATAGCATGGTATTCCCGTGTTTCGACCTGCGCAAGGGTCCACGGATCCTCGGGTATTTGGGGCAGCATTTTTCTAGCGGTTTGCAGTTGGCTTGGTTTGTACCGCTGACAGACTTCGCAACGTTGGACATAGCCTCTTACGTCTCGGTACAACCATGGCCAATAGTATCGGGCTGCCACTCGGGCTATGGTCTTTCGGCTTCCAGTGTAGCCCTCGGTCACGGCATCGTAACACTCGTGTGGGACTTGTGGTTGTTGCTTCTTCGGTACACATAGCTTACAGGCTGCTTCCTCTTCGTTGCCGGCTCGTTGGGGAATGTGTCTGTACAGGTTGCCGTTTTGTATTCTGTAATCGGTAAACTTCTGAGGTTGGGCGTTCATCTTCGTGATCATTTTCTTGATCTAACTGCAGTCGATTTCTCCCTCTTCGGGTCCTGTGTGGTGTTCAACTACTCGGCCGCAGACTTCGTCTTTTAAGGGCTGGCGGGAGAGTGCATCTGCCACCACATTCAGCTTGCCCTTCCGGTACATAATCTCGAAGTCATACTGCTGTAGTTACAGTGCCCATCTAGCGATCCTGCCTGACGGACTCTCGATGGAATCGAGCCATTTGAGTGCCATGTGATCGGTGACAACCGTGAAGTGGTACCCCTCTAGGTATGTCTCAATTTCCGAATTGCCCATACGATCGCGAGACACTCTTTCTCGGTGGCCGAGTAGTTCTTCTCGGCTCCATTTAGGATTCGGCTGGCGTAGGAAATCACTCGTTCTCCTTCTTCTGAGATCTGAGTGAGTATGGCTCCGAGTCCATAATTGCTGGCATTTGTCTGCAGGGTGAACGGTCGGTCGAAATCTGGGCATGCTAGCACTGGTGCCTTGGTGAGTTTCGCCTTGACCGTCTCGAAGGCTTCCTGTTGCTCCTCACTCCACTCCCATCTGGCCCTTTCTTCAGCAGATAATTAAGTGGGTGTACTGTTGTAGCGAAGTCTGGAACGAATCGCCGGTACCACGATGCTACTCCCAGATACTGTCGTTACTCCTTGACGTTTGTGGGTGGCTTTAGCTCAGCTATTGCGGCTACCTTGTCGGGATCAGTACAGATGCCTCGCTCTGTCACCTGATGTCCCAGATATTTTAGCTCTTGCTTGAAAAAATCGCACTTGTCGATGTTGATCCTCAAGTTGGCTGCCCGAAGCCGACGAAACACTTCCTTCAGGTTCGTCATGTGTTCTTCTCGCGTCCTCCCAATGACGATAATGTCGTCCAGGTACGCAAACGCGTGAAGGTCGCTGGTGCGGAATGTAGCCCAAATGGCATCACTTTCCATTGGTAGAGTCCTTTACCTGGAACCGTGAATGCAGTCAGTGGCCGGCTACTCTTTTCCATCGGTCCAAGACATGGTGTACTCTTAGTAAAGGGTATGCGTCTTTGATGGACTGACTATTTAGCTGCCGAAAGTCGACACAGCCTCCACTTGCCCGTCTTCTTTTTGACCATTACGATGGGAGGGCTATGTGGACTGTTCGATGCTTCAATGCATCCTTTTGCCAGCAACTCATCCACCTGTTTGTTGATCTCTTCTTGCATTTTTGGGTTCTTAGGAAAGTATCGTTGCTTGATTGCTCGGTCGTCGGTCATAACAATCCGATGCTCAGTGATCAGGGATGTGCCGGACATCGTCTCGAATGCTGCTAGTTCTTACTGCAGAAACTTGTCCACCTCTTCGTCAGGGTGGATTGGCACCCTCTCTCCCTCGCCGCTGTTGAAGGGTTGTTGTTCGTGTTTGCTCGTGTATTCTGGTGTTCTCGTGTGTTCTTGGGCTCTGGTGTGATCTTCTGCTCTCGTGTGTTCTTGTAAAGGGTCTCGTTCGTTGTGCTTGGTGATTGCCACTGATAATTTCTCCTCCCGCGTGTTTCCGTGCTTGCGTCGGGCTGGGATGTCTAGTCGGATCCCAGCACACTCCAGCATGGTGCCCATTCCGCTTAGGAAATCCCACCCTAGCACCAGTTCGTCGATTATACCCGGCAAGATGAGAAGAGCCAAGCCTATACGCTTCTCCCCGAGCTGGATGTCGACTTCTAGCTGTTCGGAGACTCCACTACGCCGGCCATCTGCCAACCGCACTGCGTCCGGGGGAGGTTCGTATCGTCGCCAACCACCCTCGGGGAACGGTGTGTTCGGTCCCTCGATGGCCATCAGCCGGGTCCGATGAGGTTGGTTCTCCTGGTACAGTCGCTGCAGGTCTCTCTCTAACTCCTCAAACTCTTCGGCCAAGTGCATGAGCTCCGTCAAGGTGGCGAATTGTTGTGGTCGAGCGAAAGCGCTTAGATCGGGGAGGCTGTTGTTATAAATTTGCGGCCCTAAGGGGTGGTAGGACTGGACCTGGTGTGCCATGGGGTGTGTATGCCTCTTGTGGTGTGCGTATAAATTTGTTGTCCGCGAGACGTGCCGCTAAGCTCGTTGATGGCAGGTTTAATCGGGACACCCCCAACTCGTCATTGTCATCGTCCTCGTTGCTTGTTGTCGGGCCACCGCCCTTGGCTGGAGATGGATGGCTGTGTTTTCTAGCTAGTTCGCTAATTCGGGTTCCGTACGGGGCTCGGCCTTCGCTCTCCGTCACCCACTCTCCGAACTGTCGGCGCATCGCATCGAGCGGGCCTAGTAGGGGCACCTCAAACTCGTCTCCATATTGAAGGACCTCTTTTTTCTTCAGATTGTACACCCATGCGTGGATGAGAGAATACTCTATTTATCGCTGGGCCCCACGTTGGGCGCCAGTTGTAAAGAACCTATTGACTTCGCCGGGCTAAGCTCGATCGACGCAAGGGTTTGTGCAACAAATTTATACGAAGCACTTGCGATAAATAAGATCACAGATGTTGTAAGTTTAAGTATTTATTTTGAGTATAAATACTCTGTAAATCCTCGGGTATTTTGTTAATTTGAATTGGAATTACGGCGTGTCATCAGACTCGTCGTCGGCCTTAGGATCGGTGTAGCCGAGGTAGTCGTCGGCTTCGGCTCGCAGAGGACTCGATTCGGCTCTGTGTAAGCGACAAACGCAAGGATACGTCAGCCACTCCTGCTAATAACAAATATACACCAATAGTCACTCCTGCTTCGCAAGGATCACACCGGCCACTCCTGTCTACAAGGATACGCTAGTAGCTCCAGTTCGCTGGGGTCATGCTAAGATCTATTGTAATTGCAAGGATACGTTTGATACTCCCGCTACACAAGGATACGTAAGGCCACTCCTGCTCTCGCAAGGATACGCCGTGACCACTCATGTCTCGCAAAGATATACACAAACCACTCCTGCCTACAAAGATCGCGTTTAGCCACCTCAGCTCCCTTGGATTTGCACTAGCAACTCCTGTAGCACAAGGATACGCACGGGACTCCTACTATGCAAGGATACACCAGGCTTCTCTCGAAATTTACCACTCCTGCACTGTACTAAGTTGTTGGATCACTCACTCACCTGCACTCGTTCTGCGTGGCACGGCTCGGTCGGCGGTACTTCGGCTCGGCTGGGCGAAGATCTCGGTTGGTCGTGCGGAGTCGGGCGGACGCTGGACGTTGGTGAGGCTCGGGTACGTATTGCTTGGAGTTTGTCGAGGTCCGTCGTTTGCGGGTCGTAACCTACTGTGTCATTTCACTGTGCATTAGTCACTCCTGTATTTGCGGAGATTCAATGAGTACTCCTGTTTACAAGGATACGTCAGGTCTCTCCTGCAATTGCAAGGATACGCCGTGACCACTCCTGCTCACAAGGATATCACCGAAATCCTGCCTACAAGGATACGCTAGTACTCACGCAAATCGACACAGGATGGTATGTTGACGGTGCAAGGACTTACTCGGTTGTTCTTCTGGTTCCTGGGCGTTTCTGGGCTTCCACGTTTTTGACTCGTTGCTTGCTGGTACTTGATTTCTCTCGATTTGTCTGTTTGCTGGCCTTTTATAGCTGCGGGCCGTGTTGTAACGGGACTATGGCGTGATGTATCACACCATGTAACGGCGTTATGTCCCGTTATAACGGTACCCGCTCTCTCGGCTGACTGCAGGTGCTCGTCAGCAGAGGTCGCTGCACTAGCAGCTGCTGTTTTTGCCAGACTGTAACGGGACTATGTCGCAATGCTTAAAGCCAAATGACAACATTCTTGTCGGTCCCGTTACAGTGGCTATGTTTTGTGAGGAGTTGTTTTGGATCCTCACAACACTATGGAAAGTTAAATCGTAGACAACTTATGTGTTTATTGTCCGATCATAGTGAAAACTGCTCGGCATAAAATTGGCAATAAAATGTGTGACCAAAACGAATCGTAAGCTCATACCTTCAAAAATGCGTTTATTGAACTTTTTTAGGGATTGGGTGGTGGTATCCAAAAAGTAAAATAGCATGCTATTCGAGATTAGATATGCCAAATTTGGGACCTCAAGCTCATAACTTTCAAGTTATGTATCAAAAACGGTAGTCTAAAATCGAAATTTATCGATAACTTTTGAGCGGGACGAGCTATTGATAAAATAAAGCAAACTTGATCTTTCCCGGGATTACGAGAACTTATATTCCATACATGAAGTCTCTAGCTCTTGTAGTCTCTGATATGCGTATATTCATACAGACAGACGGACAGATATACGGACAAGGCTAGATCGACTCGGCTGTTGATACTGATCAATAATATATATGCGTTATATGGTCGGCGATGCTTCCTTATGCCTTTTACATACTTTTGCACAACTTCATTATATCCTTTTTAACCATTTTTAATGGGTACAGGGTATAAAAACAAAATAAATGAGAGGTACCATTAAGGTAACTACAATAAAAGTAAACACTGCGTAAAACGTTCCTAATCGCACAAAAAAAAAACTAAAGCCCCCAGGATAGCAACTATATTAGAGATTACATAAAATTCACATTTTCTAAGTTTGTAAGCTGTATTGATGTAAGCAGTAACGAAGCACGTTCGATATTTAAATATGTCACATTTTAAAATTCCATAAAAAAAAAATGTTAAAGGAAAAATTAAAAGTTAAAAAAAGGTCTGCAATTAATCGCATAAAATATTTTAAAAAAATTGCATCTACTTTTTTATACGATGTTTGTGCCAGACCTGCTGTGAACTATTCAATTAATTCGTTTATCATATGTGTTTCTTTCTATTTGCAATGCATCGCCAGTAGTTTGCTTGTGCATTATTTTCGAGTGTTCCCATCTGTAATTTTGTTTACGATGAATAATATTTTGAGCAATGCCGGTTAAGGGACCACATCCCTGCCATAAAGAGTTGGCTACATTAAATTGTACATTTCTGTCCTTACTTATCTTTAAGAAACCAATTCAAAACGTAAACTATGAAACGAAGCCTATGACCTGCATGGAATAAATAAATATTTTTAGGTGCAGATAAACAAGCGTAAATCATTTTGTGATTTGGGTGAAAGCTTTTTGAAGCAATGCTTGATCTAAGGTTGCATCAAAGATTTAATGCGGCATAAAACTAGAACAAAACAAATGGGAAAGGATTATCTTCGGCGTACCGAAGATTCTATACTCTTTTCGAACCTTTGGGCAATTTCCACTCTGCCAACTGCACCACTGAAATTTCAAAAGGAGTAAAAAAACGTTTTATCGCGTGTCATTTATTTGTTTGCTCTAAGAATAGATATCAAACGAATTTAAATTTTGCATTTAAAATATTGAATTCCAGCCATTTGATATATATTTGAAACAAATAATAAGCAAAAAAAAAAATCAATAAGTCGCGGCTGGGACTTGAACCGATTCTCCCCGTTTGTCAGTGCAGCACTCTAATACCTACGCCACCAATCATTTTTGAAATGCGCTGACAAACTCGATTATACTGATCTTTTCTTTCGCGTTGTCTAGTTTTTGTTCTAAGGCATTGGTAGCAAATGAATTTGATTACAGTTATTTTATATTTGAAAAGAAGAATAAGAAAAAAGTGAAAATAAATGACCAGTCGCCGCTGGACTCGAACTCGGGACCTTTCGTTTGTCAGCGCCACTTTACCCCTTACGCCACTAGCAGTTTTGATGATCGATGACAAAATCCCTTGAAGACCAGACTGTCAAAAGCTTACTTGTTTTGTTTTCCTGCAACTCGCGTTTGTCATCTACTTACACCAAGCAGTTTTGAAATGCGCTGACAAGCTCGATTATCTGATCGTTTTTTTTTTGCGTTGCATACTTTTTGTTCTAAGACATTGGTAGGTAGCCAATGAATTGGACTACAGTTATTTTATATTTGAAAGAAAGAATAAGAAACAATCGAGAACGTTGCAGTCGGGCGGAGCCGAACAGCTGAAAGTGAACAGAAAATTTTTGCTGGTGTTTGGGTGACCTGAAATCGGCATTCCAAGTTTTTGGGAACGGGAGGGGCATGGTCGATCTTAAGAGGGGGTGACCAGAAGTCTATCTACCAATTTTGGTGACTCTAGCTCTAAAACTGCGGAAGATATAAGCTTTCGCGATTTTTGGGGGCGGCAGGGGGCGTGGCCCCAAAAAATTTGGCCGATCTTTAGAGGGAGTGACAAGAAGTCTATCTTAAAAATTTCTTGACTCTAGCTCTAAAACTGTGGAAGATATACATTTTCGCGATTTTTGGGGGCGGGAGGGGGCCTGGCCCGAAATTTTTCTTACCGATATGTAGAGGGGCTGACCAGAATTCTATCTTCCAAGTTTAATGACTCTAGCTCTTAAACTGTGCGAGATATAGGCTTCCATGTTTCGTGGGGGCGGGGTGGCTGGGGGGCGTTCTAGTGGGCGTGGCCGGAAAATCCAGGACGCAATCTTTTGGGCTGGTCAGCCCTAGTCTAAATTCCAAATTTGGGGACTCTAGCTTCAAAATTGCGGGAAATATACACGTGTTATCGAATTGTGCATTCATGTATATCGATTTTCGCGATTACGGGGGCGGGAGTGGGCGTGGTCGAAATTTTGTGTCTGTAATCTGTAGAAGACGTCACCAGTAATATATATTCCAAATATGGTGGCTTTAGCTCTAAAACTGCGGGAGATATAAGCATTTCAAATTAATTTTGGAGGGGGGCTGCTGGGCGTAATAATGGGCGTGGCCGATTAACCTAGGATCCAATTTTTTCGGGAGGTCACCAGCAATATACCTACCAAATTTGATTACTCTAGCTTCAAAATTGTGGGAGTTATTCACGTTTAATCGATTTGTGATTTGAGGTGTATCGACATGTTATCGATTTGCCAGCCTCTCAGTGGGCGTGGCATAAATTTGGAATAAACTTGATCTGAAGCAGATAGCTATAATAATAACGCAAAAGATTTCAAGAGTCTATCTAATATCGTTTCGGAAATACGTGCGTTCATCCAGACAGACAGACGGACAGACGGCCAGACGGACAGACGGACAGACGGCCAGACGGACAGACGGACGGCCTGACGGACATTGGACAAAACCAATATACGGTATTCGGTATCAGAGTATAAAAATGAAAATAAATGACCAGTCGCCGCTGAGACTCGAACTCTGGACCATTCGTTTGCTAGGGCGTCACCTAATCCCTTACGCCACAAGCAGTTTTGATGATTGATGACAAAATCTCTTGAAGAGCAGACTGTCAAAAGCTTACTTGCGCTTGACTTTGTTTGCTCATATGCACCCGTTCTTTCAAAATATTCAACTACGCATATCTTCGCTGTTTATGACTCAATCGATTTGCGATTTTACCCATTGATGAGTTAAAAGAATGCTCAAGTGTACAAGGAAATTGAAAGCAATTGCTTAGAAAACATCGGATTTATGGCAAAAACCGACTTATATTTATATGGCAGCTATAAGATATAGTGGTCCGATCCGGCACCGACCAATGTGATGTATGTTTGAATAATAAGTATCTCTAAAATGTTTTATCGCGATATCTTTGAAAACATGGGATTTATGACCAAAACCGACCGATCCGGCACCGACCAATGTGATGTATGTTTGAATAATAAGTATCTCTAAAAGGGTTTATCGCGATATCTTTGAAAACATGGGATTTATGACCAAAACCGACTTCAAGCTGTATGAATCTCAGTTTTTTGAGTCTATCACGATGAAACTTTGCACTGATACTTATTATTCAAAGAGACATCACGTTGGTCGGAGCAGGCCGGATCGGATCACTATATCTTATAGCTGCCATACAACTCGAAGTCGGTTTTGGCCCTATATTCCAAGTTTTTGAATCTATTGCGATGAAACTTTGCACTGATACATATTATTCAAAGAGACATCACATTGGTCGGAGCAGGCCGGATCAGATCACTATATCTTATAGCTGTCATACAACTGGCAATGAATTCAAAATTCTTTTAAGAAGTAAACAAAAATGTTACGCGACAAAACGATTTTGTACAGCATATGAAATTTCAGTGGTGCAGTTGGCAGAGTGAAAATTGCCTAAAGGTTCGAAAAGAGTATAAAATCTTCGGCACGCCGAAGATAATCCTTCTCCACTTCTTTTTGTTAATTAATTAACTTATTAGTATCAATCATAAAGATTATAATTTCACAAGTTTTGCTTATCTTTGTCGTGTCGTCGGATGTTTTGATGTCCTGAGATGCAGTTTATCTCTTATTGCTTACATTTAGCGGGGATTGGAATTATCCAGCCCTCGGATCGACAGCTAGCCGGCGTTGACCCACCGAGAAAGAAGCTAAAATATAACAAGTATAGTGAAGATAATTGGAATTGATATGTTGGGAAGTTGTTAGTTAAGCTATGGATTACATCAATTACACTATGCAACAATTTAAAGATCAAAAAGTATTATCATAGCTCCAAAGCGTTAGCACATTCCATTTTAATACTATGATACCGAAGGTACTCATTGAAATTTATTGTGTTATGATTGTAGCTATCTGCTTCAGATCAATTGTATGCCACGCCCACTGGGAGGCTGGCAAATCGATAACATGTCGGTACACCTCAAATCACAAATCGATAAAATGTGAATATTTCCCATAATTTTGAAGCTAGAGTCATACAATTTTTTTGACCACGCCCACTTTTGGAATTTAGACTAGGGCTGACCAGCCTTAAAGATTGCGTCCTCGATTTTCCTGCCACGAACCCGCTTTCTCTTGGATCGAAAACAAAATTTGTGATCCACTACCCCTCCCGCAACCAAATGTCGCGCAAATACATATCTCCCACTGTTTTCGAACTCAGTGACCGGTTTTAAATAAGAAAATCACATCAGATGTTCGGGATACATTGGCTGTTGCATGGTGTTATTTAATGAAATTAAGCGTGGGAGTATGAAGTTCTGAGTCTATTTGGAAAACCCAGGGCGCTGTTTTGTATTATTTATGTACATTTTATAACTTATTGCTATCACTCTACATATTCTCATATAATATCAAGTATATTTCATTTAACCGATAATTCGTCCCGCTCAAAAGGTATTGGTAAATTTCGGCCACAAGAGTGGCCATAACTAAAAGTAATGAGAGCTAGAGGTACCAAATTTGAAATGTATGTTTTCATCGATTATACAGAAGTAAAGAATGTTTGACTTTTTGTATACCTGCCCCCAGATCCACCCAGTGTTTGGTATCACTTATTTTTGTAGGTATCCCAGTTTTATTTATTCACACATTTTGTTGCGAATTCTATACCCTACAACTCACGATCGGACACTTAAGACATTTAAGATTCACTGTTCAATATTATGAGTAACAGCAAAGAATACGAAGCACAGCAACTGCATAATGCGCGCAGTTTGCAGCGTTGGATTGGATTTCTTACGTGGCTGAAATGCTATGCATTAAAATACTGATTATAATAAACATATTTAGTTACCATACTACAATTTCTATACATTGAACAAAAACTTAATTATTTTGAACGAAAAGTTCTAGTTACTTAAATACTTTATATGTCGTAAAGGCAAATGTCTTATAGCAACGTGATGGGCGTGGCCGGGAAATCCAATCGCAATTCGGGCAGCACCAATTTAATTAATATTGTTATTGATATGTGATTTTGGGCATATTGAAATTCGCGACTACGATGGCGAGAGTGGGCGCGGTCCAGAAATTTTTTCTATGATCTGTGGGGGTTAATATTTATTCCAAATATGTCGACTAAAACTATGGAATGGAACTATGGATAAGCGATTCCAATTATTATGGTGTAACGACATGTTATCGATTTAGAAGCCTCCCAGTTGGCGTGGCACAAAATCAGAACAGGGAAAACAGTAAATATCATTATTATTAGTGGGGACGTCACATGTTATGAACCCTCAGACGCATTTTCAAGCGGTTTTTATAATCAGAACTCTCTCTCTCTCTCTTCCTATCTCTCTCTCTCTCTCACATACACAGAATATTACAACAGCATCCAACAGAAGCTCACGCTTCTGACAAATAAGATAATAATGACTCAGGACGCGGCATCAGCTACTATCTTGAACAAACAATTTCGGAAGGACGCCTTGCCTACTTCCGCCTCCGGACATACAAAAACTTTAAGAACTAAGGTTTTCCGCGCACAGCCCCAAGACTTACTGTCGGCACTAGCCCATCCTCGAGAGGCAGAGGTTAGTAACGAACGGGGCCTATTTGCGGGAAATTTTGCCAAGCACTCGGTGGATAAAGCACAGAAGCCCACAGGCCATAACATCCCAACCTCGCGTAATAGTTCCCGGCAGAGTGGCTTCCAACTCCAGCGGGCTCAGCAGTGGGTCCCCCATTTTTCATGAATATAAAGCCAAGTTGAGACGAACACAAGCTCGATTAGCAGCAAACAACGTTTCGCTCAGGCCTCAAGTTCGCAAAGCCTTCGTGCACCCGAACACATGGACGTTGATTCGTCTTCTCGTTTTAGGCAACCGACAAGGTTCCAGCAAAACATACGTAATACTTTTGGAAGTAACTCCGAAAAAGGCCAGAAGATCAACTACACTTCGTAAGAGCCAAAAGAGCTGAAATGAGTCAACAGCTCAAGCCGCGGTCGAGGATTCACCTCTCAGATGCAGAAACCTGCCATTTTGTAGAGGTCATTCCCCGCTACCATTCATGGTGACAGCAGTAGCAGGGCGTAATCAGATTGCGCGTGGATACCCTAATGAGGCTCTGCCATAAAATACAAATACTATTACAACTATAAGAACTAATGGAGAACCATTATACTAACAAGTGAGAGCGTTGCATTTTAAGAACAGCTGAAAGCAAGTGAACAGAACATTTTTGCTGGTGTATGGGTGACCCGAAATCGGCCTTCCAAGTTTTTAGGACGGGAGGGGCGTGGTCGATCTTAAGAGGGGGTGACCAGATGTCTATCTTATAAATTTGGTGACTCTAGCTCTAAGACTGTGGAAGATATAAGTTTTCGCGATTTTTGGTGGCGGGAGGGGCCGTGGCCCCAGCTCTTAAACTGTGCGAGATATAGGCTTCCGTGTTTCGTGGGGGCGGGGTGGCTGGGGGGCGTTCTTGTGGGTGTGGCCGGAAAATTCAGGACGGAATCTTTTGGGGTGGTCAGCCCTAGTCTAAATTCCAAATTTGGGGACTCTAGCTTCAAAATTGCGGGAAATATACACGTGCTATCGATTTGTGATTTGAGGTGTATCGACATGTTATCGATTTGCCAGCCTCCCAGTGGGCGTGGCATAAATTTGAAATAAACTTGATCTGAAGCAGATAGCTATAATCATAACACAAAGATTTCAAGAGTCTATCTATTATCGTTTCGGACAGACGGACGGCCTGACGGACATCCGACTAAACCAATATACTATGAGTACCTTCGGTATCAGAGTATAAAAAGCATACCCTCATCTCATGGGCAGCGCTGATTGGAACAACGCAGAAGTTGAGCAACTACGAGCAGATTCGCCCCTCAAAGTCACCTAGCTGGGTTGTTGGCACAATGTGAGCAGTATCTCAAGAAAAATACAAGTTTTTAAAAAAAAATGTCTGTTTATACCCTGAACTCATTAAAAATGGGTAAAAAGGGTATTATGGTTTTGTGCAAAAGTATGTAACAGGCATAAGGAAGCATCTCCGACCATATAAAGTATATATATTCTTGATCAGTATCAACAGCCGAGTCGATCTAGCCATGTCCGTCTGTCTGTCCGTCTGACCGTCTGACCGTCTGACCGTCTGTATGAACACACAGATATAAGAGACTACAAGAGCTAGAGACTTCATATTTGGAATATAAGTTCTCGTAGTGCCGGGACAGCTTAAGTTTATTTCTTTTTATCGACAACTCAACCCATTCAAAAGTTATCGATAAATTTCGATTTCAGACTAGCGTTTTAGGGCTATAACTTACAAGTTATTAGAGCTAGAAGCCCCTAATTTAGCATGTATAATCTCGAATAGCATACACATATCCAAAATTTTCAATTTTTGGATACCACCCCCCAATTTCCCCCAAATTGGAAAAAACGCATTTTTGAAGGTGCGACCATGCAATTTGGTTTGGTCACACATTTTATAGCCAATTGTATGCCCAAAATAAGATCGGACAATAAACACAGAAGTTATTTAAGATTTGACTTTCCATTGTGTGGGGCTCGGTGAAAAGCAAGCTAACTGCTTAAACCGCTTGCACTGCTTGTACTGCTTGAACTGCAGCATGTGTGTGCTAAGATTAGTATGCATGATTGTAAAGACTTGGTTCAGGGTATCTCCTAGTCGGGCACTCCCGATTAGAGCACTTTTACTTGTTTTTTTTGGGTCATCAATAAATCTCCGAAATTAACTTTATGGGGTTAGAAATTTAACTATCTTCAACGACCAACAGCCACTAATCTTTGCGGAGTCCGACAAAGATCCCGAAACGCATTTATCGGCGAAAAAATCTATAAGCCAGGAAAATAAAGCTACGTTGCTGACGCGTTGTCACGCCAGCTCATAACTGCATTATAAGAAAAAACGATTTAGACGTTGCACCTGTCACTGTGAGCAATCACTCACCCATAAAATAGACAAACCAGTAAACTGTTTCCGGATTCGAATTATCCTTGAAATTGCACAACTTGTTCGATGGCCAAACAAGCGCCATCTGACAGCACTCTGACAGACACCTATTTCATCCTACGTTGTGGAAACACTTCATAATAACGTATTCTCAAAAGATACCTAATTTTTTCTCACATGACTTTTTATACTCTTTTCGAAGAAAATAGTATATTCAGTTTGTATCCCATTGAAGAAAGCGTCGGAGACCCCCAAAAGTCACTGCCAGTATGCTTAGAATGACAAAACAAATTTTGCCATGTCCGTCTGTATGTATGTATGGGACCTAGTCCCTTAGTTTTCGAGCTATCGCGATGCAACTTTGCAATTGGCAATGACTTAAATAAAATACCAATTTTTAGAAAAAAAAAAAATGAATAAATGTTACGCGATAAAACGATTTATTATAATATATGAAAATTCATTGGTGTAGTTGGCAGAGTGAAATTTGCCGTAAGGTTCGAAAAGAGTATAAAATCTTCGGCACGCCGGAGGTAATCCTTTCCCACTTGTTTTATTTGTAATGAATCCCAGTGAAGCTCCAAAACAAGTTACCCAGTTTTTAACCAGAGTGCACTAGTCGGGAGTGCCGGACTAGGTGAAACCGTGAAGCCAGTCCTAGCATGCATGCACTCATACTTACTTATCAGGGTACATTCATACAAACACACCCATACTGCAAGCAGAGAGCCCCACATTATGGAAAGTATAGTCTTAAACAACGTCTGTGTTTATTGTCCGAACTTATTGAACTTTTTTTGGACATAAAATTGGCAATTATATGTACTATAAAACAATATTACAAGCTCTTACTTTCAAAAATTCATGTTTCGCATTTTTTGAGGGGATGGAGGGAAGGTATCCAAGAAGTCTAATATTTCTTACTTTCGGGGCGGCCTGTAGTTCTTATTAAATTTAATTTGTGGCCAAAAAACGATTGACTGAAAACTAAATTTATCGATACCTTTTGAACGGGACATGTAATGGATACAATTAAATAAACTTGATCTGACCAGAGACTACTACTCGCTGCCCTTAAATTCTCTGATATCCACGTGTACATACAGACAGACGCACATAAATATAGATCGACTCGGTCAGAGATGCCTTCTTATGCCTCACACTTGTGAGCTCATACGTGAACGGTAACCAATGAAGTAACTTTTGGAAGTTAGTGCAAAGGTCAATAATCGATTGCCGCCAATAACATCTTAAATTCATGAGCATTGTAGCCTAGGGATTTTTCACAACTGGGGAAACTGAAGGGTTATTATGTATTTGCGGTTGACTGGTGAATTCCTAGATAAATACGTTAATGGTAACTGATGTTTTACTTGTAAAAGACACCCATTGCTACCTGCCGTACTGGAGGAAACTGAAGAGAACGCACACAAGTACAAAATCATTTATTTGGATATATTATTGTATGTACGAAACACCAAATTGGAAGAGTGCTTGCTACTTTTGAATGCTTTGGCTGGCATTATTTTCACAAAAATTGCATAAGAACTACAATATTATATTTGTTTAACTTAATATATATATATATATATAATGGAATATTCAAAAACAAGATTGTTATAAAGAAATATAATTTATTTTTATTATTACCTCGTATAAACATGTGAGTAAAGGTTGTAAATCTCGACTAAAGGCTAAAGTGCTGTTGTGCGCTTAATAAATCTTTGGCTGATGAGCTTTTTAAATGTTGGACTTTAAAGAGACTGAGCTTTCTGCTCTTATTTATTTATTTATTTATTTATTGTCGACTATTGACTGTCGACACAAAAGAATTTATATAAAACTATAAAACATTTAAAAGTATATTAAAAATGTACATAAAATTTAAAAAATTAAATTAAAGATAAAAAGTTAAAATTACGTTAAGTTCTGGGGATATCAATAACAAAATTAAAACATTGGTCCAACATTTGTTGCAAGGATTGGGGAAAACCCAGAAAAACCCAATCAAACCAAACATAAAAAAATAAAAAAAAATTTTTTTTAATAAGTTTGTTAATATAGGAAAGAAAAAAATATTTGTTTTGAGTTATAGAGAAAAAAAGAGAAATAGATGATAGAGAGAGAAGAAAAAAGAAAAGTAAAGGAGCGAAATAAAGATATAGTAAGAAAAGAAAAGGGAAAATAGATTTAACTAAACACGGGCAGAGGAGTCCCGTAAATACAAAAGAATATACGATTTTATTAATGGGAGAGAGAGCTCAACCGAGATTACATTAAAAACGTTATTGTAGTCCTTGCAAAGAACACGAAGAGGATTGTGCAAAGCGTAATCAGTCGTACATGAAGGTAAAATCAAGGGGACGTAGTTTCTAGTTGGCCTACTAGGAACAAAAAAGTTTAGGCGAGCTAACAGAAAGGAAGAATCTATGTCGCCGTTAATTAACTTGTGTAGGAAGACAACATCAAGCGTTGTTCTACGGTTAAGTAACGACGGAAGATTAATAAGTAAAAGCCTACTGGAATACGATGGCAAACGGAGATTGGGATCCCAGTTAAGTCCACGTAAGGCAAAGAGCAGAAATTGCTTCTGAACGGATTCTATTCGCTCTTGGAAGTTTTGGTACTGCGGACACCAAATACATGAGCAGTATTCAAGGATAGGACGAACTAAAGAAACATAGAGCAGTTTTGTGGTGAAAGGATCGTTAAATTCTTTCGACCAACGCTTAATAAAGCCAAGTACACCTCTGGCCTCATTAGTGATAGTCGACACATGCATATTAAAGTTAAGCTTGTTGTCAAAAATGACTCCAAGATCTTTAACTGTAAAGATACGTTGCAATGGAACATTGTCAATCGTATAAGTGGTTAAGTAGGGTCTAGTCCGACTAAAAGTCATGAACATACATTTTGAACAATTTAGCTGCAGTTGATTGGCCGAACACCAGCGCTGCATAGAGTTCAAATCATCTTGCAGATGAGTATGACACAAGGGATCGGTGTACGAAAAAATAAGTTTCACATCATCTGCGTACATAAGAATACGAGAGTGTGAAACAATCGAAGGCAGGTCATTAATGAAAAGAGTAAACAATAAAGGTCCAAGATGACTACCTTGAGGTACACCAGAAGTAACGTGAACCATTTTCGAGGTAGTCGACCTAAGCAATACTCTTTGAGTGCGACCTTTCAAATAGGTGGAAATCCATAAAAGAAATGAGGGAGGGAATCCTAAACAATCAAGCTTATATAGCAATATATCATGGTTAACAGAGTCAAATGCTTTACTGAAGTCAGTATATATAACGTCAGTTTGCATTTTCGATAGAAATGCATCATTTACCAGGGAGGTAAATTCAAGCAAGTTGGTCGTAGTGGACCGACTCTTAATAAAACCATGTTGGGCAGGGAAATAATCGACTTACAGAGATGTTGCAAAGTCGAAGTAAGGATTTTTTCAAATAATTTTGGGATGGCTGATAACTTTGCAATACCTCTATAATTCGAAATATCTGACTTCCCACCTTTTTTATGTAAAGGAATCACAAACGATTCCTTCCATATAGATGGGAAGACTGCAGAATCAAGGGATAGATTAAAAAGCTTTAGCAATGGTTGAATAAGCGAATTACAGCACTCCTTGGGCACACAACTAGGGATGTTGTCAGGCCCTGGAGAGAAAGAAGATTTTAGAGATTTAATAGAAGATAGAAGTGAAGTGTTAGAGATGGTTGGGGTAAATAGGTGGTTAGAAGGCGAAATTTGAAAATGATAAGACACATTAGTAGCGGTGACAGAGGAATAGGTTGACTGAAAAAATTTAGCAAATAGGTCAGAAGCAGCAGAATCATTACTAGCTTTTTCCATCCCAAGAAAAACGAAGAAGGCAAACCAGAAGATTTGCGCTTGGAATTCACAAAGTTGTAAAATTGTTTAGGATTCTGACTAAACTGACGTTTGCAGCGAGCAAGATAATTCTCATAGCATTGAGAGTTTAGAAGAAAAAAGTTTGACTTGGCTATAGAATATTTAGACAAATCGAAATTGGAGCCAGACTTCTTAAGTTTTTTAAAACACTTTGATTTTTGGTTTTTTAAATAAGAAAGTCTTGGCGTGAACCATGGTGGTTTCTTTAAACCAGATGTTCGAACGTATTTTGGTATACAAACGCCAAAGAGCGCATATATGTTTTCGTAGAATCTTTTAATAGCTACATCTATATCAACAGCGTTGTCTAAAAAAGACCAATCAGTTGAATAAATAAGCTGATTAAGTAGGGTGTAATTGTTATCAAAAATTACTCCAGAATCTTTATATATATATATGACTGGTGACGGCATCTACAGATAACAGAAAATAAATTTTGACCACGCCCACTCCCGCCCCCGTAATCGCGAAAATCGATATACATGAATGCACAATTCGATAACACGTGTATATTTCCCGCAATTTTGAAGCTAGAGTCCCCAAATTTGGAATTTAGACTTAGGCTGACCAGCCCAAAACATTGTGTCCTGGATTTTCCGGCCATGCCCACGAAAACGCCCCCCAGCCACCCCGCCCCCATGAAACACGGAAGCCTATATCTCCCACAGTTTAAGAGCTAGGGCCACCAAACTTTGAGGGTAGACTTCTGACAAGCCCTCTAAAGATCGGCCAAAATATTTGGGGGCCACGCCCCCTCCCGCCCCAAAAAATCGCGAAAGCTTATATCTTCCACAGTTTTAGAGCTAGAGTCACCAAATTTGTAAGATAGACTTCTGGTCACCCCCTCTTAAGATCGGTAGAAAATATTTGGGGCCACGCACCCTCCCACCCCCAAAAATCACGAAAGCGTATATCTTCCACAGTTTTAGAGCTAAAATCCCCAAATTTGGAAAATAGTCTTCTGGTCACCCCTTCTCACTTGATATGTTTAAATTCGTGAACTATCTGTGGCATAGCCAAAATTTTGGGTCAGAAATTATGTGGAACGAGTCATGCGGAACACTTATTTTAAATTAAGATATTTCACGCGGTGAAGAGAAATTAAATTTACACACACATTTAAAATTGAAAGCGCTGAAATTGCAATATTATTGTTGCTAACTTCAGTAGTAATCGGTCCTTGAGACTATACCTTGGAAGTTATAAGAGCTAGAGGTACCAAATTTATTATGTATAGTCTTAAATAGCATACAGATGTATAGAATATTTAACTTTTTGGAATAATAATGGATGTTTAGCGTTGAAGTCGCCGCCGGCCATGAATCTGGACCCCAGGAGGCTTATTAAATTTACAAAGCCATCCTTTGTCCATGGCTCTTTCGGAGGCAGGTATATTGAGGCGATTGTGACATTTCCTTCGTTAGTTTTTAGATTTGCACTTGCCATTTGTACGTCGCCGCGCAAAATGGGTGGGTTTTGTGACTGTGCTATACCGGCACGGATGATAGCGGGCGAACCACCTTTTCGGCTACCACTAGGAAGAAGGGCTTGGTATATAACATATACTGGCTAGTAAATTTTATATTGAGAGCAACAGTGCGTCTCCGTTATTAACATAACATCGACTGCATTAGCAACAAGGATCAACCCTCAGTTCATTCGTGCTGCTAGCCAAACGCGTTCCATAACCCGATTTTAATAGTTGAGGTATTCATTCACCAACACCACCTCCTTTCTCTGCTTCGCCTTTTGAACAGTAACCCTATGTTAGCCAATTTGGGTTCTTTTAAGGGCTTCCGCCATTTTATGAAGATGTTTGAGATTTACGAAGAACATGTAGTGTCTCGTTTTCGCATCAACTCGTTGCTCGTCGTTTCACCAGTCAGGTTTCCTGGGGCAATATACTTCAAGCCCAAATTCTGTGAAGGTGTAAGCACCTGTACAATTCCTCTAAACATATCTCCATTGCTAGCATATATACGGGACACACCAAATTTAGATGTCCGAATATAGTAGTCAAGGGGCGGATCCACTGCATCCAGCACTTGTTCGAACTTGTCCAGCTTGTTGACATGCGGCACACAAATGGCTGGTGGTTTTCTGTTGGGACTTTTTATTTGCGTACCATAAACCTTGTCTGCGTCGTCAGCATCCTCATCTATTTGCATAATAACTTCTTATTTTTCAGCTAGCGCTGCCAACCGATTATTACCACGCGCTGCTGCGGAACTTGAGGCAGCATACAGGCGGCAGCATATTTATTTTGACAAAGAAACTACCATGCGTTTTCGATAATATCTTTTTAAATGAGCATTGAACAAATTTAAAATAAATATGGTGTAAAGATATGTTTATTTATTTTCAAAATACACGAAAACATTTCACAAAAGCATTTTATTAATAAAAACAAAAATTATTTTTCAAAAATGTATGGTGCTAAAATTTTCAATCTTAAATAATATGTCAAAATACTTATGCCACCATTCGTTTTTGAAAAATTAGTTTTGTTGTTCTTATTAAATACTTTTGTAAAATAATTTCATATATTTTGAAAATAAATTTGTTCATGGTAGTTTCTTTGTCAAAATATACATATATGCCGCCGACTGTATACATTTTTTCGGCTATCACCTATGTTTATAGATGGAAGTTTAGATATTTGTATGGACTTGGCTACTTTGCCTACTGCTTTCTACGTGCGGAAACCAGGGGCATTTGGAACGAGCAGTCAAGAGCTACAGATTTAGCAGAAGCTATATTTTGATTGGTGGTTGATTTGCTTGAAGCACCACCACTCGTTGTAAAAGAAGTAGTAGTTGTGGTGCTTGTTGTTGTTTGCATCCGACTGTTGCTATCATTTGCTGATAGCGGTAGAACTAGCTGTGCTGAAATATGGAGCACAGAAGTAAGCTGGGCTCGCAGCTCTGTGGAAGATTAACCAGCTGCTTGCTTGAACGCCTCGAAATCCACCTGCCCATGCCTAGGCTGCGATTGAGATCATGCAATTTAATCCATTTATAGACAAATTGGTAATATTTAATCCATTAGATGTTGTTTTTGCCAACAACGAAAGTTTTTAATTAAAGTAAAGCTGATAAGAAGTCGGGCGGCGCTCAAGTGCGGCGGGGGTTTTTCTATTATGTTTGCGAGTTGTTTCTGTTTAATCGCTACCGTTGCCGACACCGCGCGAGACGGAGACCAAAAAGAGGTTTTTTCACAAAGGCCGCATGCGTAACGAGAGTTAAACAACCTTGCCTTCAGGTATTTTGTTGCTTTGATCGAATTAGGCGATAACAGATTTGTTTATGGTCAAGCTACAATTGTAGCACAATAATGCAGAGAAACACAACCGTCAGCATTAAATGCATGTTCGCGACTGATTATTATATTTTCGAAAGCATGACCACGCCGTTTGTCAGTGCATCACTTCACCACTTAACTACCAAACCATTTTGATGATCGATGACAAACTCGCTTAAAGAGCAGTCTGTTAAAAGTTTAATTACCCTTGGCTTTGTTTGCTCGATTACATCTGTTCTTTCAAAATATTTAATGACGCATATCTTCGCTATTTATGACTCATTCTTTTTTCAATTTTAAACATTGAAGAGCTATAAGGCTGTTCAAGTGTCCAAGGAAATTGAAAGTGATAGTTTACAAAACATGGCACTTCCAGTTGTATGGCAGCTATAAAATATAGTGTTCCGATCCAGACGGTTCCGACCTTGGAACCTTGAATAATAAGTCTCTGTGCAAAGTTTCATCGCGATAGCTCAAAGGCTGAGGGACTAGATTCCATACATACAGACAAACAGACGGACATGGCTAGATCAATTTGTTTTGTCATTATAAGCATAATAAAGGTAACTTTTGTGGATCTCCGACGCTCCCTTATATGCATTACAAACTTCATCACAAGGTAAATAGACTATTTTCTTCGTAAGTAGTATACAAAGTATTATTAAGTATGTAAGCTAGTATATACCATGAAGATAACAACAACAACATTGAAACATCGATAAAC
>JAWNLL010000305.1:0-60038 GCA_035042425.1 Drosophila flavopinicola | reverse complement strand
GTATATTGGTTTTGTCGAATGTCCGTCAGGCCGTCCGTCTGTCCGTCTGTCCGTCTGTCCGTCTGTCTGTCTGGATGAACGCGCGTATTTCCGAAACGATATTAGATAGACTCTTGAAATCTTTTGCGTTATGATTATAGCTATCTGCTTCAGATCAAGTTTATTCCAAATTTATGCCACGCCCACTGGGAGGCTGGCAAATCGATAACATGTCGATACACCTCAAATCACAAATCGATTAAACGTGAATAACTCCCACAATTTTGAAGCTAGAGTAATCAAATTTGGTAGGTATATTGCTGGTGACCTCCCGAAAAAATTGGATCCTAGGTTAATCGGCCACGCCCATTATTACGCCCACCAGCCCCCCTCCAAAATTAATTTGAAATGCTTATATCTCCCGCAGTTTTAGAGCTAAAGTCACCATATTTGGAATATATATTACTGGTGACGTCCTCTACAGATTACAGAAACAAAATTTTGACCACGCCCACTCCCGCCCCCGTAATCGCGAAAATCGATATACATGAATGCACAATTCGATAACACGTGTATATTTCCCGCAATTTTGAAGCTAGAGTCCCCAAATTTGGAATTTAGACTAGGGCTGACCAGCCCAAAAGATTGCGTCCTGGATTTTCCGGCCACGCCCACTAGAACGCCCCCCAGCCACCCCGCCCCCACGAAACACGGAAGCCTATATCTCGCACAGTTTAAGAGCTAGGGCCACCAAAACTGGAGGATAGACTTATTGTCAGCCCCCTAAAGATCGGCAAAAAATTTTGGGGCCACGCCCCCTCCCGCCCCAAAAATCGCGAAAATGTATATCTTCCACAGTTTTAGAGCTAGAGTCACCAAAATTGGAGGATAGACTTATTGTCAGCCCCCTAAAGATCGGCAAAAAATTTTGGGGCCCCGCCCCCTCCCGCCCCCAAAAATCGCGAAAATTTATATCTTCCACAGTTTCAGAGCTAGAGTCACCAAAATTGGAGGATAGACTTATTGTTAGCCCCCCTAAAAATCGGCAAAAAATTTTGGGGCCCCGCCCCCTCCGCCCCCAAAAATCGCGAAAATTTATATCTTCCGCAGTTTCAGAGCTAGAGTCATTAAACTTGGAAGATAGAATTCTGGCAGACCCTCTAAATATCGGTAAAAAAATTTGGGGCCACGCCCCCTTCCGCCCCCAAAAATCGCGAAAATGTATATCTTCCACAGTTTTAGAGCTAGAATCAAGAAATTTGTAAAATAGACTTCTTGTCACTCCCTCTAAAGATCGGCCAAATTTTTTGGGGCCACGCCCCCTCCCGCCCCCAAAAATCGCGAAAGCTTATATCTTCCACAGTTTTAGAGCTAGAGTCACCAAAATTGGTAGATAGACTTCTGGTCACCCCTCTAAAGATCGACCATGCCCCTCCCGTTCCCAAAAACTTGGAATGCCGATTTCAGGTCACCCAAACACCAGCAAAAATTTTCTGTTCACTTGCTTTCAGCTGTTCTTAAAATGGTATCAGAGTACTACGCAGTCGGCTCCGCCCGACTGCAACGTTCTCACTTGTTTTCATCTATTATTTGTACATGTTTTTTATGTCTATGCTACTTTTTTTCATATTATATGCAAATGTTTTACTATAAGCACAATTTTACACATTTTTCTGCACGTGGCTTTCTTAATAGCTTAATAGACAAATATTGAAGTAGCTTTTCATATATTTTAAGGAGAAAGTAACCTCTAACGAGTTCACTTTATTTAATATACATTTCACTAGTGGTATGATGGTGCTGACGAAACTCTCACAATTTTAAAATATTTGAGGCAATCACTGTACATACATATAGATACATGTTTGTCTATAATATATAAAAATATATATGTATCTATATATATATATATATAGTATCTTTCGCTGTGCTGAACTTTTGCAGTCTTGGACATGTTGGCGTAACACATAATTCATGTTGTGGCCGTTGTCGTATCGCTGACGGCTCAGCTGGAGCAGGAGCTGAAGCAGGATTGCGTGATGGGACATGTGACTGACGTGGGTAGACAATTAATTGAAAGCAAAATGCGCAGTGTGCGTGTGTCATTGGGCTGGTGTGTGTAACTGCTGGAAATGTGTGAGCATTGGCATTGGTTTTGCTGTTGCCTTAACCCACAACAGCAACAGCAACAGCAATAGCAGCAGCAGCAGCAACCGCCAACATCCGCGCCAACTCAGCGCTGAAACTTTTATCATTAACGCTGAAAATCAGCTTAAAACTGAGCAAGACATTTACAGGAGACGGGGGAAGCGGCGGAAAGCGAAAGCGAAAGCGGGAGTCGTGGACAAGTCGACGATAAATGTCAAAAGGTGTTGGCTGTTTGCCATTTGCTCTTGCTCTTTTCACTCTTCTGTTGTTAGCATGCCGCGAAAGCAAGCAGAAAAAGAAAGGCAGCAAAAAAGTGTAGCATACTTTTTGCCGCCTCCAGACACAAAATGCCCGCCAAGCATATTGATTAGACCTGCACACACACACACACACACACAATGCGAGTGTGCTTATTTATTTTAATGTTCGCTGCCACGCCCACACTTGAGCCATTTGCCTTTGAGGTTGGCCGCTTTTTAAATGTAGCTGCACAACGCTGCGTATGCGCATTATTTAAAATAAGCGCTGTGGAAATTTTTGTGGCACAGCTCAAGTGAGCGTGTGTGCGTGTGCGTGTGTGTGTTAGCTGGCTTTGTGCTTTACTCTTTTACAGTGCTTAAAAATAATTTAATTGTTCGCATAAGCTCTTTAATGTATTTCTTTCATTTTAATGGCCTGAGTGCGCGCAAGTTTGCGTGCGAGTGTGTGTGTGTGTGTGTGTGTGTGTGTGTATTCAAAAGTTGACTTGCACATAAGCTAATTATAGCAGCCTTAACATGTGCTGCCTAGCTTACGCTTCGACTCCCCCACCCATCCGCATCAAAGGCCCACTCATCCTCTCTTATCGCTTTGTATTCGGTATTCGTTCTGTCTAATGAGGTGAATGCTAAAGTTGTGCGTGTGTGAATATCACAATGAGCAACAACAAAAACAACAACAGCAAAAATCACAACAACAACATAGACATGTGTAATGGGAATGGAAATGGAAATTAATATTTAGATCCAAAATCAGATTCAGGTTCACATTCACATTCGGATAGTTACCAATAACAATAATAATTATAATTGCAGCAATAATAACAAACATGAATTACTGAATATAGTATCGCTCGACTAGGCAATACCCTATAGAAAGAGTAATGCATATATCAGAGTCGATTCTAATTTGTGAATTAAATAATAATAAATGTAATTTCTCAAAAACTTTCTCACAGAAAATACTAGATATAATGAAAAATAATGTTTGATAATTAAATGAGAAAGTTCCAATTTCTGTATAGACTTAAAGGACTCGTCACTGGCATGAATATGATACACATCACTTCTTAATTCGCATTTAATTATTTTATTTCACATTTAATACTTTTTATTTTAATTTTAATTAATTTCTTATGTCGACTATTTTTAGTGGACATTAAATAGATAATTAAATGTCAGATGACTATAATTTCCATAGCTGATATCGATTTGGACTGCCTTGTCATCTGCTATGCCACATTACAGTTACAGGGTATGGAAATATTCAACACGATAAATAAAAGCGAATATAAAATGAACTAAGCGACGAACATTATGCAAATTGCCAGCTGACAGTGTGAGTGCGTGTGTGCAATTGAGTGTGTGTGTGTGTGTGTGTGTGTGTGTGTGTGTGTGTGTGTGTGTGTGTGTGTGAGCGTTTCTGATTATATTTGCATGCGAGCAGTGCACACACAAAACACACACTTACAACACACAAGGCTTGAAAGAGATTGAGAGATAAACGTGGGCCAGCAAATGCATAAACCAAATTAAATTCACAAGCTAAACTCTGAAATGCAACTGCAGAATTATTTATTAATCACGCTGATTGTGTGTGCTACTAACTCAATATTAAATATCCAAATATTCAAATATGCCAATTTCGAAGGATACGGATGACCAGGAGCATTCATCTGACCGACTGAATTACTGACTGCGCTTTATAAAATCATGAATTGCTGCCTGCTGGCGGCTGCCTGCTTATTTCAGATAAGCCGCCTCAATTCCTTTGACCTCAAAGTCAAACACCACAGCTCTCGTTGTTGCACAACGCACATACATCATTAGTAAGCTGTCCAGAGTCGAAATATGAATTATCAATGCATATTTGAATAGTTTTTTAATAAATTATACTAGACAATTGCACAAGCCATATTCAATGTCCTTTTTGGCATGAGTTTCTTTTGGAATGAGCTCAATCAGCAAATGATATGTCTTATGTGGCGTGCATTCCGCCATGGCTGGCAGATGAAGGTAAAATTCAACCTAAAACTACAATAAAGACTAGAGAGACAAATATATGATAAAGCGTGATAGATACATGCATACGTACAAAAATACATGAATTGTTTCAGCGAAGAGAGAACTTCAAATTGAAAGCAAAGGGAAAATGTCAAATGAAATCTTTTCACAAACTCGATTCAACTTTATGGATAAACTTTAAAATGTTGACTGCACTGCAGCGAAAATCTTTTCCTCAGCGACATTTACAACTTGTCATCATTTGTCGCAGAATAGCGGGGGTTAACCGCTTAACCACTCGACTGTTATGGGTCAAGGCTTGAGACTTTGCTTTTGTATTTGATGTTGCCAGAGGTTGCCAGAGGCATTTCAATCAGTTCATTGAATCATACGCTGACCATAAATTTAAAGCCATTTTAAAGCAGAGTGGTAAATAACGTGCCACAAGCTGCTGACCACCGCCGCTCTCCCTTTTTGATTGTCAACGTTAAGGGGCAGCTCTGCAGGACATGCAAACTCTCCCTTTCCCCCCCAGCTCCATCCTCTCTTCACACTCGGTGACTGGCTGTTGTCCCGCTGTGCTGTTGACAGCAAACAGTTGTTTTGCATAAAAATGCCATTGCAGCTGCAACCAGGCGATGACACAAACTGACCGTTAGAAAGAGACGCAGCAAGAACGCACAGCCACAGACTGACAGAGAGAGAGAGAGAGAGAGAGAGAGAGAGAGAGAGAAGCGTCGAGGGCGAGGGAGCAGGAGAAGAAGAGCAAGCGAATTTTGGTGTGTTGCATTTTTTAAATTTGCTTGTAAACACACAATAAATATGTATGCCCTGTCCAGCTGAAAGTTGAAAGCTTGTAGTTTAACATAAAGTTTGGTTTTTTTTTGCCTTTGCCTGCGCAAGCTACTGAAAACCGTAGAGTAATATTGGTAACGAGTAGAAACCGGCGAGTGAATATGAACGAGTGCCATCTTGTACTTTAATAAGTGACGAGTGAAAAGTAACGAATAATGCTGATAACTAGTAAAATGGGTCTTTAAATAGTCAGTCCGTATTTATGCGGCGAAGTTACCTTCTAAAGTTCTCTCAGGAAGTTGTTGTTTATAGTAGACGCTTGAATCGGCGAGTAAAAAGGGACGAGTGATGAGTAACGAGTAATGCTGATACAAGCGAATAACTAATAAAATGGGACATTCAATAGTAAGTACGTATTTATGCGGCAAAGTTACCTTCTGAAGTTCTCTCAGGAAGTTTTTGTTGTTTGTAGTAGTCGCTTGAATATCATAAACATTTTGCTTCATTTGGTTTGCCCGGTTGTATTTCGGTGTTTATTTTTTATAAATCCGACGCTCTTTTGTAAAAGTCTTCTATATTTTACTTTCTTAATATGCATTTCATGATAATTTTTCTTCTGTGATTGACATTTCTTAGTTATTTTCTTGTGTCGACAGTTTTCAGTTGAATGTTGATAAATAAATAAATAAGAAAGTGAGGAGACGCAAAAGTCTTAAAGCATAGTCAGCAGAAAATTCAGAGGGAAACTTCACCGCATAAATACGAACTGATACTAATTTACGCTTGATGTATTTGTTAGCGCACGATAATATCCCCTGGCAAAAATATGACTGACTGAATATATTGCAACTAAAAACAAGTGGGAAAGGATTATCTTCGGCGTGCCGAAGATTTTGTACTCTTTTCGAACCTTTAGACAATTTTCATTCTGCCAACTGCAGCACTTTCAAATGCTGTAATAATTCATTTTATCGCGTGGCATTTATTTATTTTGTTCTAAGAATATTTAATTCATTGCCAGTTGTATAGCAGCTATAAGATATAGTGATCCGATCCGGCCGGCTCCAACCAATGTGATGTCTCTTTGAATAATAAGTATCTGTGCAGAGTTGTATCGCGATAGCTTTAAAAACATGGGATATATGGCCAAAACCGACTTCGAGTTGTATGGCAGCTATAAGATATAGTCGTCCGATCCGGCCGGCTCCGACCAATGTGCTGTCTCCTGGAATATTAAGTGTCTGTGCAAAGTTTTATCGCGATAGCTCAAAAACTGAGGGACTAGTTTGCATACATACAGACAGACAGACAGACAGACGGACATGGCTAGATCAATTTGTATTGTCATTCTAAGCATACTGGCAGTAACTTTTGGGGGTCTCCGACGCTTCCTTCTATGCGTTACAAACTTCAGCACAAACTTAATATACTATTTTCTTGGAAAAGAGTATAAAAAGACAGCAGAGGAATCCATTTGAACATAGCAACAAACATCAATTAAAACTTGACAGATTTTTTGTTTTTAATATTTTTGCAAGCGACTGGCAACCAAATATATAGCAAGTAAACAAAAAACGAGTTCTAAGAGATGAATCCGTTTGAGCCACAGTATTTTGAATGCGATTTGTTTACAAAGTCGCAACTGAATGGAACAAAAAATTGCGTGACGAGTAAAATTGAGTCGCTTCACTTTGTCGAAATTATTGAATAAATTTCGGTCCATTGTAAGCGCATGCTAATATTTGCAGCTGAATGGGCAACGGATAAAGGATTAAGCCAGGATGGGCAGCTTATTGGCCATGTCATGCATCTAGCATATTTTTTGGGCAGCTACGAGACTGCTGACTGTGCATTTGTCGAGTTTTGTTTTTGTTTTGTTCATTGCTTGGCTTATTTCAATATTTTTGCGAGCGAGCTGCGGTAATTATGCGCAGTCGGCGGACAGTTTAATGATTCCTGCTACTCATTGGGCATGCCATTAAATAGTCATAGAAACAAGGTGCGGTGGTGATTTTTGCGTCTGCATTTCATTTGCAAGGGTTATTCCATTTCGGGGGGAGTTTGGCATCATTAGGCAGCTGTTTAGTTCCCGATATCCAAAAGCAGCCAACAATTTATTTGCCTGTCATCAGATGGCATCTTTCTATAGCTTCCACAAGCATCTCATTTGTGAATTCGCTTTTCATCTATTTCAAAGTTAAGATGTTTATCTGTTATCTTTACCCATTCGGGTACTCGCTGCTGCCTTAAAGTATACCCTATTTGCAACTGAAAACTTAAGATAAGAAAACCAACTTTTTTCATCCATCAATTTTTTTTTCTTGCAGTTCTCAATTCACTTGTAGCTAACTCTCTCTCTCTCTCTCTCTCATCTCTCTCTCTCTCTCACTCACTCAGTCTCTCTTTCTCCGTTTTTTCTTTCTCTTGACAAGTTAAACAAACACAATCTCAGCTTGTTTCCAACGATTTCAATTAATTAAATGCCGCATCTCTTTTTGTGTTTATTTGACAAACCATAAAAAACACCAACAAAAAATTGAGCAAATAGAGAGTGCTCGACAAGTAGATACTCTGTAGCCAGGTCTATTATAACAAAAAATTTAATTTTTTTGTTATAAATGTTTTTATTGCTTAATCCCCGCATTAAATATTTAAATTTGTTCTTAAACATACTGCTTTTTAAGCGCTGCGCAAACTTCCACGGGTTCAAATCACACTTGCGACATCATTTATTATACATTTATATTTATATATTGTCTTTAATTTATTTGGGCAAAGGGATATCGCCGAATAAGTCGCGCACTATAATATCGCGTGTGCACAAGCGTCAAATATAAACTATTGTATAAAATCTTCGGAACGCCGAAGAGAATCCTTCTCCAGTTGTTAATTTCCATTTGAACTTTTCTGTAATTTTAATTATTGTCTTATTTTTAATAAAATACATATTTTACAGTTATATTCGAATACCCTTCTTAGACGCTCGTCCAATTGCTGGGTATGCCACACTCGCAGTCTACACTTTGTGCAGCTTCTTTGCGACTCCAACCACCAGCAGCTGGTGGGGCACAACACATGCGAATGATTAATGTGGTTTCTTCGGTGTGTTTTTGGTTTAAGTTTCGGCTTCAGGTTTCTGGGCCTACTTGCCTCGTACTGCGTTCGTCCTGGATGCGATGCGTGCTTCGGTTCATGTTATTGTGGCCTTGTGGGCGTATACGCAATTTTATTGTTTGTTTGGCCGGGCAAAGTTTGGCTCTAAGATTGTTATCATCAATGCCGTCGCGCGTGGCTTGTGCGCGCCTCAATTATTTATTTGGCCAACACAAACAGATGTCGTCGCGAAAGTCAGGGCACAGTTCGTCCTGGCAATGTGACAATTTGCCCAAGCTGACAGGCTGACAAGCTGAGGTAAGACTGTACTATGCTTTTGATTTCTGACGTTGCATTTGCAATCAACGAACGACAGACTCTGTTAGCTTGGATAAATCAGCCGCAACCGCTGAGAGCTCGGCTGCAGTTCATCAACGCTTGCGGCTAGCGGCTGCCAGGCACTTCAGATACTTTTATCACAGCTGCCACGCATCGTTGGGCTCAAACAAAAGGCAAATGCAAAACGAATGCACTCATTTGCAGTTGATATTGCTGTTGCTTTTGCTGTGCAGCCAAACGTGCGCTCGGGACAGTGAAGCCTGCACAGACATGACCAGACATCGGCTCTTTGTAGTAGCGAGTAGAACAACAGGACTACAGAAAAACAGGGACTACAGCAACGAGTGCTGAAAACTCAACTGAAATTGCAAGCATTTGAAGCGATTGATAGAACAACTGTAACGAATACTTTTTGACATGTACATCATGAACATTAATTGTTTTGGGCAGTATTGACGAGTGATTGAAAAGACTAGAAGTAGTAAGTAATTAGAAAAAGGGGGAAAGTTCAGTTATGGTAACAATAGGAATAATAAAGAGTAATTACAAGTAGCGAGCTATACTAACGAGTAATAGTAAATATGAATAGTAAAGAGTAGTTAAAAATAGCGAGTAATACTAACGAGTAATAGTATCAGTAGAGAATAAAAGGAGTGTAGCAGCAGAAGGTAACCAACTGTGCGTAATTATAAACGAGTTATATGACTTAGTTTTAAAAAAACAGCTTCACTTACTATTTGAGAACAGAAACGAGAGAAGTTGTAACGAGTGAGCTTCGACTAGTAGTCTGTCGAATCGATCAACAGCGGGCAGCAAGTAGATGTCATTAGTAGTAAGAGATTTGTGGTAGTGAGTGTCGACTGCAGTTGCAAATGCGGCAAAAGCAAACTCCGCAATGTCCGTCCGTTGGTTTGTGGCAAGCATTTCAATAATTCACTTGTCTGTCCATTTGTACTGCGGCAAGAACAACAGCAGTAACAACAACAATGGTGGCAACAGCTACAACAGCAAACGCACAGTTTCGGGTTGGTCTTGGGCCATTTTGTTTGCTCAATTGTTCAACCACTGTAAATAAAACGTAGCACTTCCGTTTCATACGCCATATTGTTTGCCCCGATTGCCATTGAGCAACACACAATTTTTCGTATGTTTTCGCTTGCACTCATTGGATTCGCATTCGCATTCGCATTCGCATTGGCATTTGCATTCGTTTCCATTGACGCTTTTGCTTTTGTTCGCTCTCACGTATTTGTGTTGTTGTTCGCCAGAGTGGATTTTTAATTTTATATGTCGCGTATAAATGTCACGAAACGAAACCAATTAATGGATATAGACTGTCGATAAGATATATGTTTTATACTATATATCATTAAAGGCATCGATCGAGTGCCAAAAGATGTATTTATATTTGTTCTGATTTCCAGATTGTCACAGGCTGCTAAAACAAATTTCCTTTAGCAAAGGTGATGAGTTAAGATCAAAAGGAAATGGAAATTTCATTGAATCTTCAAGCGGCTGTCGCATCTACTTAGTGTTGCCATTCAAGACATGTTAGCCTACCTGCAGACCGTTCTGGCCCATAGCCAACAACTTGTCGCTAAAATCAGAAGTAGAAAATTTTTAAAAAGGAAAAGGGTCACAAGTGAAAATAACAAATGGCTGGCTGAAAAAATAACTAATGACAACGAAGCTAGAAACAAGTCGTGATTTCTCTAGACGAGTTTGGAGAATACCCTCTAGAGAGTACATAACAGAAATTGGAGTTTGAGAAGTTCGACTGTATTTTAATCCATATCAAAACAATAAAGATAATTGGTGATGATTAAGAAAAGTATAGTTTCTACTATAAAAATAAATAACTCCCCTATCTATGTAAAGTAGCAAGTACTTTATTTCAAATAAAGAGCTCCATACTAAAGTTGCTGGCCTTAACTCTTCTAAACTTTACGTAAGCTACAGCTTTAACCTTTATCATAAATATAGGGTATGTCAAAGAAAAAAAAACTGCAACAAAATTGCTATAAAAAAAAACACAAACAATTTTGTAAACCAACATGGAAGCTAGAAGGAAGGGGAGAAGAGCGGAGAGTGGCGGGCGGCGGGCGGATAGTGGGCGGGGCCACGACAGGCGATGAGCTGAAACGGAAGCGGGGGAAGTGGGTCAGCTGAGGCGGCGGTGGCGGCGCCGCATGTTGGCAATATGTCAAACATGTTAGGTAAACACACACAAGCTCACACACACATACTTGCACACACACACACGCGCACACACACACACACACACACACACAAAATGGCATACATGCATCAAAGTAATTAATATCCCTTCAAATGCTACATGCACTAATTACAACAACAAGAGCAGCAGCCTAGCAAGTTGAGACGAAATTATAAAAGAGGCCAGCGACATGCGACGTAAGTGTGTGTGTGTGTGTGTGTGTGTATGTTTGTGTGTGTGTGTGTTTTGTCAAGGTCATTTTAGCAACTTTCGCTCTGTTTGCTGCTTGTTGTTGCCGCTGCGCATTTCACTTTTGCTTTGCTTTTGCCTTTGCCTTTGGCTTTGCCACACCCCCAAAAGCACTCAGGTTACGCCCATAAATGTATCGCTCACTTGCCATTTAAATCTCATAAGTCACTCAAGCTAGCAAAACACAACATCAGCAGCAACAATAACAACAACAACAACAACGACAGCTTTCAATTAGGCGCCACTGAGCAGCCAAGCATCAGCGGCCCCTATCGGTATATCGCAGCTGAGATTGCTGAGATTTTTGGGGGCGTGGCCGGCGCCCCTCTATTATTAATTGAAAAGCCTCAGAGTCTCAGTGCATAAAAATCATTTGCATTTAATCAGCAATCAGCACGCGGCTGCTTGCAACGCTGCGTATACGTGACATTGCGTTCCGTTCCCATTGCGTATACGCGATGTTAACGTCAATGAGCAGCAGCAGCAGCAGCTGTAGCTGCGACGCCTGTCGATTTAATTAATTTGTCATCATTTATTATGCCAAAATGAGAGTGCAAGGGAGTGGGGCAGCAAAGTGCATTGGGGGGATAAGTTGGTGCCAAGCGATAAAATCAGACGAAAACAAACAAGAAAGATGCAGCAAGTTCAGTATGTTGAATATTCCATACACTTACAGGACATATTGTGAAAAGCAGGTATATAAAAAGTTTTGGCAATTTCTTAATTTCTTACATATTTATAATATCAAGATCGTAGCAAGTGCCCTAAAAGCAATTTCAATTTGTCAATCGATTGATAAGCTTATGTGTGACGTTTAATTAACCAGAGAGTTTGCATTTGAAATAAATTAATGTAAATATAAATGAAATCAAAAGGTTTATCTAATATAGTGTTCTGTTCCCTTAAAATATGTATTTGTATATTTATGTAAACAGAGCTTAGCAACAGTGGGGCAAATTGACTGCGTATTCTCAATATCTCATTCAATGAATTTACACATATTGTCACAAAAATAATAAGACTCACTGCAAGGGTATGGAAAGCAAACTGCTGACTGCTGATGGCGGCACAAATGTCAGCAGTTGTTGCAGCTACGAGGCAATAATGCACCTGCAACAACAACAGCGGCACTAAGTGAAGAAATTGCTTTTTAACACACAAACACATGCACACATCCATACACACACAGAGAGAGAGAGAGAGTGGAAGAGGGAGAGTGGGAGAGAGAGAGACAAAAGAGGAGTAAGCTATAAGTGCGCGTTGGGTTGTGTGGGGGCCACAGTTCAGGTCAGAGGTGCCACCTGCTGTTGCCGTTGCTGTTGCTGCTGCGGCAGTTCTTAAGTGTGTGCAGCAGCCAGGACATGCACATGTGGAGCAGCAGCAGACAGGCAGACAGCGGGAGTTGGGGAGCTGATGGTTTGGGATCACAGTCTGCCAAACGTTGACTCACGGCTCGCACACGGGTTTCAATTTACATTTACGTTGATTTTTTGTTAAATTGAGTTTGACTTTGGTTGTCGTTGCGACAACAGCAAAAAGCAGCAAGTAGCAAAAACCAACATTGACACAGACACAAATGGGGTAAAAAAAGTAGAGAAAAAGATGGAGACAGACGGCAGCAGGTAGCAGCATCATCAGCATCGCGTAACCAGAAAGTAAATAGAATACAAGTGCGAGGTGAAGCTGAAACATAGACGAATCCAAAACCAAAAAATAAAACAAAAACCAGTGGCGAAGGATCATCTTCGGCGTGCCGAAAATTGTATACACTTTTCGAACCTTTAGGCAATTTTCACACTGCCAACTGCACCACCGAAATATGAAATTAGGCATATCTTTGCTCATTATAGCTCAATCGATTTGAAATTTTAAACATTGATGAGTCATAAGGATGTTGAAGTGTACACGGAAATTTAAAGATCGGATCTATGGCCAAAACCGACTTCCAGTTGTATGGCAGCTATAAGATATAGTAGTCCGATCCGGCTGGTTCCGACCAATGTGCTGTACATTTTAATAATAAGTGCATGTGCAAAGTTTCATCGCGATAGCTCAAAAACTGTGGGACTAGATCCCATACATACAGACAGACAGACAGACATGGCTAGATTAATTTGTATTGTCATTCTAAGCATACTGGCAGTAACTTTTGGGGTCTCCGACGCTTCCTTCTATGCGTTACAAACTTCAGCACAAACTCAATATACTATTTTCCTCGAAAAGAGTATAAACAGAAGGAAAACAGAGCAAATGTGGATTGAACAAACGAGCAGTGCTTAAAAGCCATTTTGAATTTCAGAGTATGTCGAAAATAAAGTGCATATTTGTGATCAACTCTATGCTATGCCAATAAAACTCATAGGAGCTATGAAGTGTTTATTGAGGCATTTTGCCAATTTACACTTGGTTCATATCAGTTTTCAAGTTCAAGTGTGAGTTCAGTTGAAGAGAGACAGTTTTCAGCATATGACATGACTGCTGGACATGAATTATAGGACATGAATGAGAAAACTGAGCAAAAACGTTAGTTCGGAAATAGGAAGGTACAAATAAAAGACATCAGTCCATAAAGATTGATAATAATGTGCCAATGAGCAAATAAGCGAAATGCGAAAACAAATAATTGGAATCATCTGACCATGGAGCGAGGAACCGAAATAGCCACGAGTACTAGTGAATTAATATTGCGCTCATCGGAAATAATCTGAGCATCGAGTGAAAAATGGATGATTAAAAAAAAGGTAACAAAACGAAAATAAAAATAAAAACCAGGAAAAACAAATCGCAAAACAGACTAACATTTTTCGAAGACCACATTCTATTCAATAATTGTAAATAGTGATAACTATGCTTGCAGATTTTCAATTCCCTGCTCTCACTAGTATCGATGTTTAACTCACAACTTTATTGTGTATTGTTTAATTGTCTGATTGTTTTGTGTTGTCATAGTGGCTCTGCTGTTCAACCAGCCCTCGAAAGTAGACCGATTCCATAGTGGCAACTGCAGGCAGCCACTGTTCCTGTGACATATGCGAGTGTCCTTGGAATATCTGACGCACCAGCTGGAAACAGTGCGTGGCCAGAACTCTACGCTGCTCCAAATCGGACTCCACTCCACTCGACTCATTGCCGACTGCCGACCGTATACGCTGATCACAGCAACAGCTGTGGCAACTGGACAGTGCCCGCTGCACATTCGCAGCCAAGCCCATTAGCAGCTCCCTGTCGAGCTGCTCAATGCGCGTGCGTAGCTGCTGTGATCTGGCGCCCATTGGTTGCAACATTAGCATTGGTGCAAATATATCGCAGAAAATGCCAGATGGCAGCTGCAACAGCCACTCCGCCGACTGCTGCATCTCCTGGCGCCAACTGAGGCAAGTGCTCTTGCAGCTCACTCGCTGGCTTGAGTCAGTTTCAATCACAGCATCTTCGATTTGATCACTTCCAGAGCCATACTCAACGTCATCATCGCCGTTGTTGTAGTTGGCAATACGCTGCACCACATTGGACGCATTCTGCAGCATGTTGCGCTGCATTTTTTGCAACAGCCGCACACGCTTATTGGCTGCGCAAAGCTGGCGCTGCAAACGCTCAACGCCGTCAGCTGTCACGTTCGTCATCGGTTGTCGGGAAGACAGCTGATGCCGTGTACGCTGCTTGTATTTCTTAGCCGGGTAGAGCTTGACAGTCGGCGACGCTGACTTGTGCTTGGGCTCAGTCTGTGTGCCTTGTGATAGGACACTTGGCTGCTGCAAGCCGAGCTCTTGCAACCAGTCACGACCACTGATGCTGCTGCTGCTGCTGTTACTGCTATTGTTACTAGTGCTTTTTAGGTCTGGCAGTGAAAGTACGACATTCAACCGCACTTCCACCAATTGGCCGTGTAGCAAGTGCAGTCGCTTTCTATACTTCCCAGACAGTCGCCGCTTGCGACGTCTCAGCATCTGCCACATTAAGTTCCATCTGGCTATAGGTAGGATTAACAATCCGAGTCCAACTTTCAGTCTTCTCCGCGTCAGCCGCCGTCTTCTTTTCTTTAACGTTTGCCACGACGCTTTGGCTCGCTTGACTGCTGCCTCCTCGTATTTGTAGATGCGACACGTGCACCTGATGATTTCGGGCCTTAAAGCATCCCGTGAGCTCTGATCGTTATGTCCCGCTGCGCTTTGGCGCTGCAACAGCAAATCGAGCAGCTCGAGACGCTCGTCGATGTCTCGCTCGAGTCTTCGTTTCTCTAGAGCAACCCGTTCCAACTCCCTCTTCGCCTGCGCCAGTTGTTGCCAATAAGGATTATGCAGATTTTGCCCACATGTTTCTGCAGATCGGAAGCTTGGACGGATCTCTGTCGGTTCAGTGATAACAGCATTTGTTTCCGTCGCTTGTCGACTTTCGTGATATTCCTGGAGCCCATTTGAGTTGCATTCTACCGGGCTGAAGTTACTCAATGGCTGAGCTGCATTGTGCATCATTTCCTCATTTCTAATACGCTCCTCCAGCTCCGCTCTGTTCAGCTGTTCGCTCCGAGTGTAAATGGAGCGCCTGCGTGGCCCGTTATTGAGCTCGTCGGCGTTGCTCCTGACTAGTTTCATTACAATTCCTTCCAACTCCTGCTCTCTTTCGTTTCCTTCCACACTATCTGTCTTCTGCACTTCGAGGCTTTCAGGTTCTTCTCCGTTTATTGCTGCCAGCTCTCGCTGCTCGCGTTTCCCGCTATCTTCGTTATTCTCTTGCTCACTCGTTTCCATTTCACGTGTCTTGGTTTTCTCATTAGCTGGCATCTGCTGCAACTCCTTGCCACCTTTGGCCCCGTTCCCGTTCCCTTTCCCCTTTCCCTTGCCCATGCCCTTGCCCTTTCGCATCTCCCGTTTGTTTTCTGGAATATCACGCAGTGGGCAGAGTCGCAACTCCTGGCTCCTCCTCTCGCGACGCAGACGCTCCTGCTCGCGCCGCTCGAACACCTTCATATGCAGCTGCCGACGCTCCTCTGCCTTGCGCAAGCGTTCCTTCTCCAGGCGCTGCTCCTCGCGTTGCTTCGCTACCGCCTCGCGCGCTTTCTTCTGCTCCCTTTCGCGCACTCGCTGCTTTCGTTGCAATTGCTCCACCTCGCGACGACGCTCAATCTGCAGCATCTTGCGCTCCCGCTCCCTGTTCACATGCTCAGATAGCGGCGATCTGAATGCCAGACGATTCGACACGACCTTGAAGGTTCTGTTACTGTGACTTCGGTTAGCTGCCCTGCCTGCTTGGCCATTCGATCCGCTCTTGGTATTCTTCCCATAGACGATTGGCAGCTGCGGCTTCTTTTCCTGATTCTGTGACTTTTCCGGTTGTGGTTGACGAGATGGTCGCTGTTTGGGCAGATCATCCCAAATCAGACGTAGCTTTCCAACGGTAAGCTCGCCGCCATCGAAAACGCTCTCAATGCCCTCCAGCCTTAATGGCCTCCCACTTGCATTGGACGGTCCCGGCAGGCACAGCTCTAGCGGACTTGTCTGTATGGTCTCGCCCACATCCTCATCCGCCGTTAGAGGCTGCTGCCGCTGTTGTTGGTATGCCTCGTGGGCAGTCACTACATTCCGTAATTCCCGACTGCAGTTCTCTGGGTCGGTGAAGGGATAGTCCAGTCGTCCTGTGTCCTTCAGCTGTGCCTGCATCAGCGTCATCAAACGATTGCGCGCCAACGTCTCCTCGATGGGGCTGCGCACAAACAATGCCAGCCACTTGATCACTAGCTGCTTATCAGCGACTTTGGAGTTGTTCTTGCTCAGCTTGCGAATGGCCTCCATCTGCTGCACAAAATTTTGTTCCATCTGATCATCAGATGGCGGCTGCTTGCCTCCATATCCAAGCGCAATATTTGAGCTTGGGAACATTTTTCCAGTTGCTCGTTGTTTGTTGTTGTGCTGTGTTGTTCGATTGACGAGTTGTGTTAACAATGTGATAATGCTTTATGGAGAGCACTGCCGACATTTGAAAGCATACTAAGCATACTACGATTTGAAAATATCGAATAAATATTTTTACACATTTCGTATTTCTCAGATATTAAAAATACATTAAAATATTTTTCGCATATTAAAATAAAACTCTAATATCAAATAATCTGAAATTCGATATCTTACATTTTACATTTTACAACATAACATAAAATATGTTAAATTGGTCAACTTTAGAAATAAAATCAATCAAAATACAATAAGTAACATATGTAGACCATCATCATTTGGTATCAATTACTTAATGCTACAAGTTGAAATTCAAACGCAGCCATTTAAACAATACGAGGAAATGCTTAAGCGAATTATCGTCCTTCCACCTCTTTATCATGCCCCTTAGAAGCTTTCATTTCTGCCGTCTAGTGGAGCAATTACTTGGCTTAATAGAAACTTGATTTGACAGAACGGACAGCGGTGCCACGCCCATGGGCGGGTGCGGGAGCGCTGACGACAAATTGATGGCCATAGGATTAATAAATGCGTTGAATGTGCTAAATGAAATTAATAAAGTGCTAAAAGTTTCGAGCCGAAAAGTCTTAGCCAAGTATTAGGCTGGCCCACACATACAAAAAGGGCTACGCCCCCCCATCGTCCATCATTGTTCATCAGTGTCTGGCTGACACACACACACAAACACACAGAAACACACAAATACACACACACACACACACACCTACAGTTATTGTGTGCTTAAGGGGCGTGCTTAGCGTGGGCGTGGCGTGTCAAGCATTTATAAACGTTTTCATTATAATTACAATATTATTATCATTGAGTGCAGACAGGCACACACATACTAGCACACACACGCACACACACACACACACACACGCTCACACAAACAAATACAGGACACGAAAGGACAATTTGGCGGCTTCCCTCTCGCTCTCTCCCTTGCTGTTTCTAGCTTTAATTGAGTGTCGGCGATTTTGATAATAATTAATATTTATCCTTTTATCCCTTCTATCTGTTTATCCGATTTGAAATGCAATTTTAATGCCGCTTGTTTGTTTTAGACCCCCGGCATTAGGCAGGACTTTAGGCAGGAGCTTAGTTCGCTCGGAACATGGCCAAAAACTTATTCACAGTTGGCGGCAACTTAAGGCGCCGGCATAGTTGGCCATAACTCTTGAGCAAACGGAAACTTTCTGGCCGAGTGTCACGACAGCAACTGAAGGACATTCGCCGCCTATCCTCTCAGTCAAATGGAGTGTGTCAAGTCCGAATCAGCGCTCATTAGGCGCTGCAACAATAACAGTACTTCAGCCCAGGCAGAGAATTGACTTCGACCCGGGTAAGAAGCGACCCCAAAACCAATTCCAAAACCAAAACGATACCCGAGCCCTTTTTATATACCCTGTACGGGCATGTAATGGAAGTGATTATGTTTATAAAAGTCAAGTTGTTGTTGATGATTATACTCTTTTCGAAGAAAATAGTATATTCAGTTTGTGCTGAAGCTTGTAACGCATAGAAGGAAGCGTCTGAGACCCATAAAGTTACTGCCAGTATGCTTAGAATGACAAAACAAATTGATCTAGCCATGTCTGTCTGTCTGTCTGTCTGTCTGTCTGTATGTATGCAAACTAGTCCCTCAGTTTTTGAGCAATCGCTATAAAACTTTGCACAAAGACTTATTATTCAAAGGGACAGCACATTGGTCGGAACCGGCCGGATCGGTCCACTATATCTTATAGCTGCCATACAACTGGAAGTCGGTTTTGCCCATAAATCCCATGTTTTCAAAGCTAACGTGATAAAACTTTGCACTGCATCCAGCTGTGGGGAACGGCTTCCACTTCCAATATAAAAATTATTCAAAGCTTCCAAAGCAAGACCCTTAGGATAGCGGCTCAAGCTCACTTTTTAACTACCAACAAAGAGCTACACAGGGAGCTCAAGATTCCTTCCAAATGAAATGATGAAATAAAGCGATTCAGCCAAAAATATATGGAAAGGTTATCAGACCACACGAATAACCAGGCCATAAATCTGCTGGACAACACCCAAACAACAAGACGTCTTAAGCGATTGTCTTTATAGACAGATTTTAAATAAAACAAGTGGGGAAGGATTATCTTCGGCGTGCCGAAGATCTTATACTCTTTTCGAACCTATAGGAAATTTTCACTCTGGAAACTGCACCACTGAAATTTCATAAGCTGTACAAAATCGTTTTGTCGCGTAACATTTTTTTTTTTTTTGTTCTATGAATATTTAATATATTGCCAGTTGTATGGCAGCTATAAGATATAGTGATCCGATCCGGCCGGCTCCAACCAATGTGATGTCTCTTTGAATAATAAGTATCAGTGCAAAGTTTCATCGCGATAGATTCAAAAACATGGGATATATGGCCAAAACCGACTTCGAGTTATATGGCAGCTATAAGATATAGTGGTCCGATCCGGCCGGCTCCGACCAATGTGCTGTCCCCTGGAATATTAAGTGTCTGTGCAAAGTTTTATCGCGATAGCTCAAAAACTGAGGGACTAGTTTGCATACATACAGACAGGCAGACAGACAGACAGACAGACAGACGGACATGACTAGATCAATTTGTATTGTCATTCTAAGCATACTGGCAGTAACTTTTGGGGGTCTCCGACGCTTCCTTCTATGCGTTACACACTGCAGCACAGACTTAATATACTATTTTCTTCGAAGAGAGTATAAATATTGAAAATATTTTGCAAAATAATATGCTCATATACATCATGTGAAACAGAAGCCATATGTAAAACAAGATTAAGTTGCCACAAAAGGTAACAAAAAGCTCGTAACATAAAATATATAATAAATAGCCAAGAGCGTTCAATCCAAAAAGTCACCTTGTTCAAAAACAGTAAGCATACTTTCATGAGCAAATTTTCAATTTGCCACTTAAAATTCACAAACGGTTTAAGCGCCTAACGCCTAGACTTGCCAGCCTGAAACTGAGTTAATTTAAGGGAGCTAAGATTTTTTTCTACCTTCAATTTTTTTTACCTAAAATGTATTTTACATTAAATTTTTTTCCAATAATATTAAAATTATTTTTATATAAAATTACTTGAGTGTCTTGATTTTAATAAATCGAATTTTTTCCTGTGGCATTTAAAATATGATTTTTTTTCTAGTTTTTTTTAAACTTTTTCCTGAGGTATATAAATAACAACTCGAACATTTTGCAGTAGTTGAAGCTCAACATTTTTTTTTTTATTTACTTTCCATGATAAAATTTTTTTTTCTAAAAACCGCTTAAATTATAATTTCAAGCATATTGTTTGTTTTGGGCCATACAACATATCGATAATATGATTTTGGCCTTGTGTTAATCTATAGGTCCAATTTGCCACATACAATTCACAATTGGTTTAAGCGCACAACTATAGACTTGCCAGTCTGAAACTGAGTAAATTTAGCAGAGTTAAGTTTAGCTCTGCTCACTTTTTGGTTATATTTCGAAGATTTGAGTGATTGAAGTTAATTGAACTAATAATTTTTTTTTCAAAGATTTTTATTTTCAACCTGTATATCAGATCTTTGCAACGCATATAAATTGATTAGTATTTGATTAATTAGTCCATGTAGACTACCTACAATGTGTAGCTGCAGTACTAAATGGTTTTTTCTTTTTTTAAGATGTGTGGCTTATTATATGGACATGTCATGTATTCGTCAAATGTTTTCGAATATATTACCGCAGAAACAAAATGCGCAGCAATTAATTCTCAAATTGCAATTGTTTTCGATTTTTATTTTCATTAAATACGATTGTTTAACTTTCCACATTCGTATCATCATCCTTTTTATGTGAGGACTCTAGATATCTACATAGCTGCCAGTAGAGTCTGCAAAAAATCATTACAGTCTTCAATGTCTATCTGCACTGCAAGAACTATATTTTTATTTTCAAAATGAATTGAGTTGATTAATATAGTAAAATAGTAAAAAATAGTATATAAATATCAACTCAAACATTTTTCAATAGATGAAGTTCAACATTTTTTTTCAAGCTTTTTTTTATTTACTATCTATGAAACCTTTTTTTCCAAAAACCGCTTAGAATATTAATTTCGAGCATCTTACATTTTCTAAGTCTTGTGTTAATCTATAGGACCCATTTGCCACATAAAATTCACAAACGTTTTAAACGCACAACTATAGACTTGCCAGTCTGAAACTGAGTAAATTTAGCAGAGTTAAGTTTTGCTCTGCTCACTTTTTTTATTTTTATTTTTCCAAAACATTTTTTTGGTTATATCTCGAAGATTTGAGGAATTGAAGTTTATTGAACTAATCCTTTTTTTCAAAGATTTTTATTTTCAACCTGTATATCAGATCTTTGCAACGCATATAAATTGATTAATAATCGATTGACAAGTCCATGTAGACTACCTACAATGTGTAGCTGCAGTAGTAAATGGCTTTTTTCTTTTTTTTAAGATGAGGTTTTTTTTTAAATGTGAATTCGATTCAAGGACATCTATTTCTCTGCCAGTACAGTCTAAAACATTTTTTTTATTTTATTTTAAAATTCAATTAAATTTTGCATTCAATAATTGTAATAAGCACTATTGATTTATTTAATATTTTATTTTCATTAAAGACTATAATTAAAATGTCAAAATTTCTATCAATTTGGGTTCCTCATTCCAATACTCTGAGGACTATAAACATATATGGACATGTCACATACTCATCAAATATTTTCGAATCGAGTTTTGCTCTGCTCACTTTTTTTATTTTTATTTTTCCAAAACATTTTTTTGGTTATATCTCGAAGATTTGAGGAATTGAAGTTTATTGAACTAATCCTTTTTTTCAAAGATTTTTATTTTCAACCTGTATATCAGATCTTTGCAACGCATATAAATTGATTAATAATCGATTGACAAGTCCATGTAGACTACCTACAATGTGTAGCTGCAGTAGTAAATGGCTTTTTTCTTTTTTTTAAGATGAGGTTTTTTTTTAAATGTGAATTCGATTCAAGGACATCTATTTCTCTGCCAGTACAGTCTAAAACATTTTTTTTATTTTATTTTAAAATTCAATTAAATTTTGCATTCAATAATTGTAATAAGCACTATTGATTTATTTAATATTTTATTTTCATTAAAGACTATAATTAAAATGTCAAAATTTCTATCAATTTGGGTTCCTCATTCCAATACTCTGAGGACTATAAACATATATGGACATGTCACATACTCATCAAATATTTTCGAATCTATTACCGCAGAATCAAAATGCGCAGCAATTCTCAAATTTGCAAATTATTTTTAACTTTTATTTTCATTAAATGCTCTAAATGCGATAGCTTTACTTTTCTCATGCGTATCATCATCCTAATTCTCTGAGGACTCTATTCTGTTTCTGTTAAAACCACGTTTCTGCCAGTAAAGTCTGCAAAATGTGCTTCCAGCACTTCCTTAATGTGTAACTGCAATGCAAGCAATATATTTTTATTTAAAAATCAATTTGAGTTGATACTTTTTTTTTTTTAATATGTCAAGTTTTATTTGCATTTTTTTGCATATAATCTATGTTGCTATTATATGGACATGGCATGTATTCGTCAAATGTTTTCGAATCTATTACCGCAGAAACAAAATGCGCAGCAATTAATTCTGAAATTGCAATTATTTTTAACTTTTATTTTCATTAAATGCTCTAAATGCGATAGCTTTACTTTCCTCATGCGTATCATCATCTTAATTCTCTGAGGACTCTATTCTGTTTCTGTACCATCCACGTCTCTACCAGTAGGTTGATATATATGTATATACACATCTTTTTTTTTAATTTGTCCACTGCAATTCACAAATGGTTTAAGCGCACAACTATAGACTTGCCTGCCTAAAACTGAGTTTATTTAGCAAATCTAAGTGTTGCTCTGCAGATTTTTATTTACCTGCAATTTTTTTCCAATAATTTTTACTGGAATCTCATGATTTTAAGTAAACGCGTTTTTTGTGATGTGGCATATAAAATGTGATTTTTTTTTATTTTATTTTGAACAATTTCCTGAGGTATATAAATAACAACTCAAACATTTTGCAGTAGATCAACATTTTTTTTCAAGCTTTTTTTTATTTACTATCTATGAAACCTTTTTTTTCCAAAAACCGCTTAAATTATAATTTCAAGCATATTGTTTGTTTTGGGCCATATAACATATCGATAATATGATTTTGGCCTTGTGTTAATCTATAGGTCCAATTTGCCACATACAATTCACAATTGGTTTAAGCGCACAACTATAGACTTGCCAGTCTGAAACTGAGTAAATTTAGCAGAGTTAAGTTTTGCTCTGCTCACTTTTATTTTATTTATTTTATTTTATTTATTTTATTTCTAAGTCTTGTAAAAATATATATAAAAAAAATTGGGTGAGTATCAGCTGGGAACACATCAAGATTGGATTTACTGTGCCAAAACTTGGGACAACATGTCATTTCAAGAAAAAGAGAACTATCGTCATATGTCTTTCGCAAATCCAGCAAAACCAGCATGTCCCAGGCGTAAAAAGCCAAATGCTTGCCGGCCGCCCAAACTCAAAAAGGCCTGCGCTGTAAAGCGAAAAAATAGAGTGCACCCGGGTCCCGTTACCAACAATCCATACTTGAACTTCCTACGCAGCGTTCGACGCAAATATTGTGGCCTGAATATCAAGCAGCTGGCCGTATTGGCGGCGCTTGAATGGAGGTGCATGGATGACAGTAAGAAAGCTCGCTATCGCCGCCAGGTAGGTCTCCACATCGAATCTTCCAGATATCAAGCTTTCACGTTTTGCCCTCTAGGCCTGCCATGTCCAATTCTACGAACGAAAAAATCGTTTAAAGGGCTTCCATAAACGCAAATAAAAGCCACTAAATTCGTGGTTAAGTAATCAAACTGCAATTTCTAATTTGTCTGCTAACTGTAACTTATTGTAATAAAAGTTCGTTTGTTTTATGGCTACTGAGAATTAAAATTGTTGCGTAATAATTAAGAATTGATTTCTTCTTTATACTCTTTTCGAAGAAAATAGTATATTAAGTTTGTCCTGAAGTTTGTAACGCATAGAAGGAAGCGTCTGAGACCCCCAAAAGTTACTGCCAATATGCTTATAAAAACAAAACAAATTGATCTAGCCATGTCCGTCTGTCTGTCTGTCTGTCTGTCTGTCTGTATGTATGCAAACTAGTCCCTCAGTTTTTGAGCTATCGCGATACAACTTTGCACAGACACTTATTATTCAAGGGGACAGCACATTGGTCGGAGCCGGCCGGATCGGACCACTATATCTTATAGCTGCCATACACCTCAAAGTCGGTTTTGGCCATAAATCCGATGTTTTCAAAGCAATTGCCTTAAATTTCCTTGTACACTTGAACATCCTTATAACTCATCAATGGGTAAAATCGCAAATCGATTGAGTCATAAACAGCGAAGATATGCGTCATTAAATATTTTGAAAAAACAGGTGCATATGAGCAAACAAAGTCAAGCGCAAGAAAGCTTTTGATAGTCTGCTCTTCAAGGTATTTTGTCACCGATCATCAAAACGGTTTGTGGCGTAAGGCGTAAAGAGCCGCGCTAACGAACGCAAGTTTCGCAAGGTCTCGCAAGTTCGAGTCTAGGCGGCGACTGATTATTAATTTAATACTTTTTTCTTTTTCTTCCTTTCAAATATATAACTGTAATCAAATTAATTTGCTTCCAATGGCTTAGAACAAAAACAATGCCACGCGAAAAAACAAATGCTGACAAACGCGAGTTGCTGCAGGTTGCAGGAAAACCAAACAAGGAAATTTGTAACAGTCGGCTCTTCAAGCAATTTTGTCAGCGATCATCAAAACGGCTTGTGGCGTAAGGGGTAAAGTTGCGAACTGGTGAGCGAGAGGTCCCGGGTCGGGTTCAAGACCAGCGGCGACTGGTCATTTATTTTCATTTTTTCTTATTCTTCTTTTCAAATATATAATAACTGTTATCCAATTGATTTGCTTTCAATGGCTTAGAACAAAAACAATGCAACGCGAAAAAACAAAAGCTCAGTATAAATCGAGTTTGTCAGCGATTTTTAAAACTGCTTGGTGTAAGCAGTAAAAAGCAAAACAAGAAAGCTTTTTGACAGTCTGCTCTTCAAGGGATTTTGTCAGCGATCATCAAAACGGCTTGTGGCGTAAGGGGTAAAGTTGCGAACTGGTGAGCGAGAGGTCCCGGGTTCAAGACCAGCGGCGACTGGTAATTTTTTTCATTTTTCTTATTCTTCTTTTCAAATATATAATAACTGTAATCAAATTCATTTGCTTTAAATGGCTTAGAACAAAAACAATGCCACGCGAAAAAACAAAAGCTCAGTATAAATCGCGTTTGTCAGCGATTCTTAAAACTGCTTGGTGTAAGCAGTAAACAGCAAAACAAGAAAGCTTTTGACAGTCTGCTCTTCAAGGGATTTTGTCAGCGATCATCAAAACGGCTTGTGGCGTAAGGGGTAAAGTTGCGAACTGGTGAGCGAGAGGTCCCGGGTTCAAGACCAGCGGCGACTGGTAATTTTTTTCATTTTTTCTTATTCTTCTTTTCAAATATATAATAGCTGTAGTCAAATTCATTTATTTTCAATTTCCTAAATTGAAAGGTATAAGAGCAACAGGCACAAAATTTGGTATGTATATTGTAGTATACATATGTAATGTAGTTTTGACTTTTTGGAAAAACTGAAACTTGTTTATTGTTCAATTCGGTAGCACTTATGAATGCTAAGGGACGCGTCCTCGAGCTGCGGATAGTGAAACGTCCCTGTTTACATGAATACCTTTATATATTTTATTTTATATGTAGGGGTATATGTATGCGACATTAATATCTGCGAATTAAATAAGCAGTCACGGAAAAATAGTAAAAATTGCATTAAGGTTCGAAAAGAGTATTTAATCTTCGGCACGCCGAAGATAATCCTTCTCCACTTGTTTTATTGTTAATTTACATAGTTATTGTTAAAATACTCGCAGATAATTTACATTCTTAATATTAGACATCAATTAAGAAAATAAATATAATTTCACTTTAGTTTGATATTCTGAAATACTGTAAGTGCAGGGTATTTGCTGGTCCTGCACTCCATGCTAGAGCATTCAAAGCTGTTTTATTTTTACTTCTCAGCTGATTTATTTGATTTGATAAGTCTTGACGCAAATGTGTTTCATTTACCTACTCACAACGCTCTTTCAACTGACTTTCAACCGACTGCCGATCCGTGGACGGACAAAGGGACGAATGGATAGAATGGCATAGCTGGATGGCGGGATGAATGGCTGGGGGGCAGACGATTGGACGGGGCGACGGAAGTGGGAATGAACGGTCGCTCTAGGTCATGTCTTGGCCTTTCCTTTAAGTTGTCGTAAACATTTTGAAACGGAGTGAACGGAGTGGGTCAAAGGGTCAGAGGAGCAGGGACTTTTTTTGGTCATTCGATACGGCACTCAATTTTTTTTTTGCGTCTTACGCTCCATTCGCATACCCTATGGCCAAGGTATGTAACAACTGGTTTTCAAACGATTTAAAAAGACAATTAATTGAGCGCGAATTCAACTGAAACTTAAAGTTGCTATTTGTATGATCATTTTGGGTTGGAATATAGCGCTTTTAGAACCTATCGATTAAAATTTATATTTATTAATTGATTGTATAGAAACTAGACATTTTTGCAAGCTATAATTATTTGTAATAACGAAGAGCTGAAATTGCTGGAGAACTATATAATAGATTGATTCTAAATGCAGAAAATCAGTGGCATTCACTGAATAGGAGCAAATACTAAATACAAATGTCTTTGGTGATAGACTGACAGAGTACACAACAGTCGTATAGCCGTATGTTGTTTTTTGTTTAGGCTGGCAAAGCGAAAAGGTCAGATGGACACGCAGAAAAATACGCATTGAAATGATTGCCATTAATTATGCGTGAAATACAAATACAAAGCTCGGAAAAGTGTCCACGGTTTTCCGCCCACTCAAAATAGTTGGTTTATTTCGTCAAACTAATTAGCCTGAATTATGATAGTTTGATTACTGGACAAGGGAACAATATGGCAATCGGATGGTATTTATCATATTTTGTTGCTAGAGCGGATTTTCAATTGATTGCAGCTTTAAGGACAACAGCTGGCTAACTTATTGCATCAATTGGCATTTCAATAGTGTTATCGTTATCGATATGTTATGCTTGCGACTTTGATTGATTGAGCCCATGCACACACACACACTAATATACACACAGCAGCTGCGTCTACTTATCCCAGTTAAGACCAATAGCCCCGAACGGAGATGCCATATCTCATGTAAAAACTATGTATCGTATTTTATGTATCGACGCCGGTCAACGCTGCACTCGATTACAACTTTACGAGCCCCCTTCTGTTCTTCCTCTTTGTCGTTGTCTGTTTCTTTTTAACTTGACATTTATCGCTTTATACGCATTTCCTTTTGAATGCCTGCCTGCCTGCCTGTCTGTCACTCAGCTTGTCCATCTGCCGTACTCTTTCTCCCTCCCCTCTGTCTGTGTGTCGTTCTGTCCGCCTGTTAGTTTGACATGTTTGTTATGTTTATAGGACGATATATTTACCAACTTAATTGGTAGTTATAGACATACAAATAAAATACAGCAGATAAGAACAAAAAACGACGAAAACCCGAACTAGATGACCAGCAGACGAGAGTGCTGAAGGAGCGCTTCGGTTAGGAACAAACAGGTGGTCAAAATAGCAATAAATATCTGTGAGAATCTATTCAAATGTGATATCTTTCGGATTTTAATCATTTCCTAAGGCAATTGAGGCATAGTATAGTCTTATGTTTACTTATTCGCAATATCTTTCAATATTTGTATATTTCTAGATATTTGCTGATCATAAGCTTGGTTAATTGCCGTGAGGCTTTTTTTTTAATTCTTCCAATAGCAGACTGTCAAAAATATTTGTAAATTCTAAAACATTCGAACATATTCGAAAATCGGAAAGTTGTTTTTCGCCACAAACAAGCCCCCTTATCGGTGGGCCCAACCCCGTTGAACCGCTGAAACGCTCCTGTCTACCACTGGCGTCCCCACAAAGTATCTCCCCTGATACCTTAGTCAGCTCCTGGGGCAGGCAAATGATTGTCATTGTCCGTTTTATGTTTCATTGCTGCCTCTGGCTGCGTGTGTGTGTGTGTGTGTGTGTGTGTGTGTGTGTGTGTGTGTGTGTCTGTGTGCTGTTGTGTTTGCAATAGAGTGTGTGTGTGTGTGTGTGTTTATGGCAGTCTGTGCAGCAACTATTTAATTGATGCGCCCCGTTGTTGAAATCATAAATCTCACTTGGCTCTCTCAACAACTACAACAACGACAACGACAGCAACAACAACAATAAAAATCAAATCAAATTTAATACAAAATTAAATAATGTTGGGCTTCCTTCAGCTTCCTACGGCTACAGCTGTTGTGCCTTCTGCGAGTGCTTGTAGTTTATTTTTTTTTCCTATACCCTGTACTCAAAAAGCTGGCACAAAAGTAATGTGAACTTTGAAAAACGGACTTAAAATGAACACTCTTATATTAATAATAAATTAATTTTGATTATAAATAAACGCAAATATATATAGTTTAAGAACATTTAAGATTGTAACAAATACATTTTTTTCAAAATTAAAAGAAAGTTTCAAATTGTAATCTAAACTAAACTCTTTATAATTTTAATTGATGATTCTAGTTAGAAGTTCTAAATGCCTTAATGAATTTTTTTGTCGCCAATAGTCGAGTTGACCTATATTTTTGAATAGAGTACAAAGCTTACATCATGTAAGAGCCGAAACACAATAAGGCTAAGACTGACATATTTTCATGAATTTGGGGACACTAATACAAAATTAGATGTGTTCTTGTTGCTTACTTTTTATGTGGGATCAAAGCGACATTGAAAATTCATCTGAGTCTTATTGGGCAAGAACGGCTATCTTTTGTTGCAAATGTGAGGGCCTTTTTAGCTATACTTACTTCAGCACTTTATAACTGTATTCTCAAGAGTTTCAACAAAATTACAATTGTTGGTGGAGAACAGCAGGACATAGAGTAGGCAAGGATCTGGGTTCAAATCGCAGGCCAGGAAACGGACCTCCTAGTGTCCTGTTTACAGGGTACACGCAAGTCGCTCACACTTTGCGGTTTTTTTTCTCGTTTTTTTGTTTTGTTGTCTGCGATTTCCTCCCATTTTTGGCATGTGGCAAGTTGTAGCCGCAGCTGGCACGAAAAATTTCAACTTTTGGCCAAGTCTCGGTTTGTGTCTCGGCCTGTATCTGTGCTAGTGTTAGTGTGCGTGTATGAGTGTGTGTGTGTGTGTCTGTATCTTATTTAATTTGGCAGGCTGAGAAGTGTGGAGAGCACAAAGAGCGGGGCGGAAGATGCCGCCGCATGTTCGTTGACTTTATTTGCTGTGTGTAATAAAATTAAAGCCCTTTAGCTATTGTACTTTCGAAAAAGCAAAAAAAAATGAGCAAAATACGAAAAAGCGAAAGAACAAATTGTAGCCACACACACACAGACACACACACATACGCACACACACACACACACACACACACACTCGTGACGACAGCAGCGAGCCAACGAGCCATGAATGTTGCTCTTAGTTGTGGATGTGGCCATTAAGTTGGCCTTTTTATAGTCCTAGTTACATGCCATATCTAGAGGGGAGTGAAATGGGCCTGAGCTTCTGCTATACTAGCTTGGGCCAAAAGTGGGCTCTGAGCCGCAGCATATTGAGGATTTCGCGCTGTTCTTTAGCTAGTTTATATCGTATTATGTATGTACAATGTATGGCAGACATTGATAATGAACTCCAGTCTGAAGCATCACTGAAAACCCTTCTCAGTCCATCTCTCTCTCTCTCTCTCTCTCTCTCTATCTATTTTTCTTAAGTGGCGTTTTGTAAAATATTTATCTGGCAGCTGTTTAGAAATTCCCACAAATTCGCACAAATGAGCTGATTTATTTGCATTTTGCTGCTTCCCCAGTTGGGAATTGGAACTGTGAGCTTCCAAATTGGATCACTGATAGCTGCTGCCAGCTGTCTGTGGTTGTCAATTGTCCCTTTGGATATACATATTTGCACATAACGGATGTATGCAAATTGTTATAAATGCCTAGGCTATCCGATACAGCATGTTCAGCCAAAAATATATATATATTTAGAAAAAGAAATGAGCTAGCTCGATATATCTTTATATTTTTGTTAACTTTACTATTATTGCTTTACAATTAATGTCAAGTAAATTCAATAATTGTTTTTTTTTTCATATAGATACATATATGTAAATTTAACACATTAAAATAAATAAAATTATATAACGCAATTTACTTGAGCTTATTATTATAACCTAAGCTTAAATGTATATAATTCCAAAGAAAGCAAATACATTATCGGCACAGCTCCGAAAAGTATGCAATTTAAAACCTTACTGCCGCATATTAGACAAATGCAAGTTGTAATTCCCAAACGGCTTAAGTTTAAGTACGGACATGACTCACTAAAGCCTAGTAATGTTAGCAAAGGTATATTAGGGTTATTTTTTGGAGAGAATACTTTTATTTATTTAATTTAAATAAATCATCAGGTAATACCTTAAAGCAAAATCCATTTAGATGGTCAGTCTTGGTAATATCGCTAGTTTCTGTTTCATTTTGAGTGACAGACCAAAGGAAATAGTCATCTTAAGCCATAAGCTATACAAAATACCACACTTATTTATATTTTACATAATATAATACGTAATTTATGTTGTCTAAAAGAAGCACGCTCTCCATGAATTGAATGAAAAAGAATATATTGTGCATGTTTATGTGCATCATATTATTTGGGCTTACTTACCGCCACAGTGATCCTTGAAGTCGTCACAGCAGTCGCCGAGCTTGAGGCAGGCGTGATCGCAGTAGCAGGGCTTATCACTCAGATCCTCGATGATGGCATTGACGGGTGCCTTTTGCACCACGCAGGACGAGTCGCGTCCGTTGCAGCAGAGCTGTGCCTCGCGGCACGAGCCGCCGGCTGCGAGGGGCAGCAGCCACAGCACCACTGTGGTCATCAGCAGCAGACGCCTCAGCCCCATCTGTGGGCCAATGGGGGCGTGGCGCATGTCGTCTATCGACTGAGGTGACATTTGGCGATTCGTGAGCGCTTTTTCGATTACCGATGTCTATGCAAGTGTATTTGGTATAAGCGTGTATGTGAATGCGATTAACGGTGTGACAAGCACACACACACACACACACACACACACACACACACACACACACACACACACACTATGGCTATGTGTGTGCAAATGCAATTTACGCCGAAAAACGGAAATTAAAACTAAAATTGAATTATGGCAATTGTGTGCCGAGCGCAGAGGCCAACTATCGAGATGCTAAGGATAGCTACACACTGCTACAGTGCATCCTCGCAGAATGGAAGCCCTAAAATTTCCGTATTATTTCAATATGATTTTTCTACATTTTTTAATTGCATTTACATAATATTTCATAGTAATTCCAATGTGTTCATGTATTCGAAATGTTATCATACTAATTTTTACTGATTTCCAAAGTTCCAATTTAAATGTCAAATATTGAATAAAAATAAACACAAAAGAAAATGTTGCATTATTTCTTCTATAATTATTTGTATTTTTTTTTTGTTTGCTGATTTTAGATTGGCAATATTTTTCATTTCTATATTTCTCATGTATTAAACTGGAAATTTTAACAGCAAACAAAGCACATGAAATATATAAATTTGAGAACAAAAGAAAACAAAGAGATTTTGCTTTACTAACCTATTTAATGCAGACTAAAAGCTAAAATACAGATTAAACAAAAAAAAAAAATTGTATTAAATATAGTGTTAATAAAAACAGGTCTATTATGCATGTAACTTATTAATATATTAAAATTCAAAAACAAAAGTGTTGGCAACATAAAGGCTACTTAACGAAAGTAAACCGAAACATAAAAAGCTTATATTGAAATTACGACATTAATTTCTATCCGCTATAACTTGCGAGCGAGCACTGTATGCACGAGGCGGGAAGAGAGAGAGAAAGAGAGAGAGAGAGACAGAGAGAGTGAAAGAGAGGGGGGAAGGCACAACATCGAAACACGCAAGCCGAATATGTATATGCAAAGGCCAAAAAGCGGCAAAGAAGGAGTCGTCCTCGATATTAGCAGCATTAGCACAATATGAACTCTAAACATGGCCAAATAACAACGGACCCAAAGTAGGTCGAGACAATGTGAACATTGAGGAGGCGCTACCTGAGCGCTAAATCACTGGTAAAAAGATGGGGACTGGTTGGCAAAAAGGCGGCAATGTGAGCAGCAAGATGGTGGGCTGTTTTGCATAAAATATTGGGCAAGGACGGCAACAATGGAAGGACGAAAGGCGAAGGCGACGGCAAAGTCGAAGTCGAAGTCGAATCGATGCCATTCGGCGCTGCCTTTGGGCGGACTTTGAGAGCAGCACTGAGGGGATAATAAAACAAAGACTTCAATTTTCATAAATCGTTGCGAACTGCAGGCTGGCATCGCAAAAGGACATTGAGAATTTATATTAACAGCTGTGGCAAGAAAAGGGCTGACAGAATCAATGAGCTGGAAGTGAATGGCAAGCGAATGGACTCATTGTATCCTGTCCAACTGTCAGCTACATATATATGCATATATATGTATGTATGCTGATGCCATTCCAAATGTACAGGTCTTTGTGTGAGTGCAAATGAGCTTTGAGCTCGTAAGCCGAATAGCCTCAAATGATTGGAGCACTCACACTCTGTCAATGTGAGTATAAATGTGAATATGTGAATAAATGTAAAGCTCGAATGTGTCCAATTACTCGATTTGTGTTGTGTGCAAGGAAATATTTAGCTTAAACAAAAAAACCAATCACAATTAATGATAATGCATATTATTCAGTAAAGTATTCAATAGTCACTGACGATTCGCAAAGCAATATACATATATGTTTCATATATTCGATATTTCGATCTGCCGTCCAACCGACGAAAAACAACATTTGTTGTCAGTGCGTCGAAAGGACTTGCAGGAAGATCATTAAATTTCGAATGCAAACAGAGATTTTAATAACTAAAATAAAAAAAACTGGCTGAAAAATATGAAGATTTGTGATCTTGGCTCTTATATAAAGTTGGGAGCGTCCGACACCTTAGGTGTGAAATCGAAATATTTGAAAAACTTTTCTTTTCTTAGATAAATCTTTTTTGTTGAGGATTACAGGCTCGAGATCGAAACTGCTAAGTTTAGCTAGCGCCAGGTGTCCAATTTTACTTGTGTAGCTTGGTTTGTTGTCATAAGTGCGAATTTTTGTTTATAAATTTCTTAATTAAAATTACGAAATCTACTACATATTTTTGGTAAGTTCATTGTTACTATGTCAAAATTAAGACATTTAATACTTTTGTTGATTTAAAAACATTTTTACCAAGGGTATTTACAAGGAATTTCGTCAAAAAGCAACAGAAACAATATTAATATCATAATGGAACAAAATGATCGTCCAACACTACCCATCACGACACTGATTGAAACTCAATTTAAAAAAAAAGTTTTAATTATTTTTGTGTGAAATCAAAAGCATTTTCAATTGAAATCAATGCATAGCATTATAAAATTAATCGCATTGCAATATTGCCTCAGGTTCCGCTGAAATCGGCGCTTGAGTTGTTGGCCGCGAAAACCACTTCCATTTTTGTACCGACCAAACCTCTCGGCTTTTTACCAAAAAATGTCTAAAAATCCAGCTTATCACCTATTTCATGACTTCTGAAGAGCTATAAGCTAAGCCAGTTGTCAGAATAAAATCCGTTTTATTATACTCTTTTCGAAGAAAATAGTATATTAAGTTTGTGCTGAAGTTTGTAACGCATAGAAGGAAGCGTCGGAGACCCCCAAAAGTTACTGCTAGTATGCTTAGAATGACAATACAAATTGATCTAGCCATGTCCGTCTGTCTTTCTGTCTGTCTGCCTGTCTGTCTGTATGTATGCAAACTAGTCCCTCAGTTTTTGAGCTATCGCAATAAAAATTTGCACAGACACTTATTATTCCAGGGGACAGCACATTGGTTAGAGCCGGCCGGATCGGATCACTATATCGTATAGCTGCTATACAACTGGCAATGAACTAAATATTATTAGAACAAAAAAAAATTAATTTTACGCGACAAAACGATTTTGTACAGCTTATGAAATTTCAGTGGTGCAGTTTCCAGAGTGAAAATTGCCTATAGGTTCGAAAAGAGTATAAAATTTTCGGCACGCCGAAGATAATCCTTCCCCACTTGTTTTGCCTGTTTATACCCTGAACCCATTAAAAATGGGTAAAAAGGGTATTATGGTTTTGTGCAAATGTATGTAACAGGCATAAGGAAGCATCTCCGACCATATAAAGTATATATATTATTGATCAGTATCAATAGCCGAGTCGATTTAGCCATGTCCGTCTGTCTGTCTGTCCGTCCGTCTGTATGAACACGCGGATATCAGAGACTACAAGAGCTAGAAACTTCATATTTGGAATATAAGTTCTCCTAATCCCGGGACAGATCAAGTTTATTAAAATTTATCGATAGCTCGTCCCGTTCAAAAGTTATCGATAAATTTCGATTTCATACCAGCGTTTTTTGGATATAACTTACAAGTTATAAGAGCTAGAGGCCCCTAATTTGACATGTATAATCTCGAATAGCATACACATGTAACAAATATTTCACTTTTTGGATACCAGCCCCCAAACCCCCCAAAAGTAAAAAAACCCATTTTTGAAGGTTTGGTAACACATATTATCGACAATTGCTTGCCCCAAAAATTTCAATATGATCGGACAATAAACACAGAAGTTATTTAAGATTTAAATTTCCATTGTGTGGGGCTCAGCGAAAGAGCAAGCTAACTGCTTAAACCGCTTGCACTGTTTGTACTGCTTGTACTGCAGCATGTGTGAGTTTAGAGTAGTACGAATGATTGTAAGGACTGGGTTCAGGGTATCTCCTAGTCGGGCACTCCCGACTAGAGCACTCTTACTTGTTTTTACTTCAAGTGCGTACGATTGCATAATTGAAATACAGCTTTCTCCCTTATTCATCTCAGTATATTCATCTCATTTAGATCAATGCTTTGTTGAAAATGTAATTTGGGAAGTATGAAAAGTTGTTCGTTTTGAATAGCCAAAAAATGTGACGTCATTTCTAAGACCTTAATATAAAATAAAGCGTTCACCTGCGAGAGTGCACTGTATATTGATGTAACCAGAGAATACCAGTGAATATTCCAAAATACAGACGGACATGGCTATTGAGACAAACTCTGCTGTTGAGACAGATCAAGAATATATATACTTTGTATGTTTCGAACTTTACACAATACTTCATCATAATCTTTTTAGCCATTTTTAATAAGTTCAGACCATAAGAATATCACAATCCCAATTTAGCATACTACATACGAAAAAATATAAAAAATAAAACGGTAGAATAAAAAGGAAAACAAATTATAATATTATTAATAGATATTATAATATTTAGATAGTATTATACAATTTGTTGTACAAATTATTTGGTTTTTTTTTTTTGGAAATCGTAAATTAAATAAAGAAGTCATATTAACTCATTCATTTTTAATGATTTACCCAAGTAAGTCAATATCACTCGCTGATAGCATCGATCTAGTCGAATGTACTCAAATAAATGCACCTATCTAATGCAGATTCACTCGATCCAATGGGAAAACGGAATGTCTGATCACTCACCGTTCCTCAGCTAACGGGCAATTAAACTCACACGCTTAGCATATTTCAATCAATCACACTTCTAATGTTATCTTAACGCGCCCACTCAAATGCGGCAATTTATTCAAATGAATACTTTTGCATTCACTGCAATTCATCAGAAAAAAAACACGCGCAACGCACTCCAAAAGAATAAGCGAAGCGATTCGAATCGGAGATGGGAACGGGGAAGAAGTGCGTCGATTTTGACAAGTGCCGTTATCAAATTTAACGAAAATGCCTAAAAATAGAGCGCATGAAATATTTGACGCGATGCTTAGGCGAATAAGTGGAATAAGGAACCACAGCGGTCACAAAAGCAGGACACAAATTTAAAGGAGGCCGTCAGAAAAAAAATACCGAACACAAAGCAAACTAAATTTCCGCTTTAGGCACGCGTGCATATATATATATATATGTATATATATGTATGTGTGTGTGTGTGTGTGTGCGTGTGTGTGATGCCAGGCGACATAAATGTTCTTTAATGATTAATAACTTTTTCACTCCTTTCGCACAAATGCGGATGGGCAAAAGAGGAAGGGGGGCGCGCGTTGTAGCGCCAAAGCCAAACGCGGTTTCAGTTTCACTTATCAACAAAAACAAAAACAACAAAAAACAACAACAACAACAACAGACAACAACAGCAGCGGCAAACAGCAGCTGGGACGTGGCCTCAAAATAAAAATCCAATAACCGCGGCAGGCTGGCAACAACAACAACAACAACAACAACAAGGATTGAGCAGTTTCTACGCCTTTGGCTCCACACGTGTGTTGACAACAGTTTTTGCTTTGGCTTACGCTATTTCGCAAAGTTACGCTATTTGCTTGTATTACGTTACGTGACGATTTGAAGCGCGACAAGTGCTAACACTGCGAAAGCCGGTCGACGACTGTGCCCTCTGCTGGCTGTGTGGTGAATTATATAGCTTCAACGGCAGCCGCGCTGCCAGCCTTTCGGCTACCGCATCGCACTCGCTTCGGCTCCGCTCCGCTCCGCTCGGCTCGCGCTCGACTCGCTCGGCGTGACTCGGCGCGACTCAGCGCCAGCGACCTCAGTGTTCATCCTTCAACAGCGTGCATGGCGCTTTGATTTGTTTGTTGTTGAGTGGGTTTCCCTTCATTGAGCTGGGCGCTAGCACAAAAGCCGGCTGTGGAGTCATGCCGGCAACCTCTCACTCACTCTGCAACACAAAATGCAAAAAAAAAACAACCGCTCTGTGGTGGGGTTGAAAAGCCATCAGCAAAGTCTACTTGAATCAATCTTATCGCCGGCGAACAGCAAAAGCAGTCCAAAGGCGCTACAGCAAGAAGAATATAATTATGTACATTCACTTACTACTATGTCTTAAATTGAGAGCATTAATCAATTCAAACGCTGAGCTGCACTCAAGCTGACCACAGGCGCAAATGACAGAGTTGTATACTCACCACATTTGTTCTATGATTGCACGCGAGCGGCTTAAGCCGCTGTTGTTGTTGCGCATTTAATGGTCAGTTTTGGTCAGTTTGGAATTTACAATCTAGTAGGCATTTTGCAAATCAAAAAACTTTTTTCATCTAGTTAGCATTGAAATTCGGGGCCAGGAAGTAAGGCCGTTTTGTTAGAACTCTACCAGAATCAGTTGGCAACAGTTTTCGTACAAGCAACAGCATTAGCTGAACAAAATTAAAAGTGAAAAAAAAAATTAATTTCGTGAAAAAAAACTTTTTTGGAAAAACAGCAAACACCAAAAATGTGAACAAAATTAAAATGTGTAAAAATTTCAGAAAAATCCCATAAATAAATGTCGTGAAATGATAATATCGTAAGACTTGTAAATGTTTGTCAAATGTAAGAAAAAAAAATAAAAAATATCCGTACTTGCCAAACATAGTACTACACACAAAAAACGTATTTTTCTAAGGTAAGCAAAGCGGAAATCAAACTTAAAATTACTACTAATCATATTTAATATTTTAGAGAACCGACGCCGAAAATTATCTACGTTTTAATATGTTTGCATTATTTGAATTCCATAACACTTTACTACACTACGTGTTGCGCCGAAAACACAAGAAAATCGTCGGCTAAAAATGAAACATACAAATTTGTTCCAAGGTAAGTAAAAACGGAAATTCCTGCCTAAAACGTAATACTTACTCGCCTTATTGATCTAGCTTACAATTATTCCCATGCTACAGCACGTTAAAAAAATAAAACAATAATACACGAATTTGTCGCTCCAAAAGAAAACTGAAACAAGAAACTCGTCGGCTCAAAAGAAAATATTTGCTGTTTTTCTAAGGTAAGCAATGAGAAAAACGCTGCTCAAGACGTAACTAACTTTTACCCTTATTATAGAGCCGACGACAGAAATATTTCTATATATATATATATATACATGTTTGCATTAATTGAATTCAGCAACACGATGATATCGAATATCGAAGCATGGTTGCGCAGCTACAGTCAAGGGTACAACTTAAACACTTATGGACACTATCCACGATGGAGCAAAGGAACAAAGGAACAACTATATGGACACACGTTTTTCGTTGCATTTTGGTTCAATCGGAGTATCGCTGTATATAGACACTTCCCTCGATTACTTGGGTAACTACACTGAAGTTACTCGGCCACATCGATTTCAAGCTTACGGCACCGCGCCCCGCCCCCTCCCCCTCTCTCCCGCGGGTGGGGGCGGGGGCGTGCTGGATTGCGCATTTGAAGTCCAAATAGGCCCTACCCGGCTGCACTTAACAATCGTTTGAAATGCATATGCACATTATGCACATGCATTCTATTCGCTTGCACATTCACATTACAAATACACGTGAAATATAAATAAACACATATTTATAATATGTATTATGTATTACACATTAAATATAAACATAACAACACTTGAAATATTAAATAATCTATGTATACTATATACTATATATGTGTTTTTAATTGATTGGCTGTATGATCTTCAATCTTCTATAAATCAACATCTCCGATTTTCAGTAATTTATAAGCTATTCATTTGAACTCAATATGAGTATGTTCTTGATATAATGAACTAATTATAATATAATTATGTGCACCTTTTCCCTGTTTCTCTCTTCCTCTTATTCTCGCTTAGTATATCTCTCTGATTTGTCGGTCTTACTCACTCTTTCAATCGCGTTCTCTCTTATTTTCTTCCTAATACTGCTTATCTCTTTCTGTCTATACATCTATTTTCCCTCTTGCTCTCGCTCTTATTCTTCATTCTGTATATTTCTTACTCTTGCTCTCTCACTCTTTCTTTATATCTCTCTCATTCTAACGCCTTTCTCTCGGTTTCTCTTCCAGTTTGTTTCTCTCTTTTACTCTTTTAACTTTGACCTATTAGAGACATCAACATAGTTTTTCCCCATTTTTCCCAAAATTTGTAAATCACATTTACATATATGACAACGATGGAGCGACCCTCGCTAAACTTAGCCTTATCGTCGCGTGTCCACTTGCACTTGGCATCGTCTCCAGGGGGCGTGGCATCGAGTCTGCGGCATGAGGCGCTAAGTCTGGCAATGGCCAGACAATGGGTTAAGTTGACACAGTTGCATAGATTTTGAGACGACCAACAGACTGGGCATGGGGGCAAAGGGGGAGTGGCGGAGAGGGAAGCGAGGGACATTTGTGCTGACACCAAAAATCATCATCAACAACAATAGAAGCAGCCTAAAACACCATCCCCAAGCCCAAAACCACCTAGCCCCCTTCTTACCGACTCTTGAGCCGCAAATATTTGTCTGCAACACTCAGAAAAATAACAAGTAAGAGTGCTCTAGTCGGGAGTGCCCGACTAGGAGATACCCTGAACCCAGTCCTTACAGTCATTCGAATCCAAAAAGTGAAATATTTGTTACATGTGTATGCTATTCGAGATTATACATGTCAAATTAGGGGCCTCTAGCTCTTATAACTTGTAAGTTATATCCAAAAAACGCTGGTCTAAAATCGAAATTTATCGATAACTTTTGAACGGGACGAGCTATCGATAAATTTTAATAAACTTGATCTGTCCCGGGATTAGGAGAACTTATGTTCCAAATATGAAGTCTCTAGCTCTTGTAGTCTCTGATATCTGTGTGTTCATACAGACAGACAGACGGACAGACGGACAGACAGACGGACATGGCCAGATCGACTCGGCTATTGATACTGATCAATAATATATATACTTTATATGGTCGGAGATGCTTCCTTATGCCTGTTACATACATTTGCACAAAACCATAATACCCTTTTTACCCATTTTTAATGGGTTCAGGGTATAAAAATTAGATAGTCCATTGAAACTAGACAATCGCCAAATATATTTTCTTATTTTATTAGTTCAATATGCCAAAGTAGATTTTTTAAATTTATAAATAAAATCATATAATTCAAGGCTTATTGGCGTATTGGTAAGCTTTTAGAATTTTTCTTGTCGGAGCTTACATTTGTTACTCTCCACAAATATTAAGTGCTAGCACAAAAGCCGGCTGTGGAGTCATACTTGCAACCTCTCACTCGCACTCTGCAACAACAACAAAAATGCAAAAGAAAAAAAAACAAGTGGAGAAGGATTATCTTCGGCGTGCCGAAGATTAAATACTCTTTTCGAACCTTAATGCAATTTTTACTATTTTTCCGTGACTGCTTATTTAATTCGCAGATATTAATGTCGCATACATATACCCCTACATATAAAATAAAATATATAAAGGTATTCATGTAAACAGGGACGTTTCACTATCCGCAGCTCGTGGACGCGTCCCTTAGCATTCATAAGTGCTACCGAATTGAACAATAAACAAGTTTCAGTTTTTCCAAAAAGTCAAAACTACATTACATATGTATACTACAATATACATACCAAATTTTGTGCCTGTTGCTCTTATACCTTTCAATTTAGGAAATTGAAAATAAATGAATTTGACTACAGCTATTATATATTTGAAAAGAAGAATAAGAAACAAGTAAGAGTGCTGTAGTCGGGAGTGCCCGACTACGAGATACCCTGAACCCAGTCCTTACAATCATTCATACTAATCTAAGCACACACATGCTGCAGTATAAGCAGTGCAAGCGGTTTAAGCAGTTAGCTTGCTTTTCGCTGAGCCCCACACAATGGAAAGTTAAATCTTAAATAACTTCTATGTTTATTGTCCGATCTCATTGAAATTTTTGGGGCAAGCAATTGTCGATAATATGTGTTACCAAACCAAATTACAAGGTCGTACCTTCAAAAAAAATGCGTTTTTTGAACTTTTGGGGGGTTTGGGGGGTGGTATCCAAAAAGTGAAATATTTGTTACATGTGTATGCTATTCGAGATTATACATGCCAAGTTTGGAGCCTCTATCTTTTATAACTTTGAAGTTATGTCCCAAAAACGCAAGTCTGAAATCGAAATTTATCGATAACTTTTAAACGGTATGAGTTATCGATAAAATGAAATAAACTTGATCTGTCCCGGGATTAGGAGAACTTATGTTCCAAATATGAAGTCTCTAGCTCTTGTAGTCTCTGATATCTGTGTGTTCATACAGACAGACAGACGGACAGACGGACAGACGGTCAGACGGACAGACGGACAGACGGACAGACAGACGGACATGGCTAGATCGACTCGGCTGTTGATACTGATCAATAATATATATACTTTATATGGTCGGAGATGCTTCCTTATGCCTGTTACATACATTTGCACAAAACCATAATACCCTTTTTACCCATTTTTAATGGGTTCAGGGTATAAAAATGAAAATAAATGACCAGTCGCCGCTGGTCTTGAACCCGGGACCTCTCGCTCACCAGTTCGCAACTTTACCCCTTACGCCACAAGCCGTTTTGATGATCGCTGACAAAATCCCTTGAAGAGCAGACTGTCAAAAGCTTTCTTGTTTGGTTTTCCTGCAACCTGCAGCAACTCGCGTTTGTCAGCATTTGTTTTTTCGCGTGGCATTGTTTTTGTTCTAAGCCATTGGAAGCAAATTAATTTGATTACAGTTATATATTTGAAAGGAAGAAAAAGAAAAAAGTATTAAATTAATAATCAGTCGCCGCCTAGACTCGAACTTGCGAGACCTTGCGAAACTTGCGTTCGTTAGCGCGGCTCTTTACGCCTTACGCCACAAACCGTTTTAAGGATGTTCAAGTGTACAAGGAAATTTAAGGCAATTGCTTTGAAAACATCGGATTTATGGCCAAAACCGACTTTGAGGTGTATGGCAGCTATAAGATATAGTGGTCCGATCCGGCCGGCTCCGACCAATGTGCTGTCCCCTTGAATAATAAGTGTCTGTGCAAAGTTGTATCGCGATAGCTCAAAAACTGAGGGACTAGTTTGCATACATACAGACAGACAGACAGACAGACAGACAGACAGACAGACAGACAGACAGACAGACAGACAGACAGACGGACATGGCTAGATCAATTTGTTTTGTTTTTATAAGCATATTGGCAGTAACTTTTGGGGGTCTCAGACGCTTCCTTCTATGCGTTACAAACTTCAGGACAAACTTAATATACTATTTTCTTCGAAAAGAGTATAAAAAGTATTAAATTAATAATCAGTCGCCGCCTAGACTCGAACTTGCGAGACCTTGCGAAACTTGCGTTCGTTAGCGCGGCTCTTTACGCCTTACGCCACAAACCGTTTTGATGATCGGTGACAAAATACCTTGAAGAGCAGACTATCAAAAGCTTTCTTGCGCTTGACTTTGTTTGCTCATATGCACCTGTTTTTTCAAAATATTTAATGACGCATATCTTCGCTGTTTATGACTCAATCGATTTGCGATTTTACCCATTGATGAGTTATAAGGATGTTCAAGTGTACAAGGAAATTTAAGGCAATTGCTTTGAAAACATCGGATTTATGGCCAAAACCGACTTTGAGGTGTATGGCAGCTATAAGATATAGTGGTCCGATCCGGCCGGCTCCGACCAATGTGCTGTCCCCTTGAATAATAAGTGTCTGTGCAAAGTTGTATCGCGATAGCTCAAAAACTGAGGGACTAGTTTGCATACATACAGACAGACAGACAGACAGACAGACAGACAGACGGACATGGCTAGATCAATTTGTTTTGTTTTTATAAGCATAATATAAGCAGTAACTTTTGGGGGTCTCAGACGCTTCCTTCTATGCGTTACAAACTTCAGGACAAACTTAATATACTATTTTCTTCGAAAAGAGTATAACAAAAACCGTTCTGTGGTGAGTTTGAAAAGCCATCAACAAAGTCCACTTGAATCAATCTTATCGCCGGCGAACAGCAAAAGCAGTCCAAAGGCGCTACAGCAAGAAAGAATATAATTATGTACATTCACTTACTACTATGTCTTAAATTGAGAACATTACTCAATTCAAATGCTGAGCTGCACTCAAGCTGACCACAGGCGCAAATGACAGAGTTGTATACTCACCACGGCTTAAGCCGCTGTTGTTGTTGCGCATTTAATGGTCAGTTTTGGTCAGTTTGGAATTTACAATCTAGTAGGCATTTTGCAAATCAAAAAACTTTTTTCATCTAGTTAGCATTGAAATTCGGGGCCAGGAAGTAAGGCCGTTTTGTTAGAACTCTACCAGAATCAGTTGGCAACAGTTTTCGTACAAGCAACAGCATTAGCTGAACAAAATTAAAAGTGAAAAAAAAAATTAATTTCGTGAAAAAAAACATTTTTTTGGAAAAACAGCAAACACCAAAAATGTGAACAAAATTAAAATGTGTAAAAATTTCAGAAAAATCCCATAAATAAATGTCGTGAAATGATAATATCGTAAGACTTGTAAATGTTTGTCAAATGTAAGAAAAAAAAAAAAAAAATATCCGTACTTGCCAAACATAGTACTACACACAAAAAACGTATTTTTCTAAGGTAAGCAAAGCGGAAATCAAACTTAAAATTACTACTAATCATATTTAATATTTTAGAGAACCGACGCCGAAAATTATCTACGTTTTAATATGTTTGCATTATTTGAATTCCATAACACTTTACTACACTACGTGTTGCGCCGAAAACACAAGAAAATCGTCGGCTAAAAATGAAACGTACAAATTTGTTCCAAGGTAAGTAAAAACGGAAATTCCTGCCTAAAACGTAATACTTACTCGCCTTATTGATCTAGCTTACAATTATTCCCATGCTACAGCACGTTAAAAAAATAAAACAATAATACACGAATTTGTTGCTCCAAAAGAAAACTGAAACAAGAAACTCGTCGGCTCAAAAGAAAATATTTGCTGTTTTTCTAAGGTAAGCAATGAGAAAAACGCTGCTCAAGACGTAACTAACTTTTACCCTTATTATAGATCATAAATTTACAAACAAATAATCAATTTTAAAAAAAAAATTTATATATTGTACCACTTGATAAAAAAAATTTACGTTTTTTGTTTGTATGTAAGTAAGTGAAGCGAAATTAAGCTCTTATTCGTAAGAGTTTTAGTTTAATACTGAAATGAAAATGTTATGTACAACACAAGGTTCTATAATTTGAGAGTCATATATACATGTTTGCATTAATTGAATTCAGCAACACGATGATATCGAATATCGAAGCATGGTTGCGCAGCTACAGTCAAGGGTACAACTTAAACACTTATGGACACTATCCACGATGGAGCAAAGGAACAAAGGAACAACTGTATGGACACACGTTTTTCGTTGCATTTTGGTTCAATCGGAGTATCGCTGTATATAGACACTTCCCTCGATTACTTGGGTAACTACACTGAAGTTACTCGGCCACATCGATTTCAAGCTTACGGCACCGCGCCCCGCCCCCTCCCCCTCTCTCCCGCGGGTGGGGGCGGGGGCGTGCTGGATTGCGCATTTGAAGTCCAAATAGGCCCTACCCGGCTGCACTTAACAATCGTTTGAAATGCATATGCACATTATGCACATGCATTCTATTCGCTTGCACATTCACATTACAAATACACGTGAAATATAAATAAACACATATTTATAATATGTATTATGTATTACACATTAAATATAAACATAACAACACTTGAAATATTAAATAATCTATGTATACTATATACTATATATGTGTTTTTAATTGATTGGCTGTATGATCTTCAATCTTCTATAAATCAACATCTCCGATTTTCAGTAATTTATAAGCTATTCATTTGAACTCAATATGAGTATGTTCTTGATATAATGAACTAATTATAATATAATTATGTGCACCTTTTCCCTGTTTCTCTCTTCCTCTTATTCTCGCTTAGTATATCTCTCTGATTTGTCGGTCTTACTCACTCTTTCAATCGCGTTCTCTCTTATTTTCTTCCTAATACTGCTTATCTCTTTCTGTCTATACATCTATTTTCCCTCTTGCTCTCGCTCTTATTCTTCATTCTGTATATTTCTTACTCTTGCTCTCTCACTCTTTCTTTATATCTCTCTCATTCTAACGCCTTTCTCTCGGTTTCTCTTCCAGTTTGTTTCTCTCTTTTACTCTTTTAACTTTGACCTATTAGAGACATCAACATAGTTTTTCCCCATTTTTCCCAAAATTTGTAAATCACATTTACATATATGACAACGATGGAGCGACCCTCGCTAAACTTAGCCTTATCGTCGCGTGTCCACTTGCACTTGGCATCGTCTCCAGGGGGCGTGGCATCGAGTCTGCGGCATGAGGCGCTAAGTCTGGCAATGGCCAGACAATGGGTTAAGTTGACACAGTTGCATAGATTTTGAGACGACCAACAGACTGGGCATGGGGGCAAAGGGGGAGTGGCGGAGAGGGAAGCGAGGGACATTTGTGCTGACACCAAAAATCATCATCAACAACAATAGAAGCAGCCTAAAACACCATCCCCAAGCCCAAAACCACCTAAGCCCCCTTCTTACCGACTCTTGAGCCGCAAATATTTGTCTGCAACACTCAGAAAAATAACAAGTAAGAGTGCTCTAGTCGGGAGTGCCCGACTAGGAGATACCCTGAACCCAGTCCTTACAGTCATTCGAATCCAAAAAGTGAAATATTTGTTACATGTGTATGCTATTCGAGATTATACATGTCAAATTAGGGGCCTCTAGCTCTTATAACTTGTAAGTTATATCCAAAAAACGCTGGTCTAAAATCGAAATTTATCGATAACTTTTGAACGGGACGAGCTATCGATAAATTTTAATAAACTTGATCTGTCCCGGGATTAGGAGAACTTATGTTCCAAATATGAAGTCTCTAGCTCTTGTAGTCTCTGATATCTGTGTGTTCATACAGACAGACAGACGGACAGACGGACAGACAGACGGACATGGCCAGATCGACTCGGCTATTGATACTGATCAATAATATATATACTTTATATGGTCGGAGATGCTTCCTTATGCCTGTTACATACATTTGCACAAAACCATAATACCCTTTTTACCCATTTTTAATGGGTTCAGGGTATAAAAATTAGATAGTCCATTGAAACTAGACAATCGCCAAATATATTTTCTTATTTTATTAGTTCAATATGCCAAAGTAGATTTTTTAAATTTATAAATAAAATCATATAATTCAAGGCTTATTGGCGTATTGGTAAGCTTTTAGAATTTTTCTTGTCGGAGCTTACATTTGTTACTCTCCACAAATATTAAGTGCTAGCACAAAAGCCGGCTGTGGAGTCATACTTGCAACCTCTCACTCGCACTCCGCACAACAACAAAAATGCAACAAAAAAAACACAAAAACCGCTCTGTGGTGAGTTTGAAAAGCCATCAACAAAGTCCACTTGAATCAATCTTATCGCCGGCGAACAGCAAAAGCAGTCCAAAGGCGCTACAGCAAGAAAGAATATAATTATGTACATTCACTTACTACTATGTCTTAAATTGAGAACATTACTCAATTCAAATGCTGAGCTGCACTCAAGCTGACCACAGGCGCAAATGACAGAGTTGTATACTCACCACGGCTTAAGCCGCTGTTGTTGTTGCGCATTTAATGGTCAGTTTTGGTCAGTTTGGAATTTACAATCTAGTAGGCATTTTGCAAATCAAAAAACTTTTTTCATCTAGTTAGCATTGAAATTCGGGGCCAGGAAGTAAGGCCGTTTTGTTAGAACTCTACCAGAATCAGTTGGCAACAGTTTTCGTACAAGCAACAGCATTAGCTGAACAAAATTAAAAGTGAAAAAAAAAATTAAAAAAAACTTTTTTGGAAAAACAGCAAACACCAAAAATGTGAACAAAATTAAAATGTGTAAAAATTTCAGAAAAATCCCATAAATAAATGTCGTGAAATGATAATATCGTAAGACTTGTAAATGTTTGTCAAATGTAAGAAAAAAAAATAAAAAATATCCGTACTTGCCAAACATAGTACTACACACAAAAAACGTATTTTTCTAAGGTAAGCAAAGCGGAAATCAAACTTAAAATTACTACTAATCATATTTAATATTTTAGAGAACCGACGCCGAAAATTATCTACGTTTTAATATGTTTGCATTATTTGAATTCCATAACACTTTACTACACTACGTGTTGCGCCGAAAACACAAGAAAATCGTCGGCTAAAAATGAAACGTACAAATTTGTTCCAAGGTAAGTAAAAACGGAAATTCCTGCCTAAAACGTAATACTTACTCGCCTTATTGATCTAGCTTACAATTATTCCCATGCTACAGCACGTTAAAAAAATAAAACAATAATACACGAATTTGTTGCTCCAAAAGAAAACTGAAACAAGAAACTCGTCGGCTCAAAAGAAAATATTTGCTGTTTTTCTAAGGTAAGCAATGAGAAAAACGCTGCTCAAGACGTAACTAACTTTTACCCTTATTATAGATCATAAATTTACAAACAAATAATCAATTTTAAAAAAAAAATTTATATATTGTACCACTTGATAAAAAAAATTTACGTTTTTTGTTTGTATGTAAGTAAGTGAAGCGAAATTAAGCTCTTATTCGTAAGAGTTTTAGTTTAATACTGAAATGAAAATGTTATGTACAACACAAGGTTCTATAATTTGAGAGTCATATATACATGTTTGCATTAATTGAATTCAGCAACACGATGATATCGAATATCGAAGCATGGTTGCGCAGCTACAGTCAAGGGTACAACTTAAACACTTATGGACACTATCCACGATGGAGCAAAGGAACAAAGGAACAACTATATGGACACACGTTTTTCGTTGCATTTTGGTTCAATCGGAGTATCGCTGTATATAGACACTTCCCTCGATTACTTGGGTAACTACACTGAAGTTACTCGGCCACATCGATTTCAAGCTTACGGCACCGCGCCCCGCCCCCTCCCCCTCTCTCCCGCGGGTGGGGGCGGGGGCGTGCTGGATTGCGCATTTGAAGTCCAAATAGGCCCTACCCGGCTGCACTTAACAATCGTTTGAAATGCATATGCACATTATGCACATGCATTCTATTCGCTTGCACATTCACATTACAAATACACGTGAAATATAAATAAACACATATTTATAATATGTATTATGTATTACACATTAAATATAAACATAACAACACTTGAAATATTAAATAATCTATGTATACTATATACTATATATGTGTTTTTAATTGATTGGCTGTATGATCTTCAATCTTCTATAAATCAACATCTCCGATTTTCAGTAATTTATAAGCTATTCATTTGAACTCAATATGAGTATGTTCTTGATATAATGAACTAATTATAATATAATTATGTGCACCTTTTCCCTGTTTCTCTCTTCCTCTTATTCTCGCTTAGTATATCTCTCTGATTTGTCGGTCTTACTCACTCTTTCAATCGCGTTCTCTCTTATTTTCTTCCTAATACTGCTTATCTCTTTCTGTCTATACATCTATTTTCCCTCTTGCTCTCGCTCTTATTCTTCATTCTGTATATTTCTTACTCTTGCTCTCTCACTCTTTCTTTATATCTCTCTCATTCTAACGCCTTTCTCTCGGTTTCTCTTCCAGTTTGTTTCTCTCTTTTACTCTTTTAACTTTGACCTATTAGAGACATCAACATAGTTTTTCCCCATTTTTCCCAAAATTTGTAAATCACATTTACATATATGACAACGATGGAGCGACCCTCGCTAAACTTAGCCTTATCGTCGCGTGTCCACTTGCACTTGGCATCGTCTCCAGGGGGCGTGGCATCGAGTCTGCGGCATGAGGCGCTAAGTCTGGCAATGGCCAGACAATGGGTTAAGTTGACACAGTTGCATAGATTTTGAGACGACCAACAGACTGGGCATGGTGGCAAAGGGGGAGTGGCGGAGAGGGAAGCGAGGGACATTTGTGCTGACACCAAAAATCATCATCAACAACAATAGAAGCAGCCTAAAACACCATCCCCAAGCCCAAAACCACCTAAGCCCCCTTCTTACCGACTCTTGAGCCGCAAATATTTGTCTGCAACACTCAGAAAAATAACAAGTAAGAGTGCTCTAGTCGGGAGTGCCCGACTAGGAGATACCCTGAACCCAGTCCTTACAATCATTCGTATCCAAAAAGTGAAATATTTGTTACATGTGTATGCTATTCGAGATTATACATGTCAAATTAGGGGCCTCTAGCTCTTATAACTTGTAAGTTATATCCAAAAAACGCTGGTCTAAAATCGAAATTTATCGATAACTTTTGAACGGGACGAGCTATCGATAAATTTTAATAAACTTGATCTGTCCCGGGATTAGGAGAACTTATGTTCCAAATATGAAGTCTCTAGCTCTTGTAGTCTCTGATATCTGTGTGTTCATACAGACAGACAGACGGACAGACGGACAGACAGACGGACATGGCCAGATCGACTCGGCTATTGATACTGATCAATAATATATACTGTATATGGTCGGAGATGCTTCCTTATGCCTGTTACATACATTTGCACAAAACCATAATACCCTTTTTTACCCATTTTTAATGGGTTCAGGGTATAAAATTAGATAGTCCATTGAAACTAGACAATCGCCAAATATATTTTCTTATTTTATTAGTTCAATATGCCAAAGTAGATTTTTTAAATTTATAAATAAAATCATATAATTCAAGGCTTATTGGCGTATTGGTAAGCTTTTAGAATTTTTCTTGTCGGAGCTTACATTTGTTACTCTCCACAAATATTAAGTGCTAGCACAAAAGCCGGCTGTGGAGTCATACTTGCAACCTCTCACTCGCACTCTGCAACAACAACAAAAATGCAAAAGAAAAAAAAACAAGTGGAGAAGGATTATCTTCGGCGTGCCGAAGATTAAATACTCTTTTCGAACCTTAATGCAATTTTTACTATTTTTCCGTGACTGCTTATTTAATTCGCAGATATTAATGTCGCATTTATATACCCCTACATATAAAATAAAATATATAAAGGTATTCATGTAAACAGGGACGTTTCACTATCCGCAGCTCGTGGACGCGTCCCTTAGCATTCATAAGTGCTACCGAATTGAACAATAAACAAGTTTCAGTTTTTCCAAAAAGTCAAAACTACATTACATATGTATACTACAATATACATACCAAATTTTGTGCCTGTTGCTCTTATACCTTTCAATTTAGGAAATTGAAAATAAATGAATTTGACTACAGCTATTATATATTTGAAAAGAAGAATAAGAAACAAGTAAGAGTGCTGTAGTCGGGAGTGCCCGACTACGAGATACCCTGAACCCAGTCCTTACAATCATTCATACTAATCTAAGCACACACATGCTGCAGTATAAGCAGTGCAAGCGGTTTAAGCAGTTAGCTTGCTTTTCGCTGAGCCCCACACAATGGAAAGTTAAATCTTAAATAACTTCTATGTTTATTGTCCGATCTCATTGAAATTTTTGGGGCAAGCAATTGTCGATAATATGTGTTACCAAACCAAATTACAAGGTCGTACCTTCAAAAAAAATGCGTTTTTTGAACTTTTGGGGGGTTTGGGGGGTGGTATCAAAAAGTGAAATATTTGTTACATGTGTATGCTATTCGAGATTATACATGCCAAGTTTGGAGCCTCTATCTTTTATAACTTTGAAGTTATGTCCCAAAAACGCAAGTCTGAAATCGAAATTTATCGATAACTTTTAAACGGTATGAGTTATCGATAAAATGAAATAAACTTGATCTGTCCCGGGATTAGGAGAACTTATGTTCCAAATATGAAGTCTCTAGCTCTTGTAGTCTCTGATATCTGTGTGTTCATACAGACAGACAGACGGACAGACGGACAGACGGTCAGACGGACAGACGGACAGACGGACAGACAGACGGACATGGCTAGATCGACTCGGCTGTTGATACTGATCAATAATATATATACTTTATATGGTCGGAGATGCTTCCTTATGCCTGTTACATACATTTGCACAAAACCATAATACCCTTTTTACCCATTTTTAATGGGTTCAGGGTATAAAAATGAAAATAAATGACCAGTCGCCGCTGGTCTTGAACCCGGGACCTCTCGCTCACCAGTTCGCAACTTTACCCCTTACGCCACAAGCCGTTTTGATGATCGCTGACAAAATCCCTTGAAGAGCAGACTGTCAAAAGCTTTCTTGTTTGGTTTTCCTGCAACCTGCAGCAACTCGCGTTTGTCAGCATTTGTTTTTTCGCGTGGCATTGTTTTTGTTCTAAGCCATTGGAAGCAAATTAATTTGATTACAGTTATATATTTGAAAGGAAGAAAAAGAAAAAAGTATTAAATTAATAATCAGTCGCCGCCTAGACTCGAACTTGCGAGACCTTGCGAAACTTGCGTTCGTTAGCGCGGCTCTTTACGCCTTACGCCACAAACCGTTTTAAGGATGTTCAAGTGTACAAGGAAATTTAAGGCAATTGCTTTGAAAACATCGGATTTATGGCCAAAACCGACTTTGAGGTGTATGGCAGCTATAAGATATAGTGGTCCGATCCGGCCGGCTCCGACCAATGTGCTGTCCCCTTGAATAATAAGTGTCTGTGCAAAGTTGTATCGCGATAGCTCAAAAACTGAGGGACTAGTTTGCATACATACAGACAGACAGACAGACAGACAGACAGACAGACGGACATGGCTAGATCAATTTGTTTTGTTTTTATAAGCATAATATAAGCAGTAACTTTTGGGGGTCTCAGACGCTTCCTTCTATGCGTTACAAACTTCAGGACAAACTTAATATACTATTTTCTTCGAAAAGAGTATAACAAAAACCGTTCTGTGGTGAGTTTGAAAAGCCATCAACAAAGTCTACTTGAATCAATCTTATCGCCGGCGAACAGCAAAAGCAGTCCAAAGGCGCTACAGCAAGAAATTTGTATGTAAAGAATATAATTATGTACATTCACTTACTACTATGTCTTAAATTGAGAACATTATTCAATTCAAACGCTGAGCTGCACTCAAGCTGACCACAGGCGCAAATGACAGAGTTGTATACTCACCACATTTGTTCTATGATTGCACGCGAGCGGCTTAAGCCGCTGTTGTTGTTGCGCATTTAATGGTCAGTTTTGGTCAGTTTGGAATTTACAATCTAGTAGGCATTTTGCAAATCAAAAAACTTTTTTCATCTAGTTAGCATTGAAATTCGGGGCCAGGAAGTAAGGCCGTTTTGTTAGAACTCTACCAGAATCAGTTGGCAACAGTTTTCGTACAAGCAACAGCATTAGCTGAACAAAATTAAAAGTGAAAAAAAAATTAATTTCGTGAAAAAAAACTTTTTTGGAAAAACAGCAAACACCAAAAATGTGAACAAAATTAAAATGTGTAAAAATTTCAGAAAAATCCCATAAATAAATGTCGTGAAATGATAATATCGTAAGACTTGTAAATGTTTGTCAAATGTAAGAAAAAAAAAAAAAAAATATCCGTACTTGCCAAACATAGTACTACACACAAAAAACGTATTTTTCTAAGGTAAGCAAAGCGGAAATCAAACTTAAAATTACTACTAATCATATTTAATATTTTAGAGAACCGACGCCGAAAATTATCTACGTTTTAATATGTTTGCATTATTTGAATTCCATAACACTTTACTACACTACGTGTTGCGCCGAAAACACAAGAAAATCGTCGGCTAAAAATGAAACGTACAAATTTGTTCCAAGGTAAGTAAAAACGGAAATTCCTGCCTAAAACGTAATACTTACTCGCCTTATTGATCTAGCTTACAATTATTCCCATGCTACAGCACGTTAAAAAAATAAAACAATAATACACGAATTTGTTGCTCCAAAAGAAAACTGAAACAAGAAACTCGTCGGCTCAAAAGAAAATATTTGCTGTTTTTCTAAGGTAAGCAATGAGAAAAACGCTGCTCAAGACGTAACTAACTTTTACCCTTATTATAGATCATAAATTTACAAACAAATAATCAATTTTAAAAAAAAAATTTATATATTGTACCACTTGATAAAAAAAATTTACGTTTTTTGTTTGTATGTAAGTAAGTGAAGCGAAATTTAGCTCTTATTCGTAAGAGTTTTAGTTTAATACTGAAATGAAAATGTTATGTACAACACAAGGTTCTATAATTTGAGAGTCATATATACATGTTTGCATTAATTGAATTCAGCAACACGATGATATCGAATATCGAAGCATGGTTGCGCAGCTACAGTCAAGGGTACAACTTAAACACTTATGGACACTATCCACGATGGAGCAAAGGAACAAAGGAACAACTATATGGACACACGTTTTTCGTTGCATTTTGGTTCAATCGGAGTATCGCTGTATATAGACACTTCCCTCGATTACTTGGGTAACTACACTGAAGTTACTCGGCCACATCGATTTCAAGCTTACGGCACCGCGCCCCGCCCCCTCCCCCTCTCTCCCGCGGGTGGGGGCGGGGGCGTGCTGGATTGCGCATTTGAAGTCCAAATAGGCCCTACCCGGCTGCACTTAACAATCGTTTGAAATGCATATGCACATTATGCACATGCATTCTATTCGCTTGCACATTCACATTACAAATACACGTGAAATATAAATAAACACATATTTATAATATGTATTATGTATTACACATTAAATATAAACATAACAACACTTGAAATATTAAATAATCTATGTATACTATATACTATATATGTGTTTTTAATTGATTGGCTGTATGATCTTCAATCTTCTATAAATCAACATCTCCGATTTTCAGTAATTTATAAGCTATTCATTTGAACTCAATATGAGTATGTTCTTGATATAATGAACTAATTATAATATAATTATGTGCACCTTTTCCCTGTTTCTCTCTTCCTCTTATTCTCGCTTAGTATATCTCTCTGATTTGTCGGTCTTACTCACTCTTTCAATCGCGTTCTCTCTTATTTTCTTCCTAATACTGCTTATCTCTTTCTGTCTATACATCTATTTTCCCTCTTGCTCTCGCTCTTATTCTTCATTCTGTATATTTCTTACTCTTGCTCTCTCACTCTTTCTTTATATCTCTCTCATTCTAACGCCTTTCTCTCGGTTTCTCTTCCAGTTTGTTTCTCTCTTTTACTCTTTTAACTTTGACCTATTAGAGACATCAACATAGTTTTTCCCCATTTTTCCCAAAATTTGTAAATCACATTTACATATATGACAACGATGGAGCGACCCTCGCTAAACTTAGCCTTATCGTCGCGTGTCCACTTGCACTTGGCATCGTCTCCAGGGGGCGTGGCATCGAGTCTGCGGCATGAGGCGCTAAGTCTGGCAATGGCCAGACAATGGGTTAAGTTGACACAGTTGCATAGATTTTGAGACGACCAACAGACTGGGCAAATGGGCAAAGGGGGAGTGGCGGAGAGGGAAGCGAGGGACATTTGTGCTGACACCAAAAATCATCATCAACAACAATAGAAGCAGCCTAAAACACCATCCCCAAGCCCAAAACCACCTAAGCCCCCTTCTTACCGACTCTTGAGCCGCAAATATTTGTCTGCAACACTCAGAAAAATAACAAGTAAGAGTGCTCTAGTCGGGAGTGCCCGACTAGGAGATACCCTGAACCCAGTCCTTACAATCATTCGTATCCAAAAAGTGAAATATTTGTTACATGTGTATGCTATTCGAGATTATACATGTCAAATTAGGGGCCTCTAGCTCTTATAACTTGTAAGTTATATCCAAAAAACGCTGGTCTAAAATCGAAATTTATCGATAACTTTTGAACGGGACGAGCTATCGATAAATTTTAATAAACTTGATCTGTCCCGGGATTAGGAGAACTTATGTTCCAAATATGAAGTCTCTAGCTCTTGTAGTCTCTGATATCTGTGTGTTCATACAGACAGACAGACGGACAGACGGACAGACAGACGGACATGGCCAGATCGACTCGGCTATTGATACTGATCAATAATATATATACTTTATATGGTCGGAGATGCTTCCTTATGCCTGTTACATACATTTGCACAAAACCATAATACCCTTTTTACCCATTTTTAATGGGTTCAGGGTATAAAAATTAGATAGTCCATTGAAACTAGACAATCGCCAAATATATTTTCTTATTTTATTAGTTCAATATGCCAAAGTAGATTTTTTAAATTTATAAATAAAATCATATAATTCAAGGCTTATTGGCGTATTGGTAAGCTTTTAGAATTTTTCTTGTCGGAGCTTACATTTGTTACTCTCCACAAATATTAAGTGCTAGCACAAAAGCCGGCTGTGGAGTCATACTTGCAACCTCTCACTCGCACTCTGCAACAACAACAAAAATGCAAAAGAAAAAAAAACAAGTGGAGAAGGATTATCTTCGGCGTGCCGAAGATTAAATACTCTTTTCGAACCTTAATGCAATTTTTACTATTTTTCCGTGACTGCTTATTTAATTCGCAGATATTAATGTCGCATACATATACCCCTACATATAAAATAAAATATATAAAGGTATTCATGTAAACAGGGACGTTTCACTATCCGCAGCTCGTGGACGCGTCCCTTAGCATTCATAAGTGCTACCGAATTGAACAATAAACAAGTTTCAGTTTTTCCAAAAAGTCAAAACTACATTACATATGTATACTACAATATACATACCAAATTTTGTGCCTGTTGCTCTTATACCTTTCAATTTAGGAAATAGAAAATAAATGAATTTGACTACAGCTATTATATATTTGAAAAGAAGAATAAGAAAAAATGAAAATAAATGACCAGTCGCCGCTGGTCTTGAACCCGACCCGGGACCTCTCGCTCACCAGTTCGCAACTTTACCCCTTACGCCACAAGCCGTTTTGATGATCGCTGACAAAATTGCTTGAAGAGCCGACTGTTACAAATTTCCTTGTTTGGTTTTCCTGCAACCTGCAGCAACTCGCGTTTGTCAGCATTTGTTTTTCGCGTGGCATTGTTTTTGTTCTAAGCCATTGGAAGCAAATTAATTTGATTACAGTTATATATTTGAAAGGAAGAAAAAGAAAAAAGTATTAAATTAATAATCAGTCGCCGCCTAGACTCGAACTTGCGAGACCTTGCGAAACTTGCGTTCGTTAGCGCGGCTCTTTACGCCTTACGCCACAAACCGTTTTGATGATCGGTGACAAAATACCTTGAAGAGCAGACTATCAAAAGCTTTCTTGCGCTTGACTTTGTTTGCTCATATGCACCTGTTTTTTCAAAATATTTAATGACGCATATCTTCGCTGTTTATGACTCAATCGATTTGCGATTTTACCCATTGATGAGTTATAAGGATGTTCAAGTGTACAAGGAAATTTAAGGCAATTGCTTTGAAAACATCGGATTTATGGCCAAAACCGACTTTGAGGTGTATGGCAGCTATAAGATATAGTGGTCCGATCCGGCCGGCTCCGACCAATGTGCTGTCCCCTTGAATAATAAGTGTCTGTGCAAAGTTGTATCGCGATAGCTCAAAAACTGAGGGACTAGTTTGCATACATACAGACAGACAGACAGACAGACAGACAGACGGACATGGCTAGATCAATTTGTTTTGTTTTTATAAGCATAATATAAGCAGTAACTTTTGGGGGTCTCAGACGCTTCCTTCTATGCGTTACAAACTTCAGGACAAACTTAATATACTATTTTCTTCGAAAAGAGTATAACAAAAACCGTTCTGTGGTGAGTTTGAAAAGCCATCAACAAAGTCTACTTGAATCAATCTTATCGCCGGCGAACAGCAAAAGCAGTCCAAAGGCGCTACAGCAAGAAATTTGTATGTAAAGAATATAATTATGTACATTCACTTACTACTATGTCTTAAATTGAGAACATTATTCAATTCAAACGCTGAGCTGCACTCAAGCTGACCACAGGCGCAAATGACAGAGTTGTATACTCACCACATTTGTTCTATGATTGCACGCGAGCGGCTTAAGCCGCTGTTGTTGTTGCGCATTTAATGGTCAGTTTTGGTCAGTTTGGAATTTACAATCTAGTAGGCATTTTGCAAATCAAAAAACTTTTTTCATCTAGTTAGCATTGAAATTCGGGGCCAGGAAGTAAGGCCGTTTTGTTAGAACTCTACCAGAATCAGTTGGCAACAGTTTTCGTACAAGCAACAGCATTAGCTGAACAAAATTAAAAGTGAAAAAAAAATTAATTTCGTGAAAAAAACCATTTTTTTGGAAAAACAGCAAACACCAAAAATGTGAACAAAATTAAAATGTGTAAAAATTTCAGAAAAATCCCATAAATAAATGTCGTGAAATGATAATATCGTAAGACTTGTAAATGTTTGTCAAATGTAAGAAAAAAAAATAAAAAATATCCGTACTTGCCAAACATAGTACTACACACAAAAAACGTATTTTTCTAAGGTAAGCAAAGCGGAAATCAAACTTAAAATTACTACTAATCATATTTAATATTTTAGAGAACCGATGCCGAAAATTATCTACGTTTTAATATGTTTGCATTATTTGAATTCCATAACACTTTACTACACTACGTGTTGCGCCGAAAACACAAGAAAATCGTCGGCTAAAAATGAAACATACAAATTTGTTCCAAGGTAAGTAAAAACGGAAATTCCTGCCTAAAACGTAATACTTACTCGCCTTATTGATCTAGCTTACAATTATTCCCATGCTACAGCACGTTAAAAAAATAAAACAATAATACACGAATTTGTCGCTCCAAAAGAAAACTGAAACAAGAAACTCGTCGGCTCAAAAGAAAATATTTGCTGTTTTTCTAAGGTAAGCAATGAGAAAAGCGCTGCTCAAGACGTAACTAACTTTTACCCTTATTATAGAGCCGACGACAGAAATATTTCTATATATATATATATATACATGTTTGCATTAATTGAATTCAGCAACACGATGATATCGAATATCGAAGCATGGTTGCGCAGCTACAGTCAAGGGTACAACTTAAACACTTATGGACACTATCCACGATGGAGCAAAGGAATCGTCAGGACACGTTTTATTCAACTATATGGACACACGTTTTTCGTTGCATTTTGGTTCAATCGGAGTATCGCTGTATATAGACACTTCCTGCCTAAAACGTAATACTTACTCGCCTTATTGATCTAGCTTACAATTATTCCCATGCTACAGCACGTTAAAAAAATAAAACAATAATACACGAATTTGTTGCTCCAAAAGAAAACTGAAACAAGAAACTCGTCGGCTCAAAAGAAAATATTTGCTGTTTTTCTAAGGTAAGCAATGAGAAAAGCGCTGCTCAAGACGTCTAAGAGTTTAAGTTCAATGACTGAAATGAGCGCTGCTCAAGTACGTACACTAAGGCTCTTACCCTAATTATGAGAGCCGACGACAGAAATATTTCTATATATATATATATATACATGTTTGCATTAATTGAATTCAGCAACACGATGATATCGAATATCGAAGCATGGTTGCGCAGCTACAGTCAAGGGTACAACTTAAACACTTATGGACACTATCCACGATGGAGCAAAGGAATCGTCAGGACACGTTTTATTCAACTATATGGACACACGTTTTTCGTTGCATTTTGGTTCAATCGGAGTATCGCTGTATATAGACACTTCCCTCGATTACTTGGGTAACTACACTGAAGTTACTCGGCCACATCGATTTCAAGCTTACGGCACCGCGCCCCGCCCCCTCCCCCTCTCTCCCGCGGGTGGGGGCGGGGGCGTGCTGGATTGCGCATTTGAAGTCCAAATAGGCCCTACCCGGCTGCACTTAACAATCGTTTGAAATGCATATGCACATTATGCACATGCATTCTATTCGCTTGCACATTCACATTACAAATACACGTGAAATATAAATAAACACATATTTATAATATGTATTATGTATTACACATTAAATATAAACATAACAACACTTGAAATATTAAATAATCTATGTATACTATATACTATATATGTGTTTTTAATTGATTGGCTGTATGATCTTCAATCTTCTATAAATCAACATCTCCGATTTTCAGTAATTTATAAGCTATTCATTTGAACTCAATATGAGTATGTTCTTGATATAATGAACTAATTATAATATAATTATGTGCACCTTTTCCCTGTTTCTCTCTTCCTCTTATTCTCGCTTAGTATATCTCTCTGATTTGTCGGTCTTACTCACTCTTTCAATCGCGTTCTCTCTTATTTTCTTCCTAATACTGCTTATCTCTTTCTGTCTATACATCTATTTTCCCTCTTGCTCTCGCTCTTATTCTTCATTCTGTATATTTCTTACTCTTGCTCTCTCACTCTTTCTTTATATCTCTCTCATTCTAACGCCTTTCTCTCGGTTTCTCTTCTAGTTTGTTTCTCTCCTTTACTCTTTTAACTTTGACCTATTAGAGACAGCAACATAGTTTTTCCCCATTTTTCCCAAAATTTGTAAATCACATTTACATATATGACAACGATGGAGCGACCCTCGCTAAACTTAGCCTTATCGTCGCGTGTCCACTTGCACTTGGCATCGTCTCCAGGGGGCGTGGCATCGAGTCTGCGGCATGAGGCGCTAAGTCTGGCGATGGCCAGACAATGGGTTAAGTTGACACAGTTGCATAGATTTTGAGACGACCAACAGACTGGGCATGGTGGGCAAAGGGGGAGTGGCGGAGAGGGAAGCGAGGGACATTTGTGCTGACACCAAAAATCATCATCAACAACAATAGAAGCAGCCTAAAACACCATCCCCAAGCCCAAAACCAACTAAGCCCCCTTCTTACCGACTCTTGAGTCGCAAATATTTGTCTGCAACACTCAGAAAAA
>JAWNLL010000304.1:0-143171 GCA_035042425.1 Drosophila flavopinicola | reverse complement strand
AGGTGGAGAACTATCGATGGCACTATCGGCACTATCGATGGTTTGGCACTATCGAGACACCATCGATAGTAGCTCGTCACTATCGATATTGTTCGATAGTTTTTAGTAAATGCTCTACACATCACCAAAAAAGCGCACATTTCTATTGGCGTCTATTTAATTAAAAGTGAAAAGAGTGTGTGATACAAAAAAAATGGATAAATTCTTGTCAAGAGTTGACAAAGGTAAATAAATTTAAGTATTAGCAATGTTAACTAAAAAACACTAAACGTTTGTGTTTCTTTAAAGTGAAAAGAAGCAGTTCGCCAGCGTCTAGCGTTGCAAGCGTTGATGCAGCGGTGGCATGTGTTTGCAGCAGCACAGACTCCGACCTTAGCCCCAGTAAAAAGGACAAAACCCAAAATAGGAAAAAGGGTATATCAAGGGTTTGGAAATACTTTAAGAGATCTGATGATAAAAAATTTGCCAAATGCCTTAACTGCGGAAAAGAATACAAGACGAGTGGCAACACGTCTAATTTAAAAGACCATTTAAAACGGTTTCATCCCGGCTTGGATGCTCCTTCTCTGGAAGTAAGCAGGGAAACCAACACAACAGACTCCAACCCATTCAATTTAAGTGCGTCAACAAGCAGCAGCTGCAGATCAAGCACGCATTCTATATCATCATATTTTAAGAGGGCCATTCTCTACGATAGTAATTCAAGGCGCAAGAAAGAAATTGATAGGGAATTAACAATTATGATTGCTGTGGATGTTCAGCCGTTCAACATTGTCGATAATGAAGGATTTGTAAGGTACTCGCAAATATTGGACCAAAGATATAAAATTCCTAGCAAAACGTATGTACGAGATGTCCTTATGAAAAATATGTTTTCGGAAAGCGTTGCTGAATTGAAATCAATTATTAAGGACGCACATAATGTTGCCATAACATGTGATGGTTGGACATCAAGTGCAAATGATAATTACTTGACAGTCACAGCACACTTTGTGTACAATTACACATTACAATCAGCTTCGCTAGAGACAACAAAACTAAAAGACACAACAAATCATTCTGCTCAAAATATTGCAGAAACTCTAAAGGATGTGTTGACTAAATGGAACGTTTTTGAAAACCCCTGTTGCATTGTTACAGACAATGCAAGTTCAATGCTAAAAGCATGTGAATTACTAAAAATAAGAAATCTGCCATGCTTCGCGCATACTTTAAACCTAGTGGTCCAAGATGGCTTAAAAGTAGGGAAAGAAAATATTACTTTAAGAAATTTATTCGAAAAGTGTAAGACAATAGTCAGATTTTTTAAAAAAAGTTCCATTTCAATGGAAAAGTTTAGAATTGCACAGGATACTGAAACTCCGTACACTTTATTACAAGAAGTTCCAACGAGGTGGAACAGTTTTTATTTTATGATTGAGCGCATTCTACAAACAAAAGATGCAATTTCCAAAGTATTGCTTGAAACTTCAAATGCATCTTTACCTTTTAATGTCGACGAAATTAACATTTTAAAGGATATTCATAAAATATTAAAATTATTCCAAAATGCAACTGAAAAAATTTCAGGAGCAAAATATGTGACTGTGTCACTAATAATTCCAATGGTGTACGGATTATGCCGAAAAGTGGAGCAGTCATCAAAAGAGTTAATCACCGTTGAAGGAAAGCTGTTTCAAAATGTTTTGTTAAATTCAATTAAATCAAGACTTTTTGTATACGAGCAAAGAACAGTCACAAGAATGGCCACTATACTGGATCCTAGATTCAAAAAGCACGGGATTCAAAGTGCTTTGAATGCTGATCAAGCGTCTGCGTGTTTGGAAAATGAGTTAGTTAATGTATCGCATCAAGAGCCTCAACATGATCAAGATACTGGTGGAACCAAAAAGGAAGAGTCGACGTTTTTTGATTTCTTACAAGAAAAGGCAATGGAAAAAAAAATACCGCTCGTACTAATGCCATAATAATAAAACGTCAGTATTTGGAGAGGTCAATTGCCACGGAGGAGACTGATCCACTGCTTTGGATAAAAGTAAATATAAATATATTTAAATAATATTTTACAAAAAAAACTTATTATGTTCCTATTTTTCAGGTCAACGAAAATGAATTCGATTTAATAAAAATCCTCATGTTCAAATATTTATGCGTGCCAGCTACGTCTGTTCTACAGACTCTGTAGAATCCGAACGCATGTTCAGCAAGGCTGGACAAATCGTCTCTGATAGGAGGACTCGCCTTAAGGAAAACAAGTGGAGAAGGATTATCTTCGGCGTGCCGAAGATTAAATACTCTTTTCGAACCTTAAAGCAATTGTTACTATTTTTCCGTGACTGCTTATTTAATTCGCAGATATTTATGTCGCATACATATACCCCTACATATAAAATAAAATATATAAAGGTATTCATGTAAACAGGGACGTTTCACTATCCGCAGCTCGTGGACGCGTCCCTTAGCATTCATAAGTGCTACCGAATTGAACAATATACAAGTTTCAGTTTTTCCAAAAAGTCAAAACTACATTACATATGTATACTACAATATACATACCAAATTTTGTGCCTGTTGCTCTTATACCTTTCAAGGCCGCTGTCGGAAATTGAATTGTCATAAAACTTAATCAGAACATATGAGAGCTTATATTCAGAATTTGAGATCCATATTTTTTTTCGCGTGGCATTGGTTTTGCCAATGAATTTAAATTTTTCTTTTGAATTATTCTATTAAAGCTACTTTATGTATGAAAAAAAAAATTAGAAACAATTTAGGAAATTGAAAATAAATGAATTTGACTACAGCTATTATATATTTGCAAAGAAGAATAAGAAAAAATGAAAATAAATGACCAGTCGCCGCTGGTCTTGAACCCACGACCTCTCGCTCACCAGTTCGCAACTCTACCCCTTACGCCACAAGCCGTTTTGATGATCGCTGACGAAATTGCTTGAAGAGCCGACTGTTACAAATTTCCTTGTTTTGTTTTCCTGCAACCTGCAACTCGCGTTTAACAGCATTTGTTTTTTCGCGTGGCATTGTTTTTGTTCTAAGCCATTGGAAGCAAATTAATTTGATTACAGTTATATATTTGAAAGGAAGAAAAAAGAAAAAGTATTAAATTAACAATCAGTCGCCGCCGAGGCTCGAACTTGAACTTGCGAAACATGCGTTCGTTAGCGCGGCTCTTTACACCTTACGCCACAAACCGTTTTGATGATCGATGACAAAATACCTTGAAGAGCAGACTATCAAAAGCTTTCTTACGCTTGACTTTGTTTGCTCATATGCACCTGTTTTTTCAAAATATTTAATGACGCATATCTTCGCTGTTTATGACTCAATCGATTTGCGATTTTACCCATTGATGAGTTATAAGGATGTTCAAGTGTACAAGGAAATTTAAGGCAATTGCTTTGAAAACATCGGATTTATGGCCAAAACCGACTTTGAGGTGTATGGCAGCTATAAGATATAGTGGTCCGATCCGGCCGGCTCCGACCAATGTGCTGTCCCCTTGAATAATAAGTGTCTGTGCAAAGTTGCATCGCGATAGCTCAAAAACTGAGGGACTAGTTTGCATACATACAGACAGACAGACAGACGGACATGGCTAGATCAATTTGTTTTGTTTTTATAAGCATATTGGCAGTAACTTTTGGGGGTCTCAGACGCTTCCTTCTATGCGTTACAAACTTCAGGACAAACTTAATATACTATTTTCTTCGAAAAGAGTATAAACATATTAATATGTTGCTTTTCTTAAATAAGAATTTTTGGCTTATAAAGAAATAATATAAGTATTGTTTAAAAAAAATAATTGAATTGAATTAAAACAAATGTTTCGTTAAAAATATGTACTAAAGAATAAATATGTACTAATGATATAATATAAGTATTGCTTAAATCAAATTAAACCAATTTCTGTAACTCAGTTCACTATCGAAAACTATCGATAGAATATCGATGTTTTTCGAAAAACTATCGTCCACTATCGATGGTGCCGACTATCGATAGTTCTCCACCTCTAGTACTGAAAATACCAGCATCACCAATACCACGAATTACGACAACATTGTTAATGTGTTTGCCAATAAACTTATCGGCAACAGTGTTTCGCATTAGTGAACATTCCGCTCCGGAATCAAAAAAAATCGGAAAGATCTCACCGCGGTGTGTCATAATTCCCTTCAGACACAAAACACTGATTGCATTTCTTCTCAGCTCCTGATTTTGTTGTACTGCTCGGACACCGATTTGCCAGATGTCCAAGTTGTCCACATCGGTAACAGGTGACATTCTGCTAATCTCGCTGCTGTTTTTTTTCCGATCCAGACTGCTTGAATCTACAATCTGCCATTTTATGTCCTGGTTTCTTGCATGAGTGGCACACCATTTAAGCTCGCTTGCTGTCGCCGCTTGAACCATCAGTATTTACAGCACTCCGCTTTTTGTCAAATGTAAACGCTTTCAGCTCCATTTGAAGCTGACTTCTCGTTTGTACGTTAGAAGAAAACACCATTCGCTGCAGACGATTGTCGAAGTTGGCCATGTGTGCAAGCACAGTTGATACGGCTATTTCCTCTGCACTCATGTCGCGCCATTTTGTGGTCAATGACGTCACCACTCGACTTGCGTACACTGCATGCCACTCGTTGTGTGCTGGACGGCTGTTCAGTAGATTTAAAAACGTATATAGCTGCCGGCGTCTCCTTGATCTCAAAACGCTGCAGAAATAGATCTTTAAACTGTATCCAATTGATGCCGGGATAACAGATCTGCGCAAGCCACGCTGAAGCACTACACTGCATGCAACTACTCAGCAACATGACAAGTCCACTTCCTTCAATCGGCTGTTCGTCCATGATAATGCTTGCCGTAGCGCACCACATATATTTATATATATATGTATATATATATATATATATATATATATATATATATATGGCTAGATCAATTTGTTTTGTTTTTCCAAGCATACTGGCAGTAACTTTTGGGGGTCTCAGACGCTTCCTTCTATGCGTTACAAACTTCAGCATAAACTTAATATACGATTTTCTTCGAAAAGTGTAGAAAAAACAAGTGGGGAAGGATTATCTTCGGCGTGCCGAAGATTTTATACTCTTTTCGAACCTGTAGGCAATTTTCACTCCGCCAACTGCACCACTGAAATTTCAGAAGCTGTACAAAATCGTTTTGTCGCGTAACATTTATTTTTTTTTTGTTCTAAGAATATTTAATTCATTGCCAGTTGTATTTCAGCTATAAGCTGTGCAAAGTTGTATCGCGATAGCTTTAAAAACATGGGATATATGGCCAAAACCGACTTCGAGTTGTATGGCAGCTATAAGATATAGTGGTCCGATCCGGCCGGCTCCGACCAATGTGCTGTCCCCTGGAATAATAAGTGCTGTGCAAAGTTTTATCGCGATAGCTCAAAAACTGAGGGACTAGTTTGCATACATACAGACAGACATACAGACAGACAGACGGACATGGCTAGATCAATTTGTATTGTCATTCTAAGCATACTGGCAGTAACTTTAAGGGGTCTCCGACGCTTCCTTCTATGCGTTACAAACTTCAGGACAAACTTAATATACTATTTTCTTCGAAAAGAGTATAATAAATAAATTAATCTAGATATATGTATATGGATGATTCGAAGAGTTTACTAGGTGGGCGAAAAGATAGCTCCAAAGAAAAACCATATATAAAGTTTATCAGAGCCCATTTCAAGAAAATTAAGTACAAAAGAAAGGAGTGAGGACAAAGATTCCATTTGCAATATAAAATACGAACGAATGAAATAAATATGATTGTTTTATATAATTAAGTATTAATATTTTAAAAGATCTTTGATTAAAACATTAAAATGTAAAAGCCGACGGTAAAGCGACTAGAGCAGGGGCACAACATACACTTAGTCACTGATCGAGGGATGATTTTCGCGTGTGTATGTGTGTGACTCTAGCACATCCTATCAAAATCATATGTAGGGACGTCAGTGCTTGCACAAGCGGTAAAACTTATGGAGCAGGGACACAACTAACACTTAGCCATTGATCGAGGTATGATTTTTATACTCTGATACCGAAGGTACTCATAGTAGTATACTGGTTTTGTCGGATGTCCGTCAGGCCGTCCGTCTGTCCGTCTGTCTGTCTGGATGAACGCACGTATTTCCGAAACGATATTAGATAGACTCTTGAAATCTTTTGTCTTATGATTATAGCTATCTGCTTCAGATCAAGTTTGTTTCAAATTTATGCCACGCCCACTGGGAGGCTGGCAAATTGATAACATGTCGATACACCTCAAATCACAAATCGATTAAACGTGAATATCTCCCACAATTTTGAAGCTAGAGTAATCAAATTTGGTAGGTATATTGCTGGTGACCTTTGGATGCTAGGTTTATCGGCCACGCCTATTATTACGCCCACCAGCCCCCCCTCCCAAAATAATTGGAAATGCTTATATCTCCCGCAGTTTTGGAGCTAAGGTCACCATATTCGGAATATAACACGTGTATATTTCCCGCAATTTTGAAGCTAGAGTCCCCCAAATTTGGAATTTAGGGTTCATTACCCCAAATATTCCGTCCTGGATTTTCCGGCAACGCCCACTAGGGGCCACGCCCCCTCCCGCCCCCAAAATTCGCGAAAATGTATATCTTCCACAGTTTTAGAGGTAGAGTCAAGAAATTTGTAAGATAGACTTCTTGTCACTCCCTCTAAGGATCGGCCAAAAATTTTGGGGCCACGCCCTCTCCCGCCCCCAAAAATTGCGAAAATGTATATCTTCCACAGTTTTAGAGCTAAAATCACCAAATTTGTAAAATAGACTTCTGGTCACCCCTTCTTAAGATCGACCACGCCGCTCCCGTCCCCAAAAACTTGGAAGGCCGATTTCGGGTCACCCATACAACAGCAAAAATGTTCTGTTCACCTGCTTTCAGCTGTTTTTAAAATGGTATCAGAGTATAACGCAGTCGGCTCCGCCCGACTGCAACGTTCTCACTTGTTGTGTATGTGTATGTGTGTGTGTGACTCTCGGCACATCCTATTGATATTGATATTGACTTCTAATAACGAGTACTGATTATGATCCTTGACAATAATCCGTGATAATGACCTCTACCTCCTCAATTTTCCCAAGTGATTTGGACCCCTAACCCATTAAAAGAAGCAACGAATTAATTTGGGGTTGACACCCCATATCCAGCTTCAGAGTACCCATATTCCAACTACTTTGAACGTATTTAGGAATACAAACGGCAAAGAGGCACAAAGGGCCATTCGTTGATAAAATTAAATAAAGTACTCTATTCAATTGGTTATGAATTGAATTAAAGGGCACAGATAAAGGCACACTTAAGAAGTGCGACTCTAACTGGCGAACAGGTGGAGACTCAAATTTATATTGGCTAAGCAGTTCGACGCTTGATTCAAAATCATTGCGGTTGTTGCCTCTTCCGTTATTTTAGCTTGTGCATGTTTGTACATGTTTTCTTATGTTTTTTTTTGCACATTTATATTGTGTAGATAAGATTTTCGCTCAATGTGTTCAATTTGACCATCAAAGTTTTTGTTAATACGTCAAAATGGTCAAGGGAAAGGAATTAAGTGTGGTTGAGAAGAAAATAATATTATATCTTCACAATGAAGGGCGATCTACCAATTATTATTGCCAAATGTTCGACAGAAGTCCTACCACTATCCGAAGTGCTGTACAGCGTTTGAAATATCGTGGTAGATTGGAAAATATCCAGCGTTCTGGACGTCCAAAGTATTTATCAGCCAGAGAGGAGAGGAAAGTTCTACAGGAAAACAGGAATAACCCACATATTTATGCTCCAAAAATTAACGATATTCTCCAAACAACCCTCAACACAAGCGTATGTGATGAAACTGTCCGCAGGGTGCTCCGATCAAAAGATGTACATGGTCGAGTTTTCAGAAAAAATTATAATTTCCACTGTAAATTTTACAAAGAGATTATCTATTGATAATTGCTACAAAATACAACCATTTTCACTCTGGGAGACTATCATATTCATCGACTAGAGCAAATACAACAGTTTTGGCTCTGGCGGTCGTCACATTATATGGCGTAAGCCTGGATACGCGTCTAATCCTAAAAATATAACAGCAACTATAAAGCACGGTGGAGGTTCAGTTATGGTTTGGGGCTATATGTCTACACGTGGTATGGGCAAATTGGTTTTTGTTGATGGCATTATGAACTCTAATGTGTATCTTAACATATTAAAAAAAAATGTGGCCGTTACTGCCTCCAAAATGGGATTTGAGCGTGGTCAATTTCTGTTTCAACAAAATTACTACCCAAAACACACTGCTTGGTAGTTCAAATGTGGATTTTATGCAACACTAAATGGTCAAAGGCTCCCCCACAGAGTCCCTACACAAATCCCATCAAGAATCTATAGTCATATCTTAAGCTAAAAGTTAGATAGAACCATATTTCTTCAAAAGTAGTCTTAAAGCAGGTGCAGCAGGATGAATGGTCCAAAATAGGTCCCGAATATTGCCGTAAATTGGTGGAATCGATGTCAAGACGCTTGGAGGGTATATGAGACAGCAAGGGACACAAAAAAAATAATAACTTAAACTGCATTACCTAAATTTTCGTAACATAAGTAAATATATGTAAGGGCGATGAATACTTTTGTGACATGAAAATATGCGTTGTTTTCCGTTGTGTTGCTCTATTTTGATAACTGTTAAACGTTTTCCAAGTTTTTCTTTTGCATTGTCTTTCGTAAACATCATTCTACGAATGCAGTAAAAACAAGTGAGAACGTTGCAGTCGGGCGGAGCCGACTGCGTAATACTCTGATACCATTTTAAGAACAGCTGAAAGCAAGCGAACAGAACATTTTTGCTGGTGTTTGGGTGACCCGAAGTCGGCCTTCCAAGTTTTTGGGGACTGGAGGGGCGTGGTCGATCTTAAGAGGGGTGACCAGAAGTCTATTTTCCAAATTTGGTGATTTTAGCTCTAAAACTGTGGAAGATATACATTTTCGCGATTTTTGGGGGCGGGAGGAGGCGTGGCCCCAAAAATTTGGCCGATCTTTAGAGGGAGTGACAAGAAGTCTATCTTACAAATTTCTTGACTCTAGCTCTAAAACTGTGGAAGATATACATTTTCGCGATTTTGGGGGCGGGAGGGGGCGTGGCCCCAAATTTTTTTACCGATATTTAGAGGGGCTGACCAGAATTCTATCTTCCAAGTTTAATGACTCTAGCTCTGAAACTGTGGAAGATATAAGCTTTCGCGATTTTTGGGGGCGGGAGGGGGCGTGGCCCCAAAAATTTGGCCGATCTTTAGAGGGAGTGACAAGAAGTCTATCTTACAAATTTCTTGACTCTAGCTCTAAAACTGTGGAAGATATACATTTTCGCGATTTTTGGGGGCGGGAGGGGGCGTGGCCCCAAAAAATTTGGCCGATCTTTAGAGGGAGTGACAAGAAGTCTATCTTACAAATTTCTTGACTCTAGCTCTAAAACTGTGGAAGATATACATTTTCGCGATTTTTGGGGGCGGGAGGGGGCGTGGCCCCAAATTTTTTTTACCGATATTTAGAGGGGCTGACCAGAATTCTATCTTCCAAGTTTAATGACTCTAGCTCTGAAACTGTGGAAGATATAAATTTTCGCGATTTTTGGGGGCGGGAGGGGGCGGGGCCCCAAAATTTTTTGCCGATCTTTAGGGGGGCTGACAATAAGTCTATCCTCCAATTTTGGTGACTCTAGCTCTAAAACTGTGGAAGATATACATTTTCGCGATTTTTGGGGGCGCGCGGGGGCGTGGCCCCAAAATTTTTGTCCGATCTTTAGAGGACTTGGCCAGAAGTCTACCCTCAAAGTTTGGTGGCCCTAGCTCTTAAACTGTGCGAGATATAGGCTTCCGTGTTTCGTGGGGGCGGGGTGGCTGGGGGCGTTCTAGTGGGCGTGGCCGGAAAATCCAGGACGCAATCTTTTGGGCTGGTCAGCCCTAGTCTAAATTCCAAATTTGGGGACTCTAGCTTCAAAATTGCGGGAAATATACACGTGCTATCGAATTGTGCATTCATGTATATCGATTTTCGCGATTACGGGGGCGGGAGTGGGCGTGGTCAAAATTTTGTTTCTGTAATCTGTAGAGGACGTCACCAGTAATATATATTCCAAATATGGTGACTTTAGCTCTAAAACTGCGGGAGATATAAGCATTTCAAATTAATTTTGGAGGGGGGGCTGGTGGGCGTAATAATGGGCGTGGCCGATTAACCTAGGATCCAATTTTTTCGGGAGGTCACCAGCAATATACCTACCAAATTTGATTACTCTAGCTTCAAAATTGTGGGAGTTATTCACGTTTAATCGATTTGTGATTTGAGGTGTATCGACATGTTATCGATTTGCCAGCCTCCCAGTGGGCGTGGCATAAATTTGGAATAAACTTGATCTGAAGCAGATAGCTATAATCATAACGCAAAAGATTTCAAGAGTCTATCTAATATCGTTTCGGAAATACGCGCGTTCATCCAGACAGACAGACGGACAGACGGACGGCCTGACGGACATTCGACAAAACCAATATACTATGAGTACCTTCGGTATCAGAGTATAAAAAATGTGGCCGTTACTGCCTCCAAAATGGGATTTGAGCGTGGTCAATTTCTGTTTCAACAAAATTACTACCCAAAACACACTGCTTGGCAGTACAAATGTGGATTTTATGCAACACTAAATGGTCAAAGGCTCCCCCACAGAGTCCCTACACAAATCCCATCAAGAATCTATAGTCATATCTTAAGCTAAAAGTTAGATAGAACCATATTTCTTCAAAAGTAGTCTTAAAGCAGGTGCAGCAGAATGAATGGTCCAAAATAGGTCCCGAATATTGCCGTAAATTGGTGGAATCGATGTCAAGACGCTTGGAGGGTATATGAGACAGCAAGGGACACAAAAAAAAATAATAACTTAAACTGCATTACCTAAATTTTCGTAACATAAGTAAATATATATAAGAGCGATGAATACTTTTGTGACATGAAAATATGGTTTTTTTTTAGTTTTGTTGCTCTATTTTGATAACTGTTAAACGTTTTGCAATTTTTATACTCTGATACCGAAGGTACTCATAGTATATTGGTTTTGTCGAATGTCCGTCAGGCCGTCCGTCTGTCCGTCTGTCCGTCTGTCCGTCTGTCCGTCTGGCCGTCTGTCCGTCTGTCCGTCTGTCCGTCTGTCCGTCTGTCTGTCTGGATGAACGCACGTATTTCCGAAACGATATTAGATAGACTCTTGAAATCTTTTGCGTTATGATTATAGCTATCTGCTTCAGATCAAGTTTATTCCAAATTTATGCCACGCCCACTGGGAGGCTGGCAAATCGATAACATGTCGATATACCTCAAATCACAAATCGATTAAACGTGAATAACTCCCACAATTTTGAAGCTAGAGTAATCAAATTTGGTAAGTATATTGCTGGTGACCTCCCGAAAAAATTGGATCCTAGGTTAATCGGCCACGCCCATTATTACGCCCACCAGCCCCCCTCCAAAATTAATTTGAAATGCTTATATCTCCCGATGTTTTAGAGCTAAAGTCACCATATTTGGAATATATATTACTGGTGACGTCCTCTACAGATTACAGAAACAAAATTTCGACCACGCCCACTCCCGCCCCCGTAATCGCGAAAATCGATATACATGAATGCACAATTCGATAACACGTGTATATATCCCGCAATTTTGAAGCTAGAGTCCCAAAATTTGGAATTTAGACTAGGGCTGACCAGCCCAAAAGATTGCGTCCTGGATTTTCCGGCCACGCCCACTAGAACGCCCCCAGCCACCCCGCCCCCACGAAACACGGAAGCCTATATCTCGCACATTTTAAGAGCTAGGGCCACCAAACTTTGAGGGTAGACTTCTGGCCAAGTCCTCTAAAGATCGGACAAAAAATTTTGGGGCCACGCCCCCGCCCGCCCCCAAAAATCGCGAAAATGTATATCTTCCACGGTTTTAGAGCTAGAGTCACCAAAATTGGAGGATAGACTTATTGTCAGCCCCCCCAAAGATCGTCAAAAAAATTTGGGGCCACGCCCCCTCCCGCCCCCAAAAATCGCGAAAATGTATATCATCCACAGTTTTAGAGCTAGAGTCACCAAATTTATAAGATAGATTTCTTGTCACGCCCTCTAAAGATCGGAAAAAAATTTTGGGGCCACGCCTCCTTCCGCCCCCAAAAATCGCGAAAGTTTATATCTTCAACAGTTTTAGAGCTGGAGTCACCAAAATTGGAAGATAGACTTCTTGTCACCCCCTCTAAAGATCGGAAAAAATTTGGGGCCACGCCCCCTCCCGCCCCCAAAATCGCGAAAATGTATATCTTCCACAGTTTTAAAGCTAAAATCACCAAATTTGGAAAATAGACTTCTGGTCACCCCTCTTAAGATCGACCACGCCCCTCCAGTCCCCAAAAACTTGGAAGGCCGATTTCGGGTCACCCAAACACCAGCAAAAATGTTCTGTTCACTTGCTTTCAGCTGTTCTTAAAATGGTATCAGAGTATTACGCAGTCGGCTCCGCCCGACTGCAACGTTCTCACTTGTTTCTTTTGCGTTGTCTTTCGTAAACATCATTCTACGAATGCAGTGAAAAAAAATAAAAAAGTAGTTGCTAAGATGGCGAAATACTTGGGTTTATGCTCCATATGCAATGAATACTTTAGTGATTCACTGTATGTCAGTCGGGCACTCCCGCACTCTTACTCTTACTTACTCGTTATCCATAAATACCAAATAACTAAAAGTAAAATTTAACTTGTGTTGAATGAAGGACTGTCTCTTTTTACGCTTCTTTGCAGGTGAATGGTGCATGGGCATTGCCTAATGTTGCTTGTGATTTTTATATAGCCATGGATGTGATATGCTCTACTTCATCGATATTCAATTTAGTCGCCATATCAATAGACAGGTAAGCAAAAATTCGAACATTATCCATATCTCTGATTGTCTGCACTGCTACATTGCATTGTTTTCCCATCATTGGATCTCTATTGACATTCAATTCATCTGTGCATACTTGAAGATACATTGCAGTGACGCAACCAATAAAATATGCGAAACACAAAAACAGTCGCCGTGTTCGCCTTACGATATTAATGGTGTGGGCGATATCGGCTGCCATTGGTTCACCGATAGTCCTAGGGCTGAATAACACGCCCAATCGGGAGCCGGATGTGTGCGCCTTCTACAATGCTGACTTTATTTTGTACTCATCGTTAAGCAGCTTCTATATACCATGCATCATCATGGTATTTCTCTACTGGAACATATTCAAGGTAAGCAGACACCCGCGAACAAATCAAAAATAGATTTGCAGTTGGATAATCATGTGAGATATGTATGCATATACGCAATTGCCAATAATCTGCGGCCCTATGCATAATACCACATTCACTTACAAATGCCAAATTTGCTTGTAAATATAATATAACATAATAAACAAGTGAGAACGTTGCAGTCGGGCGGAGGCGACTGCGTAATACTCTGATACCATTTTAAGAACAGCTGAAAGCATGTGAACAGAACATTTTTGCTGGTGTATGGGTGACCAGAAATCGGCCTTCCAATTTTTTGGTGACGGGAGGGGGCGTGGTCGATCTTAAGAGGTTGTGAGCAGAAGTCTATTTTCCAAATTTGGTGTTTTTAGCTTTAAAACTGTGGAAGATATACATTTTCGCAATTTTTGGGGGAGAAAGAGGGCGTGGCCCCAAATATTCTTTACCGATCTTTAGAGGAGGTGACAAGAAGTCTATTTTCCAATTTTGGTGACTCTAGCTTTAAAACTGTGGAAGATATAAATTTTCGCGATTTTTTGGGGGTGGGAGGGGGCGTGGCCTAAAAATATTTTTAAACGATCTTTAGAGGGGGTGACCAGAAGTCTATCTTACAAATCTTGTGACTCAAGCTCTACAACTGTTGAATATATACATTTTCGCGATTTTTGGGAGCGGGAGGGAGCGTGGCCCAAAATTTTTTGGCCGGTCTTTAGAGGACGTGGCGAGAAGTCTAGCTCTTAAACTGTGCGAGATAAAGGCTTCCGTGTTTCGTGGGGGCGAGGTGGCTGGGGGGCATTCTAGTGGGCGTGGCCGGAAAATCCAGGACGCAATCTTTTGGGCTGGTCAGCCCTAGTCTAAATTCCAGATTTGGGGACTCTCGCTTCAAAATTGCGGGAAATATACACGTGTTATCGAATTGTGCATTCAAGTATATCGATTTTCGCGATTACGGTGGCGAGTGGGCGTGGTCGAATTTTATTCTGATCTGATCTGTAGAGGACGTCACCAGTAATATATATTGCAAATATGGTGACCTTAGCCCTAAAACTGCGGAAGATATAAGCATTTCAAATTAATTTTGGAGGGGGGACTGGTGGGCGTAATAATGGGCGTGGCCGATTAACCCAGGATCCAATATTTTCGGGATACCTACTATTTGATTACTCTAGCTTCAAAATTGTGGGAGATATTCACGTTTAATCGATTTGTGATTTGAGGTGTATCGACATGTTATCGATTTGCCAGCCTCCCAGTGGGCGTGGCATAAATTTGGAACAAACTTGATCTGAAGCAGATAGCTATAATCACAAATGATTTCAAGAGTCTATCTAATATCGTTTCGGAAATACGTGCGTTCATCCAGACAGACAGACGGACGGCCTGACGGACATCCGACAAAACCAATTTACTAAGAGTACCTTCGGTATCAGAGTATAAAAATGTTCAAACCTTTTTTATACTCATGCTGTCCAGGCACTGCGCAGTCGTGCTCGGAAACAACGTGCTGCCCGTAAGCCGCATCTGTCTGAGCTAACAGGAGGCAGCGTCATCGAGAACATCGCACAGTCGCGTCACCTAGCGGAGACGGCTTTGGATAGCACTCGGCACGCCAGCCGCATAATGCCCGACGAGCCGGCAACGAACACGGCCAGTGGCTCGAACGAGGAGGAGGACGAGAATGCCATATCGCCGGATATCGATGATTGTCACGTCATTGTGAACGATAAGTCGACTGACTTCATCCTGGCCACAGTCGTTGAGGAGACCGGCAAGTAAGTAACAGTTCATGACAGTCACCCACAACATAACAACTGTATTTCCCTAGATTTGTTCATATCTTTACTTTCGCTATAAAATATGAAGTGTAAGATATAATAAGAGAGTTCAGTTTTGTAGAAATACAGTGACTCACTAAAGTATTTATTGTTAAGTATATGGAGCAGATAACTGCAACAAGCCACCGGCACTTAAGGTGCACCGGGTAAGTGTAAGGTGATTTTGACACCCGGGTGTTTTCAGCCACCGGACAACTGACCATAATTGCTCGCCTTTCAATAAAGTATGAGTGTTTGGGCACACAAGCAACAAAAGTGAGTAGGTAGTTTTTTGCATATGTATGTGCGTATGGCATAGTATGTCGGCGTCGAAAGAAGGATGGGTGAAAAGGGAAGCACAAAAATTGAGACACAAAATGTATGGTGTGTCTTGGGTGTTAAGGTTTCTTTTGTGCAAGCCTTCGCTTATGTTGCTATTTTAAGCACCTGCTGATGCAAAAGCGCAGAAGCGAAACTTGAAAACATAAAACACAATAATATTTAATTTAAGAAATTATAATTTATTATTTTTTTTTAAATATTTCTGGGGTAATTTCTGCAAAGCTTCCGCTGGCAAAATCAAAGAAGAACTGAACTTGAATGCTAACAGGCGATCAAGTGAAAAACAAAACGGCTTTTAATTAGAAATGCACTCACAGTTACCATGGTGTTTACAAAACACACTGGTGATACATATGTATGTGTTTTGCCTACTTCTTTTTATTGCGCATTGCATTTTTTAATACCCTGAAAACATCAAAAATGGGTAAAAAGGGTATTATGTTTTGTGCAAAAGTATGTAACAGGCGTAAGGAAGCATCTCCGACCATATAAAGTATGTATATTCATGGTCAGTATCAACAGCCGAGTCGATCTAGCCATGTCCGTCTGTCTGTCTGTCTGTCCTTCTGTATGAACACGCAGATATCAGAGATTATATAAGCCAGAGACTAGAGACAGAAGTTATTTAAGATTTTACTTTCCATTACATGTTTGTATACACACTGATAGATTAGTATGAATGTAAGGACTGGGTTCAGGGTATCTCCTAGTCGCGCACTTCCGACTAGAACACTCTTACTTGTTTTAATATGTTAAGATACACATTAGAGTTTATAATGCCATCAACAAAAACCAAATTGACCATACCACGTGCAGACATATAGCCCCAAACCATAACTGAACCTCCACCGTGCTTTATAGTTGCTGTTGTATTTTTAGGATTAAATGCGTATCCAAGATTACGCCATACCATGTGACGACCGCCAGAGCCAAAAATGTTGCATTTGCTCTAATCGATGAATATGATAGTCTCCCAGATTAAAACAAGTGGGGAAGGATTATCTTCGGCGTGCCGAAGATTTTAAACTATTTTCGAACCTTTAGGCAATTTTTTTTTTGTTCTAAGAATATTTAATTCATTGCCAATTGTTTAGCAGCTATACGATATATAATGTGATGTCCCGTTGAATAATAAGTGTCTGTGCAAAGTTTTATCGCGATAGCTGAAAAACTGCGGGACTAGATCAATTTGAATTGTCATTCTAAGCATACTGGCAGTAACTTTTGGGGGTCTCCGACGCTTCCTTCTATGCGTTACAAACTTCAACACAAACTTAATATACTATTTTCTTCGAAAAGAGTATAAATATTTGTATTTTGTAGCAATTATAAATATATAATCTCTTTGTAAAATTTACAGTGGAAATTATAGTTTTTTTCAGAAAACTCGACCATGTATATCGATTGTTGGGAACACCCTGCGGACAGTTTGATCACATACGGTTGTGATAAGGGCTGTTTCGAGGATAAGCCGATCTACCTCATGGAATTGATCGAAAGCTACTTCAGCGACATCTGTGATACGGATGAAGGACAGAGATTTCACCAGGTTACAGCAGGAGTGCCACAAGGATCCGTACAGCAACCTAACGTGCAAAGGAACGTGATGTATGATGGAGTCTTACGTCCATCCATTCCCAAGAGAACAACAATAGTTGGCTTCGCAGATGACATCGCACTCATCTTTAAGCAAAGCACATCGGCCAGGTGACGGCGAGTAAAAGTGCAGCCATCCACATATCCATTAGCTGACCACAAAACCGAGGCAGTATTTATCAGAAGCCGGAAGCGAGTAGAGAATGCGAGGATTAGTGTTTGCTTAAACATAATTGAGTCCAAAAAACACTGGTCTGAAATCGAAATTTATCGATAGCTTTTGAACAAGACGAGTTATCGTCACCTCTGTCACCGAGAGAATGTTCCGTTTTGTCGCTCGAAGACTCATAAAAGAATCGTCTAACTTAAATTGAAAGACGTCTTCATTTGGCAACCACAACAAGCCAAGTATTGTGGTTGTGTCCGACTCTGAGATCGTTATCGGCTTGGCTGCGTTTGCTGCGGAGAACTCAGGATAATTTGAGAACCAGTTGGTTAGTTCGAAACCTGCGCTTAACAGGATTTGCGTTACTTCAGACTTAAACGTCTGAAGGTTCTCGACGCATGCAGCACCAGTTAATAAATCATCGTGCCTGATAGCTTTAGCAACTTTTGGGTGTGATGATTCAACCATCTCACTTAGCTTTGCTAAACACCGTATTGCCAAACAGGGGCAGGCGCAGTGCCGCAAGTTACGGTGTTTAACCTGAAGGACCTCAAAGAGTCGAATGGGGTCTTCCTCCACACTAAGAGCTGGAAATCTCGATCTGCTTCGTGCACCATGACCTGCCTGTACATATTTTTGATGTCAGCCGTCAATGTATACTTGCGCAATCTAAATCGAAGCAGAGTCGAATATAGCTCATCTTGAATGAAACATATTCTTCCATGAATTCCAAGTACATACGCTTAAGTTCGGAATAACGAGATAGCGTCTGTCAAGCTACAAAAACCACCGCTTAGCAACCTCAAAAGAGTTACCAAGCTGTTCGGGATCTGATTTGAAAGGCAATCTTATTTAAATTGACCTGACGGTAATATTTCCAAATTATCTAGAAAGTGGCTCTCGCATAACTGCTGTTCTACTGTAAATACTTTTTTGGGGGTAGGTAATTCTTCCAATGACCAAAATTTCTGCAAAGTGTTGTCTATCGAGGTAAACGCTTCCCGACAACTAAGATTGACAACATGGGCCTTCTTGGGTCCTGTCCAGGGGTGGTGGTAACGCTCGAGGGTAACGGCAGGGAATCTATGCAGCAGTGTGTTATGTGAACGACGACATACTCTGCACTTATTTGCCTTACATCTGGCAACATTGTGACCCTTCCGAAGGCAATTTATGCATACTGCGAACGGCATTAGCGAACTCGAACCGCTGCTGGACTGATAGCTCGGCATATACTGAGCAAATTACTATCGAGATGCCTTCGGAGTTGCAGTACAAACATTTTGGGGTCATCTGATGGTTTCTAACACCAGCCATAGAACACGAAAATGAATTTCGATTATTATTTTTGGAAACAGCTGGTCGTTGGCTTAACTTTGTTCATGACGAGATGAATAAGAATTGCGTTTGAAATCTTTTTATCATTTTCTATCGAAAGTAGCGAACCATATATGGCGAAGAAAGTGTCAAGCAATTCTGCAGCAGAGGGCTGCGCTATCTTTGGCAAGCTAAAAAGAGCCTAAATATTCTCGTTGAATAATTCATTGTAGTATACTCTAGGCTTTACCAAAGCTTTTAAATAATTGTCGTCGGTGACTTGGAATGCTCTAACAGTACCTTAAGCTTCACCAAAGAGACATGATTTGAGATAATTTAACTTCTCGATACTTGGAATCGCACTATTGTTATGAACAAGTGTTTCGAACAGACTTATGGAATTTCGGAACTCGAAATAGATGCGGAAGAAGAGTCCGCGGAGATGGAACCGGAATGCCTGCAGGCGTTGAAAGGCTTAAATTATTTATAACTGACTTTAAACGAGCTTTCGCTTGCTTGAAGAGCAGACTGTTAAAAACTTACTTGCGTTTGACATTGTTTGCTCAAATAAACCTGTTCTTTCAAAATATTTAATGGCGAATATCTTCGCTTTTTATGACTCGATCGTTTTCCAAGTGTACAAGGAAATTGAAAGCAATAGCTTTGAAAGCATGGTATTCATAGCCAAAATCCAATTCCAGTTGTATTGCAGCTATAAGCCGGATCCGACCAATGTGCTGTCCCTTTGAATAATAAGTCTCTGTGCAAAGTTTTATCACGATAGCTCAAAAACTGAGGGTTAAGTTTGCATACATACAGACAGACGTCAGACAGACAGACGGACATGGCTAGATCAATTTATTTTGTCATTCAAAGCATAATGACGTAACTTTTGGGGGTCTCCGATGCTTCCGTCTATGCGTTACACACTTCAGCACAAACTTAATAAACTATTTTCTTCGAAGAGTATACTAATATATTTTATTTTTATCATAGCCTCTTATAATTGAACATCGGAGCTGTTAATCTCAAGTAAGGAATAAAGTGCTGTTGGCCGCTTAATAAATCTTTGGCTGATGAGCTTTTGAAATGTTGGACTTTAAAGAGACTGAGCTTTCTGCTCTTAGATAAACAAAGACCTGATGGATCTCTCTCTTGAAATTATGACGAAAGATTGAGAGTGGGTTGCATCAGCCTGGATTTATGCCACATCGACAGAATTAACCCTTTGGTAGAAATAGCGATTCAAGCGTGTGTTTACAATAACTTTGTGAATGTGGGAGAGCTTAAATTTTTATTTTCCCCAGTGGTAGCTTATTACATGATAACATAATTTGGGTGCGAATATATAATGGGTGTTGGGTGCAATACATATGTTACTATATGTTTATTTTTGTCATAACATAAGACACTGTAGTATAAGTTACTAAATAAATAAATAAAATATATAATAAAAAAAAATAAATAAATTAAAAAATTAAATTACCTGCAACGCCTTGTTGGTCAATCTAACGCACTCGCCAGACGATTACTTACAAAGCCAAAAAGAGAAGATTAAAAAGGTACCATCCAGTGGATCTCCCTACTAGGTTCCTTTAAAATTTAAATTTTGTAAATAATGTAAATACTGTAAATAGCATAAGTTTGTCCATGTATGTAACATTATTTCATACTTTTTTTTTTTTTTAAATGTAAAACAAGAATAAGTATCACAAAAAGGTAACAAAAAGCTCGTTAAATAAAATGTATAAAAAAATAGGTGGAGAGCATATGCTGCCAGTTATGGTATTTGCTATTGAGTACTTTGATGGACAGCTTCCATTTGAAAAAGTTAATGTACTTGTAGTAATAGTGCTTGTAGTCGTAGCGATCAAGTTACTATTATATTGAGGCGTTCCAACTGCATTATTTAGGTCTTCGATCAAGCTGGCACGCAGTTTTTCAGGTGCACCAGCTATTTTCTTCATCTTTTCAAGCTCAGACAGCTTATCACTAAGCTGGCGGTGATCAGGAGAGCCTCCTTCCATATTAGGGCAATTCACAAATTTTGCCTTTTTCAAATTTGGGATTGCCCAGTATCAAGAATTATTTGCTGATAAGAATACAGTTTTTCTTGCCCCTCGTTTGCGGCTCGCGCAGAGCGAGGGCAGTAGCCTTTCCCACTCGACAAAAGCTTACTTCGTTTACGATTTTTGTTTTACCGCGTGTTACCAACACCGCTAGCAGTGTCTAAAAATAGACTTGCGTGCAAGATAAGCACACAGAATTCAGTTTGTGATTATTCAGTACTTTACACAGCGCGACACGTCCGCCACTTGTGCGGCTGCGCGCATGTTGAGGGGCAATATATTGCCCAATGGGCAGTGCACGCAGGTTTTGCGCACTGCTTAATTCATGTTTTTTTTGCGAACTTTTGCCGACACACGGTGCCCATATAGCCAAAGTGTGCTATTTTTAGCACAGAGCAGATATAAGGATCGAAAGTGTTTAGTTGGAGCTTTGATCATACGCGACACGACCGTTCACAGTGAATGCAGACTCTTTTGTTCAATGAATTAAAAGTTAATTTAATTTTTGCAAACTAATTACGATGCGACGTAAAACCAGGACAGTTCGAGCTAACAAGTGAGTAAATAATTGTAAATAAAAGAACTTTTTAACTACCTTTTGTGGCAACCTAATCTTGTTTTACATTTACAAAAAAAAGAAAAAAAGTATGAACTAATGTTACATACATGGACAAAGTTATGCTATTTACAGTATTTACATTATTTACAAAATTTGAATTTTTAAAGGAATCTAGTAGTTAGATTCACTGGATGGCACCTTTTTAATCTTTTCTGGATTGGCTTTTTAAGTAATCGTCTGGCGAGTGCGTTAGGGTGATCACCAAGGCGTTGCATGTCATTTGATGCGTGTAGTTGCATGACATCGCCGACTTTTGGAACCCTTAGATCCCTTTCAATGTGTGCATGGGTGCGTCGTATATTCGCCTTAAGATTTTGGATTGTGCAACTCTAATTATACTCTTTTCGAAGAAAATAGTATATTAAGTTTGTGCTGAAGTTTGTAACGCATAGAAGGATGCGTCTGAAACCCCCAAAAGTTACTGCCAGTATGCTTAGAAAAGCAAAACAAATTGATCTAGCCATGTCCGTTTGTGTGTCTGTCTGTCTGTCTGTCTGTCTGTATGTATGCAAACTAGTCCCTCAGTCCCTTTGCACAGACACTTATTATTTAAGGGGAAAGCACATTGGTAGGAGCCGGCCGGATCGGACCACTATATCTTATAGCTGCCATACAACTTGAAGTCGGTTTTGGTCATAAATCCCATGCTTTCAAAGCAATTGCTTTTAATTTCCTTGTACACTTGAACATCCTTTTGACTCATCAATTGGTAAAATTACAAATCGATTGAGTCATAAACAGCGAAGATATGCGTCATTAAATATTTTGCAAAAACAGGTGCATATGAGCACACAAAGTCAAGCGCAAGTGAGCTTTTGACAGTCTGCTCTTCAAGGGATTTTGTCATCGATCATTGAAACGGCTTGTGGCGTAGGGGCTTAAGTGACACCCTAGCAAACGAAAGGTCCCAAGTTCGAGTCTCAGCGGGCGACTGGTCATTTATTTTCATTTTTTTCTTATTCTTCCTTTCAAATATAAAACAACTGTAATTAAATTAATTTGCTTCCAATGTCTTAGAACAAAAACAATGTCACGCGGAAAAACAAATGCTCAGTATAATTGAGTTTGTCAGCGATTTTTAAAACTGCTTGGTGGAAGAAGGTGAGTGCTGCGTTGATAAACGCGAGTTGCAAGTTGCAGGAAAACAAAACAAGTTAGCTTTTGACAGTCTGCTCTTCAAAGGAATTTTGTCATAGATCATCAAAACTGCTTGTGCTTGTGGTGACAAACGAATGCTCGCGGGTACGAAACTCAGCGGCGACTGGTCGTTACACATACAATGCAAAAAAATGCACAGTATAATCGATTTTGTCAGCCAAAACTGCTTGGCGGCGTAAGTATTAGAGTGCTGCGCTGACAAACGGGAGAACATTTCAGTGGTGCAGTTGGCAGAGTGAAAATTACCTAATGGTTCGAAAATAGTATAGAATCTTCGGCACGCCGAAGATAATCCTTCCCCACTTGTTTTATTGTAGCTTTGAGGTGTTGCCCAGATGTAAGGCGCTTGTCCAGAGTGATGCCGAGATACTTGGCTTGTGTCGGTTGCTCCAGGGTAACTCCTTCTAGCTGAATTGGATTGGTGTGCATTAGCCTTTTGAGGGTGAAACATGGGTTTGTTGTTTTCTGCGGGTTAACCTTTAAATTCAACCGTTTGCACCAAGCTACAAGATTATCAAGATACCCCTGTAGTCCATTACTGGCTTCTACGCGACTTTTAGAATTATAAATGACTGCGATGTCATCTGCATATGTAGCAATAATAGCCTTAGAGGGAACTTCCATATATTGAGACGTAGGGCTGGGTACATCTGAAGTATACAAGGAAAAGAGCAGCGGACCCAGAACACTACCTTGCGGCACTCCTGCTCTCATTGTATAAGTTGACGAGTATGTCTCCCTTACCTTGACCTTGAACTCTCGTCCTTCCAGATATGACCTTAAAAAGCCAAAGTACGGTGCAAGTAAGAGGCTTTTTACTTTGCACAGTAGATCATCGTGCCACACCCTATCGAACGCGCGCTGCATGTCAATGAAGACAGCGTTGGAGAACTCTTAGTCGTCAAAAGCCTGCATGATGTGCTCCACCAATCTGTGGACCTGTTCCACAGTGCCGTGTCCCTCTCGAAAGCCGAATTGGTGATCCGGCAATATATTGCATTGGCTTATAATGGAAGTAATTCGATTGGCAATAGTCCTCTCCCATAATTTAGATAGGGAGGGTAAAAGACTTATTGGCCGATACGACTCAGGATCAGCTTCTGGTTTCCCTGGCATGTGGATCATCAGAATCGCTGCTAATTTCCATTGCTTTGGGAACACTTGGAGCCTGACAATAGCATTAAAAATTAATACTATGTAGAGGAGCGCTCTTGTGGGCAAGGCCTTCAACGTAGCATTACAAATCCTATCTATACCCGGAGCTTTATTTTTCGGCAATGATTTGATCGCTTCAGTTATTTCTTCAATCCTTATAGAGCTTATAGGCAGGGACATCTGTAGTGGGGTCTGCAGATTCTGTTGTGTTTCCCTTGTCTGTTCTGTAGTAGCAAACTCATGAGGAGTGAAACGAGCCTCTAGATGGTATCCGAAAGCATTAACCTGTTCCCTTTCGTTTTTATTAAGTTCACCAGTAGGACATCGGACAGTAACCTGTTTAAAGGGTTGCCGTCTAAGTGATTTTGTGCATTTCCATAGCGAGCAGTTTGCATCGATGGTGTAGTCCATCTAAGCCAGTTTTTGTTCGAAGAAATCACTTCTGAGTTCTCTTAAGATGTTACGTAGTTGTTTTGCTGCTCGGTTCCACAAAACTCGGTAACAAGGATCTTGAGATCGAATTGCCCTACGTCGAAGGCACCTCTTTGTTCTGATAAGCTCTTTAGCCTCCCCCGTGAGAACAATGCCATAATTAATTTTTTATTTTATTTTATTTATTGTCGACTACTGACAGTCGACACAAAAGAATTTATATAAAATTATAAAAAAATTTTAATGTATATACAAGAATTTAAATAAATTTAAAATCGTAAATATATTAAATTAAAGAAATAAAGTTAAAATTACGTTAGGCTCTGGGGATATCAATAGCAAAATTAAATCATTGGTCCAACATTTGTTGCAAGGATTGGGGAAACCCAGAAAAAACCCAATCAAACCAAAAATCAATAAAAATTTGTTTAGTAGTTAATGAGTTAGTATATATTAGAAAGTATTTTATAAAGTGAAAGATAGAAGATAGAGAGAGAATAAAGAAAATAAAGGAGGGAAATAAAGAAAGAAAAGGGAAAATAGATTTAACTAAACACGGGCAGAGGTGTCCCGTAAATACAAAAGAATATAAGATTTTATTATTGGGAGAGAGAGCTCAACCGAGATGACATGGAACACTTTATTGTAGTCCTTGCAAAGAACACGAAGAGGATTGTGCAAAGCGTAATCAGTCGTGCATGAAGGTAAAATCAAGGGGACGTAGTTTCTTGTTGGCCTACTAGGCACAAAAAAGTTTAGGCGAGCTAACAGAAAGGAAGAGTCTATGTCGCCGTTAATTAACTTGTGTAGGAAGACAACACCAAGCGTTGTTCTACGGTTAAGTAACGACGGAAGATTAATAAGTAACAGCCTACTGGAATACGATGGCAAACGGAGATTGGGATCCCAGTTAAGTCCACGTAAGGCAAAGAGCAGAAATTGCTTCTGCACGGATTCTATACGCTCTTGGAAGCTTTGGTACTGCGGACACCAAATACATGAGCAGTATTCAAGGATAGGACGAACTAAAGAAACATATAGCAGTTTTGTGGTGAAAGGATCGTTAAATTCTTTCGACCAACGCTTAATAAAGCCAAGTACACCTCTGGCCTCATTAGTGATAGTCGACATATGCATATTAAAGTTAAGCTTGTTGTCAAAAAAGACTCCAAGATCTTTAACTGTAAAGATACGTTGCAATGGAACATTGTCAATCGTATAAGTGGTTAAGTAGGGTCTAGTCCGACTAAAAGTCATGAACATACATTTTGAACAATTTAGCTGCAATTTGGCCGAACACCAGCGCTGCATAGAGTTCAAATCATCTTGCAGATGAGTATGACACAAGGGATCGGTGTACGAAAAAATAAGTCTCACATCATCTGCGTACATAAGAATACGAGAGTGTGATACAATCGAAGGCAGGTCATTAATGAAAAGAGTCAACAATAAAGGTCCAAGATGACTACCTTGAGGTACACCAGAAGTAACGTGAACCATTTTCGAGGTAGTCGACCTAAGCAATACTCTTTGAGTGCGACCTTTCAAATAGGTGGCAATCCATAAAAGAAATGAGGGAGGGAATCCAAACAATCAAGCTTATATAGCAATATATCATGGTTAACAGAGTCAAATGCTTTACTGAAGTCAGTATATATAACGTCAGTTTGCATTTTCGATAGAAATGCATCATTTACCAGGGAGGTAAATTCAAGCAAGTTGGTCGTTGTGGACCGATTCTTAATAAAACCATGTTGGGCAGGGGAAATAATCGACTTACAAAGATGTTGCAAAGTGGAAGTAAGGATTTTTTCAAAAATTTTGGGATGGCTGATAACTTTGCAATACCTCTATAATTCGAAATATCTGACTTCCCACCTTTTTTATGTAAAGGAATCACAAACGATTCCTTCCATATAGATGGGAAGACTGCAGAATCAAGGGATAGATTAAAAAGCTTTAGCAATGGTTGAATAAGCGAATTACAGCACTCCTTGAGCACACAACTAGGGATGTTGTCAGGCCCTGGAGAGAAAGAAGATTTTAGAGATTTAATAGAAGATAGAAGTGAAGTGTTAGAGATGGTTGGGGTAAATAGGTGGTTAGAAGGCGAAATTTGAAAATGATAAGACACATTAGTAGGGGTGACAGAGGAATAGGTTGACTGAAAAAAATTTAGCAAATAGGTCAGAAGCAGCAGAATCATTACTAGCTTTTTCTATCCCAAGAAAAAACGAAGAAGGCAAACCAGAAGATTTGCGCTTGGAATTCACAAAGTTGTAAAATTGTTTAGGATCCTGACTAAACTGACGTTTGCAGCGAGCAAGATAATTCTCATAGCATTGAGAGTTTAGAAGAAAAAAGTTTGACTTGGCTATAGAATATTTAGACAAATCGAAATTGGAGCCAGACTTCTTAAATTTTTTAAAACACTTTGATTTTTGGTTTTTTAAATAAGAAAGTCTTGGCGTGAGCCATGGTGGTTTCTTCAAACCAGATGTTCGAATGTATTTTGGTATACAAACGTCAAAGAGCGCATATATGTTTTCGTAGAATCTTTTAATAGCTACATCTATATCAACAGCATTGTCTAAAAAAGACCAATCAGTTGAATAAATAAGCTGATTAAGTAGGGTGTAATTCCCCTTAATGGGACGTGACTCAGGATTAGGCGGCGTTGAGGCAGTAGCAGCTGTATATATATTTTAATTGAATGGAGCATTCAAGATGTTGTCTGAAAGCCATTATGTCAGTACGGTTGGTGATTAACCGAGGGCTTGGCCTGATATACGAACCATCTGTCTGCAAATTAACAACAAGGGCTATATGGTCAGAGTCTAAGTCCCAGCTTTGGCAGACAGTTGCTTGAGAATCCGTTATCCCGTGGTATAAAGCGAAATCAATGCAACTAGGTGTGTGAGTGGAAACATATGGGTATATAGTTGGTGATCCTGTTGCAAGAATACTAGCTCTTCTGGCTGTAATGGCCTCGGCTAGTTCACAGCCCCTGGATGAATTGTATGTGTCTCCCCAGTGTCTCGCCAATGTCGCGTATCCCAGTCTTCACCAACCAGATACCTTTGGCCGCAAGAAGCAAGTATGTCACTGAAGTGTCTTTCTTAAATTCTATTCCTTGGTGGGCAGTATATGGCACTAAATTCCATATCTCCCAAACCAGTGGCAACTTTTATTGAAGACATTTGTATGGTTTTCGTTTCAATCAATCTTTGTGGAAAATGGCGGAGAGAGCTCCTCACGAATACCGCCGCTCCTCCGCCGCCGTGATTGTGACGTGATGGCTTGTAAGCTGGATAGAAGGTGTACTCGTATATTTTGACTGTTTCCCCTCGGTTTAGTCTGATCTCGTTTAAGAGAAGAATGTCGACGTTGTTGGTGTGCGCGAAGAGCTCAACTTCTCTGGCTTTTCCTGCAATACCATTGCCATTCCAGATAAGGATCTTGAGTGAGTTTATTGTGAGGCTGAGGCGTTGTTGTGGAGCTAGTGAGCCGATGTTTGAGCGTGGTCAATTTATTTTTCAACAAAATAACAACCCAAAATACACTGCTTGGCAGTACAAATATGCATTTTATGCAACACTAAATAGTTAAAAGCTCGCTCCCATTAATAATCTATAGTCATATCTTAAGCTAAAAGTTAGAGAAAACCATATTTCTTAAAGCAGGTGCTGCAGAATGAATGAATGGTCCAAAATAGGTCCCGAATATTGCCGTAAATTGTTGGAATCGATATCAAGACGCTTGGAGGATATATATGACAGCAAGCGACACAAAAAACAAGTAAGAGTGATCTAGTCGGGAGTGCCCGACTACGAGATACCCTGAACCCAGTCCTTACAATCATTCATACTAATATAAACACACACATGCTAGAGTACAAGCAGTACAATCGGTTTAAGCAGTTAGCTTGCTTTTTCGCTGAGCCCCACACAATGGAAAGTTAAATCTTAAATAACTAGTGTGTTTATTGTCCGATCTTATTGAAATTTTTGGGGCAAGCAATTCGCAAAGTCGATAATATGTGTGACCAAACTAAATTGCAAGGTCGTACCTTCAAAAATGCTTTTGGGGGGTTTGGGGGATGGTATCCAAAAAAAGAGACATTTGTTACATGTGTATGCTATTCGATATTATACATGCCAAATTTGGGGCCTCTAGCTCTTATAACTTTGAAGTTATGTCCCAAAAACTCTAACTTTTAAACGGTACGAGTAATCGATAAAATTAAATAAACTTGATCTGTCCCGGGATTAGGAGAACTTAGGTTCCAAATATGAAGTCTCTAGCTCTTGTAGTCTCTGATATCTGTGTGTTCATACAGACAGACGGACAGACAGACGGAAAGACGTACAGGCAGACGGACATGGCTAGATCCACTCGGCTGTTGATACTGATCAATAATATATATACTTTATGTGGTCGGAGATGCTTCCTCATGCCTATTACATTCTTTTGCACAACTTCATTATACCCTTTTTACCCATTTTTAATGGGTTCAGGGTATAAAAATAATAAATTAAGCTGCATTACCTAAATTTTCGTAACATAAGTAAATATATATAAGAGCGATGAATACTTTTGTGACATGAAAATATGCATTTTTTTTTAGTTTTGTTGCTCTATTTTGATAACTGTTAAGCATTTCCCAATATTTATACTCTTTTCGAAGAAAATAGTATATTCAGTTTGTGCTGAAGTTTGTAACACATAGAAGGAAGCGTCGGAGACCCACAAAAGTTACGGCCATTATGCTTAGACTAACAATACAAATTGATCTACCTATGTCCGTCTGTCTGTCTGTCTGTATGTATGCAAACTAGTCCCACAGTTTTTAAGCTATCGTCATAAAACTTTGCACATAGACCGGCGGATCGGACCAGTATATCTTATAGCTGTCGTACAACTCTAAGTCGGTTTTGGCCATATATCCCATGTGTTTGAAGCTATCGCGATGAATCTTTGCACATACTTATTATTCAAAGAGGCATCACATTGGTCGGAGCCGGCCGGATCGGATCACCATATCTTATAGGTGCACTACAACTGCCAACAAATTGAATATTCTAACAACAAACAAAAAACAAGTGGGAAAGGATTATCTTCGGCGTGCCGAAGATTCTATACTCTTTTCTAACCTTTGCGCAATTTTCACTCTGCCAACCGCACCACTGAAATTTCAATAGTAGTAAAAAATCGTTTTATCGCGTGGCATTTATTTTTTTGCTCTAAGAATTGGTATCATATGAATTTAAATTTTTCTTTTAAAAAAGCTATTTGATATATAGTTGAAAAAAATAATTAGAACTTGTGAGAACGTTGCAGTCGGGCGTAGCCGACTGCGTAATACTCTGATACCATTTAAAGACAGCTGAAAGCAAGTGAACAAAACATTCTAGTGGGCGTGGCCTGAAAATTCAGGACGGAATCTTTTTTGGTGGTCAGCCCTAGTCTAAATTCCAAATGTTATCGAATTGTGCATTCATGTATATCGATTTTCGCGATTACGGGGGCGGGAGTGGGCGTGGTTGAAATTTTTCTGTGATCTGTAGAGGACGTAACCAGTAATATATATTCCAAATATGGTGACCTTAGCTCTAAAACTGCGGGAGATATAAGCATTTCAAATTATTTTGGGAGGGGGCTGGTGAGCGTAATAATGGGCGTGGCCGATTAACCTAGGATCCAATTTTTTCGGGAGGTCACCAGCAATATACCTACCAAATTTGATTACTCTAGCTTCAAAATTGTGGGAGTTATTCACGTTTAATTGATTTGTGATTTGAGGTGTATCGACATGCTATCGATTTGCCAGCCTCCCAGTGGGCGTGGCATAAATTTGGAATAAACTTGATCTGAAGCAGATAGCTATAATCATAACACAAAAGATTTCAAGAGTCTATCTAATATCGTTTCGGAAATACGTGCGTTCATCCAGACAGACAGACAGACAGACAGACGGCCTGACGGACATCCGACAAAACCAATATACTATGAGTACCTTCGGTATCAGAGTTTTAAAAAATAAAAAGCAATATGTCACGGCTGGGATTTGAACCGTGTCTTCACGTTTGTCAGTGCAGCACTCTAATACCTACGCCACCAAGCAGTTTTGAAATGCGCTGAGAAACTCAATTATCTGATCGTTTTTTTTTTCGCGTTGTACAGTTTTTGTTCTACGATATTGGTAGCAAATGAATTTGATTACAGTTATTTTATATTTGAAAGAAAGAATAAGAAAAAATGAAAATAATTATTGGTCGCCGCTAGGGATCGAACCTGTACCTTTCGTTGGACAGGGCGCTACTTTATCCCTTACGCCACAAGCAGTTTTGATGATCAATGACAAAATCGCTTGAAGAGCAGACTGTCAAAAGCTTTCTTGCTCTTGGGTTTGTTTGCTCATATGCACCTGTTTTTTCAAAAACATGTAATTCTGCAATTTTACCCATTGATTAATATAAGGATGTTTAAGTGTGCAAGGAAATTGCTTGCAATTGCTTTGAAAACATCGGATTTATGGCCAAAACCGAATTAGAGTTGTATGGCAGCTATAAGATATAGTGGTCACATCCGGTCGGCTCCGACCAATGTGCTGTCCCCTTGAATAATAAGTGTCTGTGCAAAGTTGCATCGCGATAGCTCGAAAACTGAGGGACTAGTTTGCATACATACAGACAGACAGACGGACATGTCTAGATCAAATTGTATTGTCATTCTTAGCATACTGGCAGTAACTTTGGGGGTCTCCGACGCTTCCTTCTATGCATTACAAACTTCAGCACAAACTTAATATACTATTTTCTTCGAAAAGAGTATAAACATTTAAATTCAAATGATACCAATTCTTAGAACAAAAAAAATAAATGCCACGCGAAAAAACGATTTTTTTCAGCATATGAAATTTCAGGTTGGAAAAGAGTATAAAATATTCGGCACTTGTTTTAACTAAGCAAGCCATGCTAATCAAATATCTTTTGATATGCCATGCTAATCAAATATCTTTGTCTGGGGTTAGTCTCTTGATACCAGCAGGTAGTAACGTGCATTCATAGTGACATAATTGTGTACAAGCTAACATAAGTCAACGTGACCAGGTTGAACTACAGCGCAGACGCATACTCAGCTCTGGATCGGATGCCTTTGCATTGCATGCAGCGCACGAGGTGCAAGCTAAGGGTATCTGCTCCCGCTATGAATGTGTATTATGTAATTTTTAGCTTAATAAGTAAATTTAAATAGTCTTTAGATTTAGTTCCGCTTTTTGTATGCACTGAAACATTACGTCCAGTCAAATAAGTCTCATCATTCACGTTGAGCTATTCATTCGAGTCTTAAATATTACAATGAACTTAAATTTCTAAAAATAATAAGACTACTTCATAAAACATTATTGGCGATCTCGCGCTCGATACCTAGTCGTTTAAGCTGTGAATTTTTCTCATTTGTACATCGAAGCACCTGGGGCTTTTCGGGCAGCGGTGTGCCACCAGTATAGCTCGCTAGTTAAGCTGGACAGCTCTTTCGACATTTTTTCTGACTGCAATGAGGGAACAGCATCCAGCAGAACTGGACTGCATTTTCATCGCCAGCGGACTATAAATATAAGATTAGGAAAACCCCAAGCTGTAAATGGGCTGTTGAACAACAACCATTTTAAGTGTTCGTGGTAAATTTTAAAAAAAAAAAAAAAAAAAAGTAAAAGTGGTCTAGTTGGGAGTGCCCGACTAGAAGATACCCTGAACCCTGTTCTTACATTTATTCATACTCACAAGTCAGTGTACATTCATACAAACACACGCATGCTGCAAGAAGTTCAAGCAGTTAGCTATACTGCAAGCAGTGCTAGCAGTTTAAGCTCTGTTAAACCGTTCAATGGAAATTTATATCTTAAACAACTTCTGTGTTTATTGTCCGATTTAATACAGTTTTTTGGGCATACAACCAGCAATAAAATGTGTGATCAAATCAAATTGGAAAGTCATACCTTCAACAAGTGGGAAAGGATTATCTTCGGCGTGCCGAAGATTCTATACTCTTTTCGAACCTTTGGGCAATTTTCACTCTGCCAACTGCACCACTGAAATTTCAAAAGTAGTAAAAAATCGTTTTATCGCGTGGCATTTATTTTTTTGCTCTAAGAATTGGTATCATATGAATTTAAATTTTTCTTTGAAATTATTGAATTCAAGCTATTTGATATATTTGAAAAAAATAATTAGAAAAAAAATAAAAAGCAATAAGTCGCAGCTGGGATTTGAACCATGTTCTCCTGTTTTTCAGCGCAGCACTCTAATACTAACGCCATCAAGCAGTTTTTAAATGCGCAGACAAACTCGATTATACTGATCTATTCTTTTGCGTTGTGTAGTTTTTGTTCTAAGGCTAATTTAATATTTATTTTATAATGTATATATATATGCTGTAGTTAACCATGGTGGCTACTGAATAGGAAATCGATAAAGACGTTATCAATAGCAAATGAATTTGATTACAGTTATTTTATGTTTTAAAACAAGATTAAGAAAAAAGTGAAAATAAATTACCTGTCGCCGCTGAGTTTCGTACACAGGACCTTTCGTTTGTCAGCGCCACTTTACCTCTTACGCCACAAGCAGTGTTGATGATCGATGACAAAATCCCTTGAAGAGCAGACTGTCAAAAGCTAACTTGTTTTGTTTTCCTGCAACCTGCAACTCGCGTTTGTCAGCTTACACCAGTCAGTTTTAAAAGTCGCTGACAAAGTCAATTATACTGAGCATTTGTTTTTTCGCGTGGCATTGTTTGGAAGCAAATTAATTTGATTACAGTTATTTTATATTTGAAATGAAGAAAAAGAACCAAATTAAAATAAATGATTAGCCGCCGCTGAGACTCGTAGCCAGGACCTTTCGTTTATCAGCGCCACTTTACCCCTTACGCCACAAGCAGCTTTGATGATCGATGACACAATCGCTTGTAGAGCCGACTGTCAAAAGCTTTCTTGCGCTTGGGTTTAATTGCTCATATGCACCTGTTTTTTCAAAACATTTAATGACGCATATCTTCGCTGTTTATGACTCAACCGATTTGCGATTTTACCCATTGATGAGTTATAAGGATGTTCAAGTGTACAAGGAAATTGCTTGCAATTGCTTTGAAAACATCGGATTTATGGAAAAAACCGACTTAGAGTTGTTTTTCTAAGCATGTGGCAGTAACTTTTGGGGGTCTCAGACGCTTCCTTCTATGCGTTACAAACTTCAGCACAAACTTAATATACTATTTTCTTCGAAAAGAGCATAAAAACTTTTTGAACTTTTGAGGGGATTGGGGTATGGTATCCAAAAAGTGAAATATTTATTACATGTCACATGTGTTTGCTATTCAGGATTATATATGCCAAATTTGGGGCCTCTAGCTGTTAAACCATTTTTTAGTTAAGGCCCAATAACGCTGGTTAAAAATCGAAATTTATCGATAACTCTTGAGCGGGTTGAGTTATCGACAAAATTAACCAAACTTACTCTGTCCCGGGACTACGAGAAATTATATTCTGTTTATCAAGTATATATACTTTACATGGTCAGAGATGCTTCCTTCTGCCTGTTACATACTTATGCAAGTTATGGCCAAAAACACTAGTCAGAAATCGAAATTTATCGATAACTTTTAAATAGGTCGAGTTATCGATAAAATAAAAGAAACTTGATTGGTCCCGGCACTACGAGAATTTATACTCCAACTATGAAGTCTCTAGCTCTTATAGTCTCTGAGATCCGCGTGTTCATACAAACAGACGGACAGACGGACATGGCTAAATCGACTCGGCTGTTCATACTGATCCAGAATATATATACTTTATATGGTCGGAGATGCTTCCTTATGCCTATTACATACTTTTGCACAAAACCATAAGACCCTTTTTACCTATTTTTAATGGGTTCAGGGTATAAAAATTCAAATCAGAAGAATTGATTCTTTTGTCTGAAAAATTGTCTTAAGAAACTCCTACAAACTCTCAATTGAATCATTCAACGATGTATTTAATTGAATATACAAATGTATAGTATTATAAGCTTTATTAGAATGAAACAAGTGGGAAAGGACTATCTTCTGCGTGCCGAAGATTTTATACTCTTTTCGAACCTTTATGCAATTTTTACTCTGCCAGCTGCACCACTAAAATTTGAAATGCTGTAAAAAATCCTTTTATCGCGTGACATTTTTATACACTTTTCGAAGAAAATAGTATAATAAGTTTGTAACGCATAGAAGGAAGAAACCTCAAAAGTTACTGCCAGTATGCTTAGAAAAACAAAACAAATTGATCTAGCCATGTCCGTATGTTCAAGTATACAAGGAAATTTAAAGCAATTGCTTTGAAAACATCGGATTTATGCCCAAAACTGAGTTAGAGTTGTTTGGCAGCTATAAGATATGGTGGTCCGGCTCCGATTAATGTGCTGTCTCTTTGAATAATAAGCATCTTTGCAAAGTCTAATCGCGATAGCTGAAAAACTGAGGGACTAGTTTACAGACAGACTTACGGACGGACGTGGCTAGATCCATTTGTTTTGTGATTCTAATCATACTGGCAGTAACTTTTGGGGGACTCCGATGCTTCCTTCTATGCATTGCACACTTCAGCGCAAAGCTAATATACTATTTTCTTCGAAAATAGTATAATAATTCATATTTTAACTGGTGTATATTGTTCTGTGTTTTTTTTTCACACCCCATCAATACCTTAGTAAATCAAAATAATAACATAAATATAAATCGATAATCTGATTCTGTAACTAGCTGACTCAAGCCATATCAATTATGAATAAGGCTTTCCTGGAGTATAGAGACTTCGGTGCAAGAAGGCTCAGATAGCAGCGTTGGTAAGGTACACCCAATCAGCCGGCACATTTCAAATAGGAAAGACATTGATCCCCAGTAAGACTTTTCATTGTTTTCGTTGACCCAGTGATTACAGCTGCACTAACAACATAGGCAATGGCATTTAACGACAGAGACGCGGCTCTAAAAACCCTTGGACGATACTGCCGAACTATCAAGAAGCGTAAATGATATGAAATTTCAGTGCCTTCAATAGAGGCAGTAGAAGAGATTCAAATTGTAGACATTCGTTGCGATGAGCTTCCAGATGCAGCCTTCAATAGAGGCATTTGAAGATATAGAAATCGTAGACGACATTCGTTTTGATGAGCTTTTAGATGCATTCAAATGCCTGCCCGAATTTACAGGGGTACAAGAAGCTTATGTTTCATGGCGGCTAAAACAAAATAATCAGACTGTATAATGGCAGTTCTCGCCATTCATGGAACAAGAGCTAGTAGACACTCTTAGGCAGGCACAACTCACCTTGCCTCAATACTATGACGAAGTAGAGAAAATGCTCAATAATGACATGACATTTCACGCAGCACTAGCAAAGGCAAGTGCGAAAAGTTTAGAGATGACGCCTTACGCGTATTTATTTCTGGCCTCAGATGCAATCTCACTTTTGTAGTATTTTCGAGATACTCGCCTGATCTTCTTTCTGAAGTAGCACATGCACTAGAGATTGAGGCTAACCATGAAAGATACACTTTCGCTAAGAATTATGACAAGAGCAACCTGAGAGAGAGAAGCCAGAAAAAAAAATAAATTCTAACAACAACAAAGCCAAACTGACCAACGTAGTGGCACGCAACGCAACGGTGGCGACAACCAGCAACCTAGGGACGTTGACCTTTAATGTATGCCATTAACTTTGAAGGGGTAAGTCCCTGCTGCCTTCATCGGGCGAGAAGTGGCGGGGAGTCAGATGAAATGCATCATCGACACGGGTGCTGCCAAAAATTGAATTCGCCCGCCCCATAGGCTGAATGGAATCCACCCAGTTGATGCCTCATTTACCACTCACTCCATTCTTGGAGTTACAGAGAAGTGCTATGTATCAATGTTTGGAAAAGGCTACATGTTTCCTTCTGCCAGATCCATCAACATTTTATGGAATCGTAGGCCTCGACCTGTTAACACAAGTCGGCGCAGAGCTTTGTCGAAACTAAAGCCAACACAATTTTGAAAATTGTATACCATAGGTGTGTGGATGTAAATTTCACTTACATAGAATGCGCAGACGCACCTCCCCCAATAAGGGACAGATTCTCGCAGAGCGCGACCATGAAAAAATTCATTACCGTTACCTGAAAGAACGTAAGAGTTCCGTCGACTTCCCCTTGGTCATATTTCAGTCCAGCATTTTCCAAAGGACAATTGACGATATATTGCGAGAGCAGATCGCCAAGTCGTGTTACGCCCAAGTCGTTGTTTTTTCAAAGGATGAAGACGAAGATGTCAAACATGTTGATTGGGTATTAAAAAGCTAATTGAAGCAAAAATGATGGTATCTGCTTTGGTTTTGTCGTTACTAGTGATGGTGCCACGTTTGACCAGACAAACAAGTGGTATAGGAGCAGTACTTCCCAAGAAGTGCGTCATATCACAATGATCTTGAAGACTTCGGAAACTTACTATTCCGCAAACAAAAGAGAGTTTCTAGCCATTCTATGGATCCTTGGCAAGTTGCACCATTATTTATAAGGGGTAAACATATTAACATATTCACAGATCACCAGCCAGTAGCCTCTGCCGTTTCTGAGTCGAGCCCAAACTTTTAAGCGATGAAAGGCGAGTATTGACGAAAAGCCCTGAAACGAAAACCTATTTTCTGATGCCTTGTCCAGACAGCAGCTTAACGCTTTAAGCAGGATGCTGACTCATGTGCCGCAACATTTCATTGTGTGATCTCTTTCGCTTACACCTTTGAATCTACTGACAAACCCTCGATCTGTTTCCAGAGCCAGATAATCTGTGAAGAGACGGGTTTCCCACTGAAACGCAGCTTCATCCAGTTTGAAAACTGATTCTGGATAAGTTGGTTAGAAGATTTCCGACTACCAAGTTGTAAATATTTTCAGTGTAGAGAGAAGAGAAGTTCTCGTTATGGAACAAAAAAGAACCCACAGGTCAGTCCACAAAAATGTTAAGCAGGACCTTTCGGATCACTAGGATGGTCAACGAATTTGTGCAGAGCTGCTAGACTTGCACTAGGGCGAAGTACGATAGACAACAAAAGAAACAAGAACTCGGTGAGACGCCAATACCTTCACACGCAGGGATAATGTTGTATGTAGACATTTTCTTGACATACACAAGATTTGTTCTCATTTTTTTTGGACAAATTTACGAAATTCGCTGTAGTTTAAAAGTACCTCCATTACAGCTCATGAATTTTAGTCTACTGCGACACCTCCCTTCTTCTTCAGAAAATAAAATTAAATGAAGCACAGCTTATAAATTCCAACAATAGACATGTAGAAATAAACACCGGAGTACAAGATCGGAATAATCAACTCACCAAAACCGTTAATCAAATTTTAAAGGCTGCAAATGATCGGCAATTTGACTCCGGCCATTAGCCAGGAACCGAATGTTATTGTTTTTATTCCCAGGTATCGCAGCATCCCTTCCTTTGAATGTCACGGGTCATAAGGAGCTTCTCTGTTTACCTTACCTTTACCGATTGAATTAACGTTAACTGGAGATAATTCAGGAAGTCAGACACAAAATTGGGAGCATCAACACAACCATTATATTGCTTCTTCTGGAAGCGGCCTGTGGCACGGTCATTTGTATCGGCTTTACTTATTGGCAGATCAGCAGCAGGAGAATCACAGCTGTTCATCCTTTCAGCTGTGATTCTCCTGATAGCACAAATAGGGTCATCCGAGAGAGGCCTTATTTTCAGAAGGGAATAGTTAACAGAAGTCAACGTGATTGCATAGCAGGCAGCGAACGAGGCACAAGCAAAACGTTTCTGCAGTCACTATGAATTTTTATTGTGTACCTCGTAGCTTGATAAGTAACACGTGCAAAAAACCCATTTTGTATGGCATGATCTCGCAATTTAGTTTGGTCACATATTTTATTGATAATTTCATATCCCACAAAATTCAATAAAATGTGCTGTCCGTTTCAACAATTAAGTCTTTGCGCAAAATTTCACTGCGATAGGTTTGAAAACATGGGATGTATCCCCAAAACCGACTAAGAGTTGTATGGCAGCTATAAGATATAGTGGACCGATCCGGCCGGCTCTGAACAATCTGCTGTCCCTTTCAATAATAAGCATCTGTGCAAAGTTTCATCGCGATAGCTCAAAAATTTGGGGACTAGTTTCCATTCATACATTGCACAAAATTCTCAGCACGCCGAAGATAATTCTTCCCAACTTGTTATACCCTGAACCCATTTTAAATGGGTAAAAAGGGTTTAATGGTTCTGTGCAAAAGTTTGTTACAGGCATATGGACATAGCCGACCATATAATGTATATATTCTTGATCCCGGGACAGATCAAGTTTAGTTCATTTTATCGATAGCTCGACCCGTTCAAAAGTTATCGATAAATTTTGATTTCATACCAGTGTTTTTTTGGCTATTACTTCAAAGTAAATTTGGTATGTATAGTCTCGAAAAGCATTCACATGTGAAATATATTTCACTTTTTGGATACCGTACCCATCCCCCCAACATTGAAAACCTCATACATATTTTGAGGTATGACCTTGCAATTTGATTCGATCGCCTATTATATAACCAATTTGATGTCCTAAGAATTTCACAAAGATCAGACATTAAGCATAGACGTTTTTTTTAAGAAATTAGAATACTTAAACTGCTTGCAGTATATGTGTGTTTGTAAGGACTGGTTTCAGGGTATCGGGTTTCCGTAGGTAGTGAAGAGTTGGTGGGGATATTCAGAGCACCTTGCATCCTTGCTCCGTGTTCGCAATGTTCTGGCAAAAATTTGCCAACTAGCTCTTCTTGGCTGACATAGGTCCTATTTATTGATGGCTATACTAGATTTATACGGATCACAGCATTGGGTGTCGTTATCGTTTCGGAATCATATAGGCTTTGGGATGTTGAGAGTTTCAATATATGTGTGATCAGGGAAAGAGTGCTCACTGAGCAGTCTGTAAGGCTTTAATCGGTTGTAGAGGGTGTTAGAGACTAAGGTCAGGTATATAATTCCATCCGGTTTTTGATAATAAGAATAGTGGATAGGATGTCGTTAAAAAGTGACGTGGGCCCAACAGCATGCGCATAGCCTGATTCCCTATGCTTCAGCCAATGCGTGCTCCATGCTTGTTATAATAATATAGCAAAAATATATTAATATCTTCCTTAACAAGTATACAGGCTCGAATTTCCGTTCTGATTTGAGCTATTAATATCTTCAATTCCTTTTTTCGATATCAGCTCCTCCCTGGTTTAGGTGGATCAACAGACCAGCGATTACTGCTTTGCATTGAGTCCGGTTAATTTGATGAAGTCTGAGATAAATCTTTAGTATTCTTCTATATCACTGTCCAATCGGCTGCAGCGTCAAAGTTATCGAGGGACTCTTCGTCAACATTTCCGTCTCTTTCTACGCTGCTGGGGGTTGCTGACGCGTGGTTTTGGTTTCCATCAATATCGAGCTGAGGCTCTATAGCAGCTGGCTTGCTGCTTCCTGAGTTGGAGCGGTAGTCTCTGATGGATACAGTCCTGTAACTATATCGACTATCCGACTACGCAGCTTTTCTTCTTCCCTGATATGATACTTTTTGGGATACTACCGGTGTGCTGATCTACGGATGGGTCACAGCTGCTGCCGAATAGGTCGAGTCGCATGGCTGCTGTACTTGGCATTCTCACCCGGTGCCGAAACGGACTGCCGCTGCCAAGCTATCATTTCACACTCTCCAGCTGCATATTTGATTCCTTGAATGCAGGTTGCAGATATCCAGAGTACTCAAACTAGCAACAGAACACCCCTCGCCACAATGCTGTTCCACCATGTGGTCATTTTATCCTTTATTCTTTTCTCGGCCGATTACAATTGATCAACACCCATAGCATAGACGCGATAGTAAAATGGTTCTGCTTCAAGCCTTCCAGTAGAGAGTAGACGCACTATTTGTCGTTTCATCGGTTACAATTTTGGTTGGTAAAATTTTGGAAGAAAATAGTATATTAACTATGTGCTGAAGTGTGTAATGCATAGAAGGAAGCGTTGATGATAGAATGACAAAACAAATTGATCAATCCATGTCCGTCTATATGTCTATGGAAACAGTTTTTGAGCTATCGCTATGAAACTTTGCACAGAGACTTATTATTTAAATATACAGCACATTGGTCGGAACCAGACGGATCGGACCACTATATCTTATAGCTGCCATACAACTGAAAGTCGGTGTTGGTCATATATCCGATGTTTTTAAAGCAACCGCCATCAATTTCATTATAGACTTGAAAATCCTTATAAATCATCTATTCCAAAACGATTCAGTCAGAAATAGCGAAGATATTTTTTTTTTCAAATATAAAGTAGTTTGGAAAGAAAAATTATTTTTTAATTGAATTATTATTATTAATTATTAATTAATTGACAGAGATCCTTCGAGCGCTCTGTCAGCCTCTGTTTACAGCTTAATAAACGAGCTTTCATTGTGTGTGTTACCATCTATTATCTACCTCAAGTTCAAAGTAGTTGATGGTAATACCAATGTTACACCTTATCTGAAAAAGGACATGCGGTATTTCCCAGCCATTCCTTTAGTTGTTGACCGATATCGAGTTCGATGATATCGCCTTTTGATACTTAATACCAGACTGAAATAGAGCATATTGTAGGTGGTCCTACACTCATCGCAACATCCCTTGGGAAACGGCTCATTGAAGTTTGCAATGCATAGAAGGAAACGACGGTGGCCTCCAAAATGTACCAATGGTTAGGTTAGGTCATGTCTATCTATCTATGCTTGCAAATTGCTTGTGAGCTAGCGTAGTGAAACTTTGCACAGATGCCTATTGTTGGAAGATACTTCACATTTGTCGCAATCGGCCATCGGACATCTGACAAAGCTGCTATAAAAGTAAAATTCGGCCTTAGAAATACATCCCATGTTTTTATACCCTGAACCCATTAAAAATGGGTAAAAAGGGTATAATCGTTTTGTGCAAAAGTATGTTACAGGCATAAGGAAGCATCTCCGACCATATAAAGTATAAATATTCTTGATCAGTATCAACAGTAGAGTCGATCTAGCCATGTCCGTCTGTCTGTCCGTCCGTCCGTTCGTCCGTCTGTATGAACACGCAGATATCAGAGGCTATTAGAGCTAGAGACTTCATATTGGGAATATAAGTTCTCGTAGGCCCCGGACAGTACAAGTTTGCTTCATTTTATGGATAACTCATTCCGTTCGAAAGTTATCGATAAATGTCTATTTCAGACCAGTGTTAGAGGCACCAAATTTTGTATGTATAATCTCAAATAGCATACACACCTAACAAATATTTCACTTTTTGGATACCCTACCCCCATCTCCCCAAAAGTGAAAAACAAATGTTTTTCAATGTTTGACCTTGCAATTTGTTTTGATGACCCCTTTTATATCCAATGTTCTGTCCTGAAAATTTCACAAAGTTCAGGCACAAAACACTGAAGTTATTCAAGATTTACCTTTGCATAGTGTGGGGTCTTGCGAAGAAGTAAGCCTGCTTAAACTGCTTGCACTGCTTGCAGAATGTATGTGTTTGTATGGATGTGCATTGATTGGTAAGCATGAATGGATGTAAAGACTGGGTTCAGAGCACCCTTACTTGTTTTTTATAGCTATTGCGATGAAAATTTACAAATAGATTTGTTAATTAAAGATGCTGCACATTTGTCGGAGACTGCCGGATCTGACCAATATATCTATGAGCTGACATGTAACTGAAAGCCTGTTCTGTCCACACTTCCCTGCAATTACCTTATCCTGTAGCATGTAAAAACTTACAAGATGATGTTTGGTTTGCAAAGAGCGGAATGAGCGCTTGTTTCCAGCTTTCATTTAGTCGGCAGTCGGGAGTGGGCAAGGTAAAACGTCCGTCTAACATTTATGCCGGTTTTTTGGCTTTGGGTCGTTTTAGTGGATAAGACATGAGAGGTAAGAGACGGCCATCTCAGACAATAGATGCGGTTGGAAAGCATAAAAATAATCAAATTTTCATATTGCGCGATATTATTGCAACCCTTGAAATGCTCCCTAACCTAGATCACATAATCCAAACAGAAAATTATTCTTGTAATCCTGAAAAATTTCACAGCTTGGTACTTTAGTAAATCTTTGTGCCACATTGTCCCAAAGTGTAATAGGTTAGACAAACGTTCATTTCAAAACAATTCATTTTAATAAAATATATTATTACCCAAATGTATTTGTTGGCGCGCCGAGCATTAAAGAATTTGTAGTCTAGTGTAAATTAGGCTTATAAATATTTTCGTCGGTCGCTCTACTACTAATAATTTATATAAACTCATTAAAATTTTCATGGCGCTCCCGGGTTAAAAGTATATATAAAGTATTAATATATAAAGTATATATATATATATATATATATAATATAAATTAGAAATTTTGGCCTCGCATGTAGAAACAGCCCTAAAATATCAGTGACGAGTAGAGTCCTTTGGTACAGAAGATGATTATCGTTTTGAGCTAGAGTTGTATAGCGACGAAAGCTTGTTTAAGGTCAGCTATAAAGAATGTAAGCCCATCAAGACTGCAGGCATACCACTTTTAGCTCAGCGCACTCGTCTTCAGCATCTAGCACTTCCAAAGTTTAGCGGAGCTCAAAAATATCATAAGTCTGTTCGAAAAACATTTGTTCATAACGATAGAGCGATTCCAAATATATATAAATTCAATCATCTCATATATGGGTAAGCTCTGGGTATGGTTAGAGAATTCTAGTTCACCGGGGACAATTATAAAAAAGCAAGCGGTGTTGTGTAAGCTTACCAATAATTTACCTTTCCAGTTTGGTGATTCTAGCTCTAAAACAGAGACATGGATTTTCGCGACATTTGGTTGTGGGAGGGGGCGTGGCCCCAAAATTGTCAACCCATCTGTAGAGGGGGTGACCAGAAGTCTATTTTCCAAGTTTGGTGACTCTTGCTCTAAAACTGTGTAAGTAATACATTTTCGGATTTTTTGGAGGCGGGAGGGGGCGTGGACCTAAAATTATTTGGCCTATCTTTAATGGAGTTGTTCAAAAGTCAACTCTCAAAATTTGGTGGCTCTACCTCCTTAACTGTGCAAGAAATTTTCAAAATTGCGGGAAAAATGCACGTGCTATAGAATTGAGCTTTCATGTATGTGTATCGATATTCTTGATTTCGGAGGCGGGAGTGGGCGTGGCCTGTGGACCAGCAGAGTCTCACCTGCATCAGCAACAGTTCTGGCGGTGATGGTCGAAGGAGTATATTGTGGGGCTTCAGCTGCAGAACAAGAGGCACCATCACCTGCAGGATGTCGCAGTTGAAGAGCTGGTGGTCGTCGCAGAGGACAATCTGCCGCCCCAGCTGTGGCTGATTGGCAGGGTGACAGCGGTCAATTTTAAGACGGACAGTGGCGGAGTTTTTAAGAGGCCCATTCACAAGCTGGTGCGTCTATCAGTTTGATGAAGCCCACAGCGCTTCATGAGGGCCGGTGTTGGCGCGCTTCGGCACATTATGGAATTTGCAGTTCGTAGTAGATATTGCAATTTTGAAGTCTAGTGTGAGTTAGGTTAATTGCGGAGCTAGAGCGCATTCAAGCTCAGAGAGCGAATTTGCCTTTATAGATTAGCGCCTGAAAGCACGAAATTTCACACTGTCTCTGTAAATTTTCACTATTAAATTAAGAAACAGTACATAATTAAATTTATAAAGTAAATACATTAAAAATTAAATTAAATTTATTATATTTATAATTTTAATCTATAATCAACATATCATACAGATTCCTGGGCCTAGTGGGCAGGTGGCCCACACCTTCCACAAGCCTTTTTGGGCTTAAAGACGTGCGTCCTTACAGTATCTTATCGGGCTCTTGGCGCTGTTCGTGGTCCTGTTTTCTTGGGTTGGTCGTTGCGTCCCCATCCTTCGTCGGGGAACGGTAGATTTTGTCCATCTATTGCTATCACCCGGGTCCGTGGAGGTCGACTTTCATGGTACAGTTGTTGCCGGTCTCTTTCTAGCTCTTCGGCCAAGTGCATTAGTGCTAACAAGGTGGGGAACTGATATTGTCGAGCAAAAGGGGTGGCCGTTGTTATAAGTCTGCTTCATCTCTCGATCTCTTGAATGTCGGAGGGGTCGCATCAATGTCTGCATCTCCACTTTAAACGGCTCTCCGATTCGCTGTCGCCTCTTCGACACTTTCGAGGCAGAAAATACTCTTGGAAACTAGCCACAGAGGAGGCGCAAGACAACCAATGCCTATTGTTGGCTACGTAACATTGCAAGGCAATCACTTGCAGAAGCTCTGGCATTGCTCGGGGAATGAGGTCCAGGTTCAGCCCGTATGTCTCGGCTGGCCACTCTACCTGCTCCACAAATTCCAACGGCTTAGAGGTGTCGTCGAACCAGAATCCCCATTCGTGAACCTGTTGTGCCACCCCGGACCTCCATAGGTCTCGCTGTTACCCTTTGGGGTCGTAGGACTGGAGCCGGTGTGCCGTGTGGTGTGTGTATGTATATCTTGCGGTGTGTGTGACTTTTGTGTCTGACAGCCGCTTTTGTGGTTGACGGCAAGCTTAACCGAAACACACCCAACTCGTCTTTGTCCTTCGTCCGTTGGCTGGGGTTTGACGGCTGTGTCTCCTGGCTAGATCGCTTAGGGCTCCGTACGGGGCTCGACCTATGTTCTCTGTCACCCACTCTCCGAACTGTCGGCGCATTGCATCGAGCGTCCCTAGTAGAGCAACTTCGAGCTCGTCTCCGTATTGAAGGAGTTCTTCCTCTTCAGGTTGTACACCCATGCGCGTACCATCTTAAATTCGTGTTAGTTTATTTTGTAAAAACAAATCTAAATTTTAATATTTTGTACTAATTTTATCGCAAGGATCTTCGTTGGGCGCCAATTGTATAAGCCTATTGGCTTCTTCGGGTTAAGCTCGACAAAGCTAAGGGCTCGGACAACAAATTCAAATGAAGCACTTGCGATAAATAAGAACAATAACTTTTCTAGATTTTATAGTATTTATTGTCGATTTATATGTATGTTTATAGCGTAACCATTTAAATACGCAGTTAAGTGATTTTATTTAAGCTGTTGATATGTTGACGTGATCTTAATCTCCTCGTCGGTCTTCGAGTGATCCTCGAGGCTGTCAACAGTCATTCAACTGGCGGGGTCGCTGCACTTGCAGCTGCTGTTTTTTCCCGACTGTAACAGGACTATGTCATGATGCTTAATACTAAGTGACGGCGATTTGATCCCTTTACATCGGCTCTGTTGTGGGGAGTTCTCTTGGCTCCTCACAGTACAATTAATTTAATTTAATTTTTTGATGCTAAGATATTGCGAGTATAAATAGCAAGTATGAGTCTGAGTGCTCTAGTCGGGAGTGCCCGAATAGAAGAAACCCTACACTCAGTCATTACATTCAGTCATGCTAACCTATTAGTGTACATCTATACAACCCCACATGCTACAAGCAATCAGTTTCACTGAGATCAACATAATGGAAAGTTAAGTCTTAAAGTACTTCTGTGTTTATTGCCCGCTTTTATTGAAATTTTTTGGTCACAAACTTGACAGTAAAACGTGTGACCCAACCAATTGCAAGGTCACAACCTCGAACATTGTTATACTCTGATACCGAAGGTACTTATAGTATATTAGTTTTGTCGGATGTCCGTCAGGCCATCCGTCTGTTTGTCTGGATGAACGCACGTATTTCCGAAACGATATGAGATAGACTCTTGAAATCTTTTGTGTTATGATTATAGTTATCTGCTTCAGATCAACTTTGTTCAAAATTTTTGCCACGCCCACTGGGATGGTGGCAAATCGATAACATGTCGATACACCTCAAATCACAAATCGATTAAACGTGAATATCTCCCACAATTTTGAAGCTAGAGTAATCAAATAGTAGGTATCCCGAAAAAATTGGATCCTGGGTTAGTCGGCCACGCCCATTATTACGCCCACCAGCCCCCCCTCCAAAATTAATTTGAAATGCTTATATCTCCCGCAGTTTTAGGGCTAAGGTCACCATTATATATATTACTGGTGACGTCCTCTACAGATCACAGAAAAAAAATTCGACCACGCCCACTCGCCACCGTAATCGCGAAAATCGATAAACATGAATGCACAATTCGATAACACCTGTATATTTCCCGCAATTTTGAAGCTAGACTCCCCAAATTTTGAATTTAGACTAGGGCTGATCAGCCCAAAAGATTGCGTCCTATATTTTCCGGCCACACCCACTAGAATGCCCCCAGCCACAACGCCCCCACGAAACGCAGAATCCTATATCTCGCACAGTTTAAGAGCTAGGGCCCGCCCCCAAAAATCGCAAAAAAATATATCTTTCACAGTTTCACATAGACTCTTGTCTTGCCACGCCCCCGCAAATCGCGAAAATTTATATATCCACAGTTTTAGAGCTAGAGTCACCAAATCTGTAAGATAGACTTCTGGGCACCCCCTCTTAAGATTTGGTTTCACGCCCCCTCCATTCCCCAAAAATGGCGAAAACATATATCTTCCACATCCTTAGAGCTAAAATCAACAAATTTGGAAAATAGTCTTCTGGTCACCCCCTCTTAAGATCGACCACGCCCCCTCCCATCACCAAAATCTTCGAGGTCCGATTTCCGGTCCCCCATTCACCAGCAAAAATGTTCTGTTCACTTGCTTTCAGCTGTTCTTAAAATGGTATCAGAATATTACTGCAAAGTTCACACATGTTATACCCTGAACCCATTAAAAATGGTTAAAAAGGGTATTATGGTTTTGTGGAAAAGTATGTAACAGGCATAAGGAAGCATCTCTGACCATATAAAGTATATATATTATTGATCAGTATCAACAGCCGAGTCGATCTAGCCATGTCCGTCTGTCTGTCTGTCCGTCTGTCTGTCCGTCTGTATGAACACGCGGATATCAGAGACTACAAGAGCTAGAGACTTCATATTTGGAATATACGTTCTCGTAATCCCGGGACAGACTAAGTTTATTTCATTTTATCGATAACTCGTACCGTTTAAAAGTTATCGATCAATTTCGATTTCAGACTAGCGTTTTTGGGCCTTATCTTAAAAGTTATAAGAGCTAGATCCCTTAAATTTGCATGTATAATCTCGAATAGTATGCACATGCAACAAATATTTTACTTTTTGGATACCACCCCTCAATCCCCCCAAAAGATCAACTAATTTTTGAAGGTATGACCTTGCAATTTTGTTTGGTCACACATTTAATAGCCAATGTTATGTCCTTCAAATTTAAGAAAGATCGGACAATAAGCACAGATGTTATTTAAGATTTTACTTTCCATTGTGTGGGGCTCAGTGAAGTAAGTAAGTTAAGCAAGTATGAATGGATGTCAGAACTGGGTTCAGGGTATCTCCTAGTCGGGCACTTCCGACTAGAGCACTTTTTTTTTTTTTTTTTTTTTTTGACGAACTACGTAGACAGCAGGAAGCTAGTGCTTCAACACAAGCGGCTGCGATTGACAAGCTGCTATCGCGTTTTGACCAAATGATGTCGATAATGACATCTACTTTAGAGATGATGCGATCCTTACTGATGAATGGTGCACATATTTCAACGTCTTTGCATCGCGATGTCTAATTATGGTCTGAACATCATTATTTGGAACGCCAATGGCATCATTGGCAAGACCCTGGAGGTCGAACATCTTCTCCAGGAAAAGGATGTTGATATCCTTCTTGTTTCAGAAACACACTTCAACAGCCGCTCCTCCTTCCGCATCCATGGTTATGATGTTCACTGTGCCAATCACCCGGGTGACCGTCTCCGTGGTGGTGCTGCAGTCATCGTGCGGTCATCGTTTGACTTTCACCTCAGTAGTACTATTGCTGAGCCTCATCTACAAGCTATTTCTATATCCTTTGTCACTGGTATTGGAAGAGTTTCTTTTGCTGCTGTATATTGCCCACCTGGACATCGTCAATGCTGGACTTCTGGAGAGTATCATCGCCTATTTGGCTCTATGGGAAACCACTTTTTTATTGGCGGCGACTGGAATGCGCACCATCAATTTTGGGGATGCAGGCGGTCGTGTATTAGAGGAGATACTCTGATGTCACTGGTATCAGGCTCCAATCTTCAGGTCTTGGCCACCGGCGCACCCACACATTTTCCGGTAAATACCCGGTATCTCCCCACGGCCATTGACTTTGCGGTCTACAAAGGCATCCCCTGCAACCACCTCGCCATAACAGAGTGTACAGGTCTTTCCTCTGATCACATCCCGTTGCTGGCTTACTTTTGTGTGTCCGCCTATGTGGTTACCGCCAAACCTAGGCTTCTCCCCCGTGGCTTGAATATAGAGGACTTTGGTACTCGGCTTTTGACACTAGCTATTGCTAACCCTCTCCCTCTTGACACTCCTGCTAACATTGACGCTTTTGCTCAGGATCTGGTTGACAAGATTCACCTTGCTGCTCCTTCTGCTACCGGAACGCCATCCGCACCTCCGACATCTTGGGCATCCTCTAAACCTGAGATTTCGATTTTGGCTAGACAAGGACATTCTCTCGTCGCGAGTGGATGAGGACGCGTCATCTGCTGGATCTGGCACGGTGGAAAGCCGCTGTCTCAAATCTTAGGCGTGTGCTTAAGTCTGCTAAGTCGGAGTTCTTTGTAAACAAGCTCAACGCCATCGACCCTGACGAGGAACATGGTTTTGCTTTGTGGAAGTGCACCCGCAGCATCAAGCGACAGCCTCTTCGCAGGCTCCCTCTCAGACGTAATGGTGGTACATGGGCTCGTACTGATGACGATATTGCTGAAGTTTTTGCGAATGAACTCGAAGCACGGTTCACTCCATTTGATTTCACGACCAGACAAGAGGTAAGAACCACCGTCTCGAGCATTGGCCTATCCTTCGGCCCCTCCCATTTTGTCCAGCCGGTAACCGAAAATGAGGTTCATTCTCAAATAAAGAGGTTGATTCTCTCTAAGGCACCTGGAATGGATTCTATTGATGGCAAAGTGGCCAAGGCTCTACCCAGCGTAATTGTCTCACAGCTTTGTCGGCTGTTCAATGCCGTACTTGACTTGGGTCATTTCCCGGCCCCATGGAAGCGCGCTCTTATTGTTATGGTGCCAAAGAAAGGCAGGGATCCCCACAATCCGGACTCTTTCAGGCCGATAAGTCTCCTGCCTACTTTTTCGAAGGTCTTTGAGAGAATCTTTTTAACCCGTCTTCTGGTCGTTGACGCTTTTGAAAATGCGCTACCAGACCATCAATTTTCCGAGGACGCCATAATGCGGTTGAACAAATCCATCGTGTTGTAAGCCACATCCTCAGCGCCTTCGAAAAGAAAAAATGCTGTGCCGCAGTTTTCCTGGACATTCGGCAGGCTTTTGATAGGGTCTGGCACAAGGGCCTCTGCTACAAGCTAATGCCGCTGCTCCCTGAAGGTCTCTGGAAGGTGCTTGTCTCTTTCCTGGAAGGCAGAGCATTTGCTGTCGAATACAGAGATGCCCGGTCCGGAATGCGTCCTATTCAGGCTGGTGTACCTCAGGGTAGTATTCTTGGACCAATACTATACACTGTATTTACGGCGGATCTTCCCATCCTCAATACACGCGGATCATTGACGGCAACATATGCTGACGACACAGCTTTCCTAGCTTCTAGCAGTCACTCAACGACTGCCTCCAGACGTGTCCAAGGATTCCTAGATGAGTTCGAGTGCTGGGCCTCGCGATGGAATATAGAGCCGAATATTGAAAAAACCCAACACGCCACGTTTGCACTCCGGCCTGGGCGCTCACGTCGGCTTTATCTAGATGGTAAGAGAATCGCGCACACTGATAACATCACTTATTTGGGAGTGACCCTGGACAGGCGCCTCACATGGAGCAGCCATATTAAAAAAGCATGTGGAACAGTGAACAAAAAACTGGGGAAATTGGACTGGCTTCTCAGACCAGGGAGTGGTCTTTCCCTAAGAGCCAAAGTACGGTTATTTAAGACCATTATACTGCCAACGTTAAATTGGGGTATCACTTGCTGGGGGACTGCATGTGACACTACCCTAAGAAGAGTTCAAGCTATAATAACAAAGTCTTTGCGCCGCATGACCAATATTCAGTGGCATCATTACGTCAAAAATGAGACTATCCTCAACGACCTTCAAATACCAACGGTGTGTGAGGCCATAAGTAAAAGCTCCAACCGGTATCGCGCTCGTTTGTTAGACCACTCTAACCGCCTGGCTAGACAACTCGCAAGACCGGCGAGACATAGGCGTCTGAAGCGCAAGCACCCGTCGGACCTCTGGATCCTTGGCCGATCGCGGAACGGCCGGCTTCTTTAGAAAATTATAGCAATATTATTAGCATACCCGTGCTGACAACAGCGTCATCTCCCCACTAAGATGGGTTTTTAAAGTTCAAAGTTATACCGGCCTGGAAATAAGGTATGTACTATGTAGCTTGCCAAATAAAAAAAAAAAAAGAAAAAAAAAGAAGTTTTTTTTTACTTTTGGGGGGACTGGGGGGTGGTATCTAAAAAGTTAAATATTTATAACATGTGTATGCTATTCGAGATAATACATACCAAATATGGGACCTATACCTTTATTTGTACCCTGAACCCATTGAAAATGGATAAAATTGGTTTTGTGAAAAAGTATGTAACATGCATAAGGAAGCGTCTCCGACCATATAAAAAATATATATTCTTAATCAGTATCAACGGCCGAGCCGATCTATCCATGTCTGTCTGTCCGTCTGTACGAACACGCATATATCAGAGACTACAAGAGCTAGAGACTTCATATTTAAAAAATAAATTCTCGTAGTCCTGGGACAGTACCAGTTTGTTTCATTTTATCAATAAATCGTCCCGTTAAAAAATTATCGATAAATTTCAATTTCAGACTAGCGTTTTTGGGACATAACTTCAAGGTTATATGAACTAGAGGCCCACAATTTGGCATGTTTAATCTCGAATAGCATACATATTTAAGAAATATTTAACTTTTTGGATACCACACCCCAATAATTAAAAAAACGCATTTTTGAAGGTGCAATTTGGTTTAATAATAAGATCGGACAATAAACACAGACGTTGTTTAAGACTCAAATTTCCATAGTGTTGGGCTCAGTGAAGAAGCAAGCTAACTGCTTAAACTGTTTGTATTACTTGCAGCATGTGTGTGTTTGTATGGATGTGCATTAATAGGCTAGTATGAATGAATGTAAGGATTGGGTTCAGGGTATCTCCTAGTCGGGCAATCCCGACTAGAGCACTCTTACTTGTATTAATATGTTAAGATACACATTAGAGTTTATAATGCCATCAACAAAAACCAAATTGCCCATACCACGTGCAGACATATAGCCCCAAACCATAACTGAACCTCCACCGTACTTTATAGTTGCTGTTGTATTTTTAGGATTAAATGCGTATCCAGGATTACGCCATACCATGTGACGACCGCCAGAGCCAAAAATTTTGCATTTGCTCTAGAGTGAAAATGGTTGTATTTTGTAGCAATTATCAATAGATAATCTCTTTGTAAAATTTACGGGGGAAATTATAGTTTTTTTCGGAAAACTCGACCATGTATGTCGTTTGTTGGGAACACCCTGCGGACAGTTTCATCACATACGGTTGTGATAAGGGCTATTTCGAGGAAAACTTTTTTTCGGAGCAGAAAAATGTGCAGTTAGTGCCACCAAAATGGCATTTGAGCGTGGTCAATTTATGTTTCAACAAATAACAACCCAAAACACACTGCTTGGCAGTACAAATGTGCTTTTTATGCAACACTAAATAGTCAAAAGCTCGCCCACAGTGTACCGCAAATCCCACTAATAATCTATAGTCATATCTTAAGCTAAAAGTTAGAGTGAACCATATTTCTTAAAGCAGGTGCTGCAGAATGAATGAATGGTCCAAAATAGGTCCCTAATATTGCCGTAAATTGTTGGAATCGATGTCAAGACGCTTGGAGGATAGCAAGCGACACAAAAAAAAAAAAATGACAAGCTGCATTACCTAAATTTTCGTAACATAAGTAAATATATATAAGATCGATGAATACTTTTGTGACATGAAAATATGCGGTTTTTTTTAGCTTTGTTGCTGTATTTTGATAACTGCTAAGCATTTCCCATGTCCCATGCATTGTCCGTCTGTCTGTCTGTAAGTATGCAAACTAGTCCCTCAGTTCTTAAGCTATCGTCATAAAACTTTGCACAGAGACTTAATATTCAATGGGACAGCACATTGGTCGGAACCGGCGGATCGGACCAGTATATCTTATAGCTGTCGAAAAACTCGAAGTCGGTTTTGGCCACATATCCCTTGATTTTAAAACTGTCGCGATGAAACTTTACACTGATACTTATTATTCAAAGAGACATCACATTGGTAGGAACCAGCCGGATCGAACCACTATATCTTATAGCTGCCATACAACTCGAAGTCGGTTTTGGCCATATATCCCATGTGTTTGAAGCTATCGCGATTAAACTTTGCACATATACTTATTATTCAAAGAGACATCACATTGGCCGGAGCCGGCCGGATCGGATCACCATGTCTTATAGTTGCAATACAACTGCAAACAAATTGAATATTCTAAAAAAAAACAAAAAACAAGTAAGAGTGCTCTAGTCGGGAGTGCCCGACTACGAGATACCCTGAACCCAGTCCTTACAATCATTCATACTAATCTAAACACACACATGCTGCACTACAAGCAGTACAAGCAGTGCAAGCGGTTAGCTTGATTTTTCGCTGAGCCCCACACAATGGAAAGTTAAATCTTAAATAACTTCTGTGTGTATTGTCCGATCTTATTGAAATTTTTGGTTCAAGCAATTGTCGATAATATGTGTGACCAAACCAAATTGCAAGGTCGTACCTTCAAAAATGCCCTTTTGGGGGGTTTGGGGGGTGGTATCAAAAAGTGAAATATTTGTTACATGTGTATGCTATTCGAAATTATACATGCCAAATTTGGGGCCTCTAGCTCTTATAACTTTGAAGTTATGTCCCAAAACCTCTAGTCTGAAATCGAAATTTATCGATAACTTTTAAACGGTACGAGTTATCGATAAAATGATATAAACTTGATCTGTCCCGGGATTAGGAGAACTTATGTTCCAAATATGAAGTCTCTAGCTCTTGTAGTCTCTGATATCTGTGTGTTCATACAGACAGAAAGACGGACAGACGGACAGACGGGCAGACGGACAGACAGACGGACATGGCTAGATCGACTCCGCTGTTGATACTGATCAATAATATATATACTTTATATGGTCGGAGATGCATCCTTATGCCTGTTACATACTTTTGCACAACTTCATTATACCCTTTTTACCCATTTTTAATGGGTTCAGGGTATAACAAGTGGGAAAGGGTAATCTTCGGCGTGCCGAAGATTCTATACTCTTTTCTAACCTTTGGGCAATTTGCACTCTGCCAACTGCAACACTGAAATTTCAAAAGTAGTAAAAAATCGTTTTATTGCGTTGCATTTATTTTTTTCCTCTAAGAATTGGTATCATAGAACTTAAATTTTTCTTTAAAATTACTGAATTCAAGCTATTTGATATATTTGAAAAAAATAATTTAAAAAAAAAAAGCAATAAGTCGCGGCTGGGATTTGAACCATGTTCTCCTGCTTTTCAGCGCAGCACTCTAATGCTACTTACGCCATCACGCAGTTTTGAAATGCGCAGATAAACTTGATTATACTGATCTATTCTTTTGCGTTGAGTAGTTTTTGATCTAAGGCTAATTTAATAATTATTTTATAATTTGATTACACTTATTTTATGTTTATACTCTTTTTTGCGCTAAAGTTTGTAACGCATAGAAGGAAGCGTCGAAGACCCCCAAAAGTTACTGCCAGTATGCTTAGAAAAACAAAACAAATTGAACTAGCTATGCCCGTCTGTCTGTATGTATGCAAACTAGTCCCTAAGTTTTTTTTATTATTTAAGGGGACAGCACATTGGTCGGAGCCGGCCGGAACGGATCACCATATCCCATAGCTGCCATACAAGTTGAAGTCGGTTTTGGCCATAAATCACATGTTTTTAAAGCTATCGCGATAAAACTTTGTACAGATACTTAATATTCAAATAAACAGCACATTGGTCGGTGCCGGCCGTATCAGACCGCAATATCTTATAGCTGCCATACAACTCTAAGTCGGTTTTGGCCATAAGCCCGATGTTTTCGAAGCAATTGCTTCCAATTTCATTGTACACTTGAACATCCTTACAACTCATCAATGGGTAAAATCGCAAAATGATTGAGTCATAAATAGCGAAGATATGCGTCATTAAACATTTTGCAAAAACAGGTGCATATGAGCAAACAAAGTCAAGGGCAAGTAAGCTTTTGACGGTCTGGTCTTCTGCTTTTCAAATATAAAATAACTGTAGTCAAATTCATTTGCTACCAATGTCTTAGAACAAAAGCAATGCCACGCGAAAAAACAAATGCTCACTAGAATCGAGTTCGTCAGCGATTTTTAAAACTGCTTGGTGTAAGTAGGTGAGTACTGCGTTGACAAACGCGAGTTGCAGGTTGCAGGAAAACACAACAAGTTAGCTTTTGACAGTCGCTCTTCAAGGGATTTTGTCATCGATCATCAAAACTGCTTGTGCTTGTGCTGACAAACGAAAGCTCGCTGGTACGAAACTCAGCAGCGACTGGTCATTACAACGCAAAACAAATGCTCAGTATAATCGAGTTTGTCAGCGCATTTCAAAACTGCTTGGTGGCGTTGGTATTAGAGTGCTGGACTGACAAACTGGGAGAACTCGGTTCAAAGCCCCGCCGCGACTTATTGATTTTTTTTTCTAATTATTTGTGTATCAAATAGTTTGAATTCAATATTTTTAATGCAAAATTTGAATTCAAATGATACCAATTCTTAGAGCAAAAAAATTAATGCCAGGCGATAAAACGGTTTTTTAATACTTTTGAAATTTCAGTGGTGCAGTTGGCAGAGTGAAAATTGCCTAAGGTTCGAAAAGAGTATAGAATCTTCGGCACGCCGAAGATAATCCTTTCCCAATTGTTTCTGTTAAAGTTATATTCCTATCAAAAGAAGTTTTTATTACTTATCCCTCCTTCTTCTGATATTCAAGTTTATATGCGACATATATCTTATATCAGAGAAGTTTCTACCCATGTGCGTTATAATGACCTTTTTGTGGTTTTAGGCGATTTTAATCTGCCAAATATCACATGGTCAAATTTTAGGAGCACAAATTATCTTATACCGTCAGGTCAACACGATTTTCTTGATGGCATGCTTGAACATGCATTGTTGCAGATCAATTCAATTCATAACCAATTGAATAGAATAATTCATTTCATTTTTATCAACGACTGGCACAGTTCCTATGTGTCTCGGTCAGTAACAGTCCCTGAAGATTCTCACCATCCCCCTATAGAAATTTCTCTTTTCTTTTCAAAGGCTTCTTTCCTTCTTCTTACCTTCACCAAACTCAAATAGGCCAATATTTTGTTTTCGTAAGGGGAATTACACCCCACTGAATTAGCTTATTTATTCAACCGATTGGTCTTTTTTCGACAATACAATATATAAATAAATATATAAATAAATATAAATATATATATATATATAAATAAATATATATATATATATATAAATACATACATATATAAGATTGTAAGATCTAGACTAATTTATTTATTATACTCTTTTCGAAGAAAATAGTATATTAAGTTTGTGCTGAAGTTTGTAAAGCATAGGAGAAAGCGTCTGAGACCCCCAAAAGTTACTGCCAGTATGCTTAGAAAAACAAAACAAATTGATCTAGCCATGTCCGTCTGTCTGTCTGTATGTATGCAAACAAGTCCCTCAGTTGTTGAGCTATCGCGATGCAACTTTGCACAGACACTTATTATTCAAACGGACAGCACATTTTTCGGAGCCGACCGGAAAGACCACTATATCTTATAGCTGCCATAAAACTCTAAGTCGGTTTTGGCCATAAATCCGATGTTTTCAAAGCAATTCATATTTCCTTGTACACTTGAACATCCTTTTAACTCATCAATGCGTAAATTCGCACATCGATTGGGTCATAAACAGCGAAGATATGTGTTATTAAATATTTTGAAAGAACAGGTGCATATGAGCAAACAAAGTCAAGCGCAAGTATGCTTTTGACAGTCTGCTCTTCACGGGATTTTGTCATCGATCATCAAAATTGCTTGTGGCGTAAGGGCTAAAGTGGCGCCCTGGCAAACGAAAGGTCCCGAGCTCGAGTCCAGCGGGCGACAGGTTATTTATTTTTACTTTTTATACTCTTTTCGAAGAAAACAGGGGACAGCACAGTGCTATACAACTCTAAGTCGGTTTTGGCGAAAAATCCGATGTTTTCAAAGCAATTGCTTTAAATTTCCTTGTACACTTGAACATCCTTATAACTCATCAATGGGTAAAATCGCAAATCGATTGAGTCATAAACAGCGATGATATGCGTCATTAAATATTTTGAAAGAACAGGTGCATATGAGCAAACAATGTCAAGCGCAAGTAAGCTTTTGATAGTCTGCTCTTCAAGCGATTTTGTCATCGATCATCAAAACTGCCTATGGCGTAAGGGATAAAGTGGCGAACTGGCAAACGAAAGTTCCTGGTTAGATTCCTAGCGGCGACCAATAATTATTTTCATTTTTTCTTATTCAGCTTTTCAAATATAAAATAACTGTAATCAAATTCATTTGCTACCAATGCTTTAGAACAAAAACAATGCCACGCGAAAAACAAACAAACAGTATAATCGAGTTTGTCAGCGATTTTTAAAACTGCTTGGTGTAAGCAGTAAGAAGCATAACAAGTAAGCTTTTGACAGTCTGCTCTTCAAGCGGTTTTGTCATCGATCATCAAAACTGCTTATGGCGTAAGGGATAAAGTGGCGCCCTGGCAAACGAAAGGTGCTGGTTCGATTCCCAGCGGCGACCAATAATTATTTTCGTTTTTTTTTTATTCTGCTTTTCAAATATAAAAGAACTTTAATCAAATTAATTTGCTACCAATGCCTTAGAACAAAACTATACAACGCAAAAGAAAAGATCAGTATAATCGAGTTTGTCAGCGCATTTCAAATCTGCTTGTTGGCGTAGGTATTAGAGTGCTGCACTGACAAACGGGAGAACATGGCTCAAGTCCCAGCCGCGACTTATTGCTTTATATTTGTTTTCTAATCATTTTTTTCAAATATATATCAACTAGCTTAGAATTAATAATTTAAAAAAAAACAAGTGGGGAAGGATTATCTTCGGCGTGCCGAAGATTTTATACTCTTTTCGAACCTATAGACGATTTTCACTCTGCCAACTGCACCACTGAAATTTCATAAGCTGTACAAAATCGTTTTGTCGCGTAACATTTTTTTTTGTTCTAAGAATATTTTATTCATTGCCAGTTGTATAACAGCTATAAGGTATAGTGATCCGATCCGCCCGGCTCCAACCAATGTGATGTCTCTTTGAATAATAAGTATCTGTGCAAAGTTGTATCGCGATAGCTTTAAAAACATGGGATATATGGCCAAAACCGACTTCGAGTTGTATGGCAGCTATAAGATATAGTGATCCGATCCGGCCGGCTCCAACAAATGTGATATCGCTTTGAATTATAAGTATCAGTGCAAAGTTTCATCACGATAGATTCAAAAACGTGGGATATATGGCCAAAACCGACTTCGAGCTGTATGGCAGCTATAAGATATAGTGGTCCGATCCGGCCGGCTCCGATCAATGTACTGTCCCCTGGAATATTAAGTGTCTGTGCAAAGTTTTATCGCGATAGCTCAAAAACTGAGGTACTAGTTTGCATACTTACAGACAGACAGACAGACGGACATGGCTAGATCAATTTGTATTGTCATTCTAAGCATACTTGCAGTAACTTTTGGGGGTCGCCGACGCTTCCTTCTATGCGTTACAAACTTCAGCACAAATTTAATATACTATTTTCTTCGAAAAGAGTATAGACATTTAAATTCAAATGATACAAATTCTTAGAGCAAAAAAATAAATGCCACGCTATAAAACGATTTTTTGCTACTATTGAATTTTCAGTGGTGCAGTTGGCAGAGTGAAAATTGCCTAATGGTTCTAAAAGAGTATAAAATTTTCGGCACGCCGAAGATAATCCTTCCATACTTGTTTTCTTAGTCTTTCTTTCAAATATAAAATAACTGTCATCAAATTAATTTGCTTCCAATGTCTTAGAACAAAAACAATGCCACGCGAAAAAACAAATGCTCAGGATAATCTAGTTGTCAGCGATTTTTAAAGCGAGTTGCAGGTTGCAGGAAAACAAAACAAGTTAGCTTTTGACAGTCTGCTCTTCAGGGGATTTTTGCATTGATCATCAAAACTGCTTGTGGCGTAAGGGGTAAAGTGGCGCTGACAAACGAATGCTCGCGGGTACGAAACTCAGCGGCGACTGGTCATTACACATACAACGCAAAAGAAAAGATCAGTATAATCGAGTTTGTCCAGCGCATTTCAAAACTGCTTGATGGCGTAAGTATTAGAGTGCTGCTTAAGAACGGGAGAACACGGTTCAAATGCCAGCCGCGACTTGAGTTTTATTTTTTTTTCTAATTATTTGTTTCAAATGTATATCAAATAGCTTGAATTCAATATTTTAAAAGAAATATTTAAATTCAATTGATACCAATTCTAAGAGCAAAAAAATAAATGCCACGCGATAAAACGATTTTTTACTACTTTTGAAATTTCAGTGGTGCAGTTGGCAGAGTGAAAATTGCCTAAAGGTTCGAAAAGAGTATAGAATCTTCGGCACGCCGATGATAATCCTTCCCACTTGTTTTCTGTTAATATTTTAAAAAAAAATTATGATATAAGGACGAAAACTTAAGATTGACGAGTCTGTGAATTATAATTTTTACACTCCACAACACACACAATCGCAAAAATGCTCATTCCACTTTTTTCAGTTTTCGTACAATGGTATCAGGATATAACGCTGTCGGTTATATCCGACTGCAACATTGTACTTACTTGTTTTAAATTGACGTTGCGCATCGTTTTCTCTTGTTTTTAACCCGTTGACCTCGCTTGCCACTGAACCCTCATCGCTCATTGCTCGCCACACTTGCCACGCTTGACTCTTACCTTGGATGTTGCTGCTTTTACCGTTGGGTTCACTGTATGTCCTCGATTGATTGTCACTACCGGATTACGTTTGATTGTCATCATCTTCATCACCTTATGTCGTCATGCCCGTGCTCGTGATAGCAGCATTATGGCGCAGAACCCAGCTCAGCCGCAGCTGGTCGTCGCCGATCCGATTGGTAATCATGATTGTGGTTATGCATCACCATACATTGACGTTATACTTGCAGAAGTAAGCGTGGGCGCTGCCATAAGCAGCAGAAAACCTCCGGACAGTACAGTGCCCAGCGGCGCCACCTTTCAGCACTGTAGTCTCAGTAGTCGTCGCAACAACGCCGAGGACTCGCCAATGCGCGCTGAGCCAAATACAAGGTATGTTAATAGATGGTATTTTAAGTACGGCCCATTACTAACTAAAAATGTACTTACTTACGAGAATAAATTTGTCAAGAGAATAAAAAAGAGTGCTCTAGTTAGCAGTGCCCGACTGGAAAATACCTTCACTGTGCACGGTATTGAAAATTTAATATTCAACATCTTGTGTTTATTGATCGATCTTTGTAAAAAAATTTAACATACAATTTATTGATAACTTGTAAACGGTAAAATGATACGAGAACTTATATTCCAAATATGAAGTCTCTAGCTCTTATAGACGGAAGTGGCGAAATCGACCCGGCTCTTGGTACTGATCAAGAATATACTTTTTATGGTCGGTGATGCGTCCTTATGCCAGTAGTAGGTGAATGGGCACGCTGGAAGGGAGCTGTCAACTGTCAATTGATTGGGGGATGCAGAGAGGGATACATGTGTAAGAAGTTATAACAGTCATAAACAGAGGTCAATATCACATTATGATGTGAAAAGGTCGAGGAGCACTTGCGACCACGCAGATAAATTGATAAAGGCTTATGGCTTTTATGCTGAACTATTGTATTAACATTCACCCACAGATTTGAATGAAGAATGAATGAATGCTCTAAACACCTGTGTGCTAGGATCACATTGACATTTTTATGAGTACATGACAAGAGCTTGTGAGGTGCCTTGCTGCTATAATCACAGGTGTGCGCTAGGGTCGCAATGTCTTGAGTATATGACAAGGGTTTAAAGGTCTATGCTCTAAACACCTGTGCGGATCGCAGTACAGGTGAAGACACCTTCATGGGAATCGCTGGCGCTGGCGCCTGCTTGCACGCCCGGCGTGTGGTCGTAGCACGTAGCAAACACACCTTCACGAAAATCATCCCCATATCAAGGTTTGCGAATGTTGCTTATTTTCTTTATCCACCTTTGCGTTCGAATAGCAGCACAGACGCCGGTCATCTATTTTTTAAAGAGGTGTGTCTTGAGTCACACACATACACACAGACATATCTGTGCGCTAGGATCGTAGCACAGCCAAATCCAAAGTTTTATGAATGTTGCCTACCTGCTCTATCCAATTATGCGCGCACCACTCGTAGCACAGCCGCCCCGTCAAATGCTTTTTAAGGGATGTGGCTAAAGTCATACACACACACATAATTACGCCCTCAGATAAGGTGTCCACATTTCATCAGATTTTGAAGTTTGTTTTCCCGTCGGCTATTACATATTTTATTTCTTTTCGAAGCAAATAGTATATTAAGTGTGTGCTGAAGTTTGTAATGCATAGAAGGAAGCGTTGGAGACACCCAAAAGTTACTGACAGTATGCTTAGAATGACAAAATAAATTGATCTAGCCATGTCCGTCCGTCTGTCTGTCTGGCTGTATGTCTGTATGTATGCAAACTTGAGCTATCGCGATGCATCTTTGTACAGACACTTATTATTTAAGGGGACAGCACATTGGTTGGAGCCGGCCGGATCAGACCACTATATCTTATAGCTGCCATACAACTTGAAGTCGGTTTTGGTCATAAATCCCATGTTTTCAAAGCTATCGCGTTAAAACTTTGCACAGATACTTAATATTCAAAAAAGCAGCACATTGGTCGGAGCCGGCCGGATCGGACCTCTATATCTTATAGCTGCCATACTACTCTAAGTCGGCTTTGGTCATAAATTCGATGTTTTCAAAGCAATTGCTTTCAATTTCCTTGTACACTTGAACATCCTTATAACTCATCAATGGGTAAAATTGCAAAACGATTGAGTCAAAAAAAGCGAATACTTGCGTCATTAAATATTTTGAAAGAACAGGTGCATATGAGCAAACATAGTCAAGCGCAAGTAAGCTTTTGACAGTCTGCTCTTCAAGGGATTTTGTCATCTGTCATGAAAAGGGTTTGTGGCGTAAGTGGTAAAATGACGCTCTGGCAAACGAAAGGTCGCTGGAACGAAGCTCAGTGGCGGCTGATCACTTATTTTAATTTTTTCCTTATTCTTTCTTTCAAATATAAAATAACTGTAATCATATTAATTTGCTTCCAATGTCTTAGAACAAAAACAATGCCACGCGAAAAAACAAATGCGCAGTATAATCGAGATTGTCAGCGATTTTTAAAACAGCTTGGTGTAAGTAGTAGAGTGCCGCGCTGCCAAACGAAAGGTCGCGGGTACGAAACTCAGCGGCGACTGGTAATTTATTTTCACTTTTTATACTCTAGTACCGAAGGTACTCATAGTATATTGGTTTTGTCGGATGTCCGTCAGGCCGTCCGTTTGTCCGTCTGGCCGTCTGTCCGTCTGTCTGTCTGGATGAACGCACGTATTTCCGAAACGATATTAGATAGACTCTTGAAATCTTTTGTGTTATGATTATAGCTATCTGCTTCAGATCAAGTTTGTTTCAAATTTATGCCACGCCCACTGGGATGCTGGCAAATCGATAACATGTCGATACACCTCAAATCACAAATCGATTAAACGTGAATATCTCCCACAATTTTGAAGCTAGAGTAATCAAAGTTGGTAGGTATATAGCTAGTGACCTCCCGAAAAAATTGGATGCTAGGATTATCGGTCACGCCCATTATTACGCCCACCAGCCATTACCCTTCCCAAAATAATTTGAAATGCTTATATCTCCCGCAGTTTTGGAGCTAAGGTCACCATATTTGGAATATATATTGCTGGTTACGTCCTTTACAGATCGCAGAATTTCGACCACGCCCACTCCCGCCCCCGTAATCGCGAAAATCGATATACATGAATGCACAATTCGATAACACGTGTATATTTCCCGCAATTTTGAAGCTAGAGTCCCCAAATTTGGAATTTAGACTAGGGCTGACCAGCCCAAAAAATTGCGTCCTGGATTTTCCGGCCACGCCCACTAGAACGCCCCCCAGCCAGCCCGCCCCCACGAAACACGGAAGCCTATATCCTGCACAGTTTAAGAGCTAGGGCCACCAAAATTGGAGGATAGACTTATTGTCAGCCCCCCTAAATATCGGCAAAAAATTTTGGGGCCACGCCCCCTCCCGCCCCCAAAAATCGCGAAAATTTATATCTTCCACAGTTTTAGAGCTAGAGTCACCAAAATTGGAGGATAGACTTATTGTCAGCCCCCCTAAATATCGGCAAAAAATTTTGGGGCCCCGCCCCCTCCCGCCCCCAAAAATCGCGAAAATTTATATCTTCCACAGTTTCAGAGTTAGAGTCATTAAACTTGGAAGATAGAATTCTGGTCAGCCCCTCTAAATATCGGTAAAAAAAAATTGGGGCCACGCCCCCTCCCGCCCCCAAAAATCGCGAAAATGTATATCTTCCACAGTTTTAGAGCTAGAGTCAAGAAATTTGTAAAATAGACTTCTTGTCACTCCCTCTAAAGATCGGCCAAATTTTTTGGGGCCACGCCCCTTCCCGCCCCCAAAAATCGCGAAAGCTTATATCTTCCACAGTTTTAGAGCTAGAGTCACCAAAATTGGTAGATAGACTTCTGGTCACCCCCTCTTAAGATCGACCATGCCCCTCCCGTTCCCAAAAACTTGGAATGCCGATTTCGGGTCACCCAAACACCAGCAAAAATTTTCTGTTCACTTGCTTTCAGCTGTTCTTAAAATGGTATCAGAGTATTACGCAGTCGGCTCCGCCCGACTGCAACGTTCTCTCTTGTTATATCTAGGCTTGCTTCTGATACTACTTCAGACTCTATAGTCTCATATATTGCTAGCAAAGCAACCGCTATCGTATTAGCTACCAAATTTACCTTTTCGTCACCTCGTGAAATATTTTCTTTCAAAATAAGTGTTCCGAATGACACTTTCCACATAATTTGTGACCCGAAATTTTGGCCACCACACATGATAGTTCATGAATTTAAGCCAAAAAATCGAAACACCCCTCCACTTGTCTCACTTCCAGCTGGTAGTTCCGCATCCAGCAATCCCTCAAAAAACTGAATTTTGATTTAACTACCATTCAATATCAGAATGTTAGAGGCCTTATGTCTAAACTTAAAAGTCTATTCTCTAATAGCACATCTTTTGAGTCAGAGATTATTGCTTTCCCTGAAACTTGGTTAAACACTACTGTTTCTGATTGCGAAATTTTTTCAAATAATTTTAATATCTATAGACGTGACCGACCGACTAGTGGTGGTGGTGTTCTACTTGCCATCAAAGCCACGCTCCAATCGGAAATTTTTAATTTTACTATGCCCGCTGATGTAGAAATTGTTGCTCTTAAAGTAATATTCCCATCAAAGGCTCTTTTAATTACTTGCTCTTATATCCCTCCTTCTTCTGATATTCAAGTTTATATGAGACACATATCTTATATCAGAGAAGATTCTACCCATGTGCGTGATAATGACCTTTATGTGGTCTTAGGCGGTTTTAATCTGCCAAATATCATATGGTCATTTTTCAGCAGCACAAATTATCTTATTCCGTCAGCTCAGCATGATTTTCTTGATGTCATGCTTGATCTTTCGTTGTTTCAGATCAATTCAATTCATAACCAATTGAATATAATACTTGATCTCGTTTTTATCAACGACTGTCCCACTGCTTGCACAGATACTTATTATTCAAAAAAGCAGCACATTGGTCGGAGCCGGCCGGATCGGACCTCTATATCTTATAGCTGCCATACTACTCTAAGTCGGCTTTGGTCATAAATTCGATGTTTTCAAAGCAATTGCTTTCAATTTCCTTGTACACTTGAACATCCTTATAACTCATCAATGGGTAAAATTGCAAAACGATTGAGTCAAAAAAAGCGAATACTTGCGTCATTAAATATTTTGAAAGAACAGGTGCATATGAGCAAACATAGTCAAGCGCAAGTAAGCTTTTGACAGTCTGCTCTTCAAGGGATTTTGTCATCTGTCATGAAAAGGGTTTGTGGCGTAAGTGGTAAAATGACGCTCTGGCAAACGAAAGGTCGCTGGAACGAAGCTCAGTGGCGGCTGATCACTTATTTTAATTTTTTCCTTATTCTTTCTTTCAAATATAAAATAACTGTAATCATATTAATTTGCTTCCAATGTCTTAGAACAAAAACAATGCCACGCGAAAAAACAAATGCGCAGTATAATCGAGATTGTCAGCGATTTTTAAAACAGCTTGGTGTAAGTAGTAGAGTGCCGCGCTGCCAAACGAAAGGTCGCGGGTACGAAACTCAGCGGCGACTGGTAATTTATTTTCACTTTTTATACTCTGATACCGAAGGTACTCATAGTATATTGGTTTTGTCGGATGTCCGTCAGGCCGTCCGTCTGTCTGTCTGGATGAACGCACGTATTTCCGAAACGATATTAGATAGACTCTTGAAATCTTTTGTGTTATGATTATAGCTATCTGTTTCAGATCAAGTTTGTTTCAAATTTATGCCACGCCCACTGGGAGGCTGGCAAATCGATAACATGTCGATACACCTCAAATCACAAATCGATTAAATGTGAATATCTCCCACAATTTTGAAGCTAAAGTAATCAAATTTGGTAGGTATATTGCTGGTGACCTCGCGACAAAATTGGATGCTAGGATTATCGGTCACGCCCATTATTACGCACACCAGCCATTACCCTTCCCAAAATAATTTGAAATGCTTATATCTCCCGCAGTTTTGGAGCTTAGGTCACCATATTTGGAATATATATTACTGGTTACGTCCTTTACAGATCGCAGAAAAAATTTCGACCACGCCCACTCCCACCCTCGTAATCGCGAAAATCGATATACATGAATGCACAATTCGATAACACGTGTATATTTCCTGCAACTTTGAGGCCAGAGTCCCCAAATTTTTAACTTAGACTAGGGCTGACCAGCCCAAAAGATTGCGTCCTGGATTTTCCGGCCACGCCCACGTTAACGCCCCCAGCCAGCCCACCCCCACGAAACACGGAAGCCTATATCCTGCACAGTTTAAGAGCTAGAGCCACCAAACTTTGAGAGTAGACTTCTGGCCATGTCTCCTAAAGATCGGCCAAAAAATGTTGGGGCCACGCCCCCTCCCGCCACCAAAAATCGCGAAAATTAATATCTTCCACAGTTTTAGAGCTAGAGTCACCAAAATTGGAAGATATATTTCTTGTCGCCCCCTCTAAAGATCGGCAAAAATTTTAGGGGCCACGCCCCCTCCCTCCTCCTCTAATCGCGAAAATGTATATCCTCCACAGTTTTAGAGCTAGTCACTAGATTTTTAAGATAGACTTCTGGTCACCCCCTTTTAAGATCGACCACGCCCCCTCCCGTCCCTAAAAACTTGGACGGCCGATTTCTGGTCACCCAAACAAAAATGTTCTGTTCATTTCCTTTCAGCTGTTCTTAAATCAGTATCGGCTCTGCCCGACTGCAACGTTCTCACTTGCTTTTATTCTGCTTTTCAAATATAAAAGTACTGTAATCAAATTAATTTGCTACCATTGCCTTAGAACAAAAACTATACAACGCAAAAGCAAAGATCAGTATAATCGAGTTTTTTAGCGCATTTCAAAACTGCTTGGTGGCGTAGGTATTAGAGTGCTGCACTGACAAACGGGAGAACATGGTTCAAGTCCCAGCCGCGACTTATTGCTTTTTATTTGTTTTCTAATTATTTTTTCCAAATTTATATCAAATAGCTTAGATTCAATAATTTAAAAAAAACAAGAATTATCTTCGGCGTGCCGCAGATTTTATACTCTTTTCGAACCCACTGAAATTTCAGAATCGTACAGAATCGTACAGAATCGTTTTGTCGCGTAAATTTTTTTTTTTTTTTGTTCTAAGAATATTTAATTCATTGCCAGTTGTATAGCAGCTATAAGATAGTGATCTGATCCGGCCGCCTCCAACCAATGTGATGTCTCTTTGAATAATAAGTATCTGTGCAAAGTTGTATCGCGATAGCTTTAAAAACATGGGATATATGGCCAAAACCGACTTCGAGTTGTATGGCAGCTATAATGTATAGTGGTCCGATCCGGCCGGCTCCGATCAATGTGCTGTCCCCTGGAATACAGACAGACAGACAGACAGACAGACGGACATGGCTAGATCAATTTGTTTTGTTTTTCTAAGGATACTGGCAGTACTTTTTGGGGGTCTCCGACGCTTCCTTCTATGCGTTACAAACTTCAGCACTATTTTCTTCGAAAAGAGTATAGACATTTAAGTTCAAATGATACAAATTCTTAGAGCAAAAAAATAAATGCCACGCGATAAAACGATTTTTTACTACTATTGAAATTTCAGTGGTGCAGTTGGCAGAGTGAAAATTGACTAAAGGTTCTAAAAGAGTATAAAATCTTCGGCACGCCGAAGATAATCCTTTCCCACTTGATTTCTTTTACTTCTTTTCAAGTATATAATAACTGTTATCAAATTCATTTGCTACCAATATGTCTTAGAACATAAGCAAAACAAGTAAGTTTTTAATAGTCTCCTTTTCAAGCAATTTTGTCAACGATCATCAAAACGGCTAGTGGCGTAAGGGGTAAAGCTGATAATTTATTTGAATTTTTTTCTTATTCTTCCTTACATATATTTTTTTTTCAAATATAAAATAGCATGAATTTTATATTTTAAAAGAACAATTTAAAGTCATATGAACAAAAAAATTAAATGCCACGCGATAAAACGATTTTTTACAGCATATTAAATTTCAGTGTTGTAGTTGGCAGAGTGAAAGTTGCCTAAAGGTTCGAAAAGAGTATAAAATCTTAGACACGCCGAAGATAATCCTTCCCCACTTGTTTTAATATGTTAAGGTACACATAAGCGTTAATAATGCCATCAATGATATCGAAATTGCCCACACCACGTGCAGACATGTAGCCTCAAACCATCACTGACCTCCACCGTGCTTTATAGTTGCTGTTGTATTTTTACGATTAAACGCGTATCCAGGCTAACGCCATACCATGTGACGACCGCCAGAGCCAAAAATTTTGTATTTGCTCTAGTCGATGAATATGATAGATCACCTAGATTGAAAATATTTGTATTTTGTAGCAATTAGCAATAGAAAATCTCTTTGTAAAATTTACAGGAGAAATTATAGTTGTTTTCTGAAGACTCAACCATGTATATTGTTTGTTGAGAACACCCTGCAGACAGTTTCATCACATAATAACAACCCAAAACACACTGCTTGGCAGTACAAATGTGGATTTTATGCAACACCAAATAATCAAAAACTCCCCCACAGAGTCCCGACACAAATCCCATCAAGAATCTATAGTCATATCTCAAGCTAAAAGTTGGAGAGAACCATATTTCTTCAAAAGTAGTCTTAAAGCTGGTGCTGCAGGACGAATGGTCCAACATAGGTCCTGAATATTGCCCTAAATTGGTGGAAACGATGCCAAGACGCTTGGAGGATATATGTGACAGCAGGGGACACAAAAAAAAAAATAAGTGGGAATGGATTATCTTCGGCGTGCCGAAGATTCTATACTCTTTTCGAACCTTTAGGCAATTTTCACTCTGCCAACTGCACAACTGAAATTTTAAAAGTAGTAAAAAATCGTTTTATCGCGTGGCATTTATTTTTTTGCTATAAGAATTGGTATCATATGAATTTTAATTTTTCTTTCAAATTTTTGAATTCAAGCTATTTGATATATATTTGAAAAAAATACTTGGAAAAAAAAAATCAATAAGTCGCGGCTGGTATTTTAACCGTGTTCACCAGTTTGTCAGCGCATTACTCTAATACTTACGCTACCAAGCAGTTGTGATATGCGCTGACAAACTCGGTTATACTGATCGTTTTTTCGCGTTGTATAGTTTTTGTTCTAAGACATTGGTAGATAGAAAATGAATTTGATAACAGCTATTTTATATTTGAAAAGAAGAATAAGAAACAAGTGAGAACGTTGCAGTCGGGCGGAGACGACTGCGTAATACTCTGATACCATTTTAAGAACAGCTGAAAGCAAGTGAACAGAACATTTTTGCTGGTGTATGGATGACCAGAAATCGGCCTTTCAAGTTTTTGGGGACGTGAAGTGCCGTGGTCGATCTTAAGAGGGGTGACCAGAAGTCTATTTCCCAAATTTATTGATTTAAGCTCTAAAACTGTGTAAGATGTACATTTTCGCGATTTACTGATCTAAAGAGGGGCTGACCAGCAGTTTATCTTACAAATTTGGTGACTCTAGCTCTAAAACTGTGGAAGATATAAATTTTCGCGATTTTTGGGGGCGGGAGGGGGCGTGGCCGATCTTTAGAGGACTTGGCCAGAAGTCACCGGGGTGGCTGGGGGGCGTTCTAGTGGGCGTGGCCGGAAAATCCAGGGCGGACTCTTTTGGGGTGGTCAGCCCTAGTCTAAATTCCAAATTTGGGGACTCTAGCTTCAAAATTGTGCATTCATGTATATCGATTTTCGCGATTACGGGGGCGGGAGTGGGCGTCGAAATTTTGATCTGTAGAGGACGTAACCAGTAGTATATATTCCAAATATGGTGACCTTAGCTCCAAAACTGCGGGAGATATAAGCATATCAAATTTATTTTGGAGGGGGGGCTGGTGGACGTAATAATGGCGTGGCCGATTAACCTAGCATCCAATTATTTCGGGAGCTCACTAGCAATATACCTACCAAATTTGATTACTCTAGCTTCAAAATTGTGGGAGATATTCACGCTAAATCGATTTGTGATTTGAGGTGTATCGACATGTTATCGATTTGCCAGCCTTCCAGTGAGCGTGGCATAAATTTGAAACAAACTTGATCTGAAGCAGATAGCTATAATCATAATACAAAAGATTTCAAGAGTCTATCTAATATCGTTTCGGAAATACGTGCGTTTATCCAGACAGACAGACGGACAGACGGACGGCCTGACGGACATCCGACAAACCTAATATACCATGAGTACCTTCGGTATCAGAGTATAAAAAGTATTTGCTAAGGTGGTGAAATACTTGGGTTTCTGCTCCATATGCTTAGCAACGAATACTTTAGTGAGCACTGTATGTATAATTCCGTGAGAAATCAGTTTACTAAATTCCCAACTGTGGCTAAGCTTCTTGCGAATGATTTTGAAGCGCTGAACTGCTTAGCCAACATAAATTTGAGTCCCCACCTGCTCGCCAGTTAGAGTCGCACTTCTTAAGTGTGCCTGTATCTGTGCCGCCTGCTGCTGTCCAGTGTACTCCGATTCTTTTGGCAACTCCAAAAAATGTGGACGTTTCGCCAATACTTTCTTTGTCTCCTTCTCCATCCCCAGTGGATCCTATCATACCCCCTTCTGTAGATCTTTCAACATCGGTGCGAGTTGTTTCTCGGCGGAAACGCAGAACTTCTCATAGCCCGATTACAACTGGAATTAGCAACAATAATATTGCAATTTCAGCGCAACCATCAGTTTTAAATGTGGTTGCCCCTAGGAAGCAAGTTTTTATATCTAGGCTTGCTTCTGGTACTACTTCAGACTCTATAGTCTCATATATTGCTAGCAAAGCAACCGCTAGCGTATTAGCTACCAAATTCACCTTTTCGTCACTTCGTGAAATATTTTCTTTCAAAATAAGTGTTCCGAATGACACTTTCCACATAATAGTTCATGAATTTAAGCCAACCAATCGAAACACCCCTCCACTTTGTCTCACTTCCAGCTGGTAGTTCCGCATCCAGCAATCCCTCAAAAAACTGAATTTTGATTTAACTACCGTTCAATATCAGAATGTTAGAGGCCTTATGTCTAAACTTAAAAGTCTATTCTCTAATAGCACATCTTTTGAGTCAGATATTGCTTTCTCTGAAACTTTGTTTAACACAACTGTTTCTGATTGCGAAATTTTTTCAAATAATTTTAATATCTATAGACGTGACCGGCCCACTAGAGGTGGTGGTGTTCTAATTGCCATTAAAGTCACGCTCCAATCGGAAATTTTTAATTTTACTATGCCCGCTGATGTAGAAATTGTTGCTGTTAAAGTAATATTCCCATCAAAGGCTCTTTTAATTACTTGCTCTTATATCCCTCCTTCTTCTGATATTCAAGTTTATATGAGACACATATCTTATATCAGAGAAGTTTCTACCCATGTGCGAGATAATGACCTTTATGTGGTCTTAGGCGATTTTAATCTGCCAAATATCATATGGTCATTTTTCAGCAGCACAAATTATCTTATTCCGTCAGCTCAGCATGATATTCTTGATGTCATGCTTGATCTTTCGTTGTTTCGATCAATTCAATTCATAACCAATTGAATCGAATACTTGATCTCGTTTTTATCAACGACTGTCCCAGTGCTTCTGTGTCTAGGTCATTTCCAATAACAGTCCCTGAAGATTCTTGCCATCCCACTATAGAAATGTCTCTTTTCTTTTCAAAGGCCTCCGCCTTACCTTCACCAACCTCAAATATGCCAATATTTTGTTTTCGTAAGGGGAATTATATCCTACTTAATCAGCTTATTTATTCAGCTGATTGGTCTTTTTTAGACAATACTGTTGACATAGATTTAGCTATTAAAAGATTCTACGAAAACATATATGCGCTCTTTGGCGTTTGTATACCGAAATACGTTCGAACATCTGGTTTAAAGAAACCACCATGGTTCACGCCAAGACTTTCTTACTTAAACCAAAAATCAAAATTTTTTAAAAAATTTAAGAAGTCTGGCTCTAATTTCGACTTGTCTAAATACTCTATAGCCAAGTCACACTTTTTTCTTCTAAACTCTCAATGCTACGAGAATTATCTTCCTCGCTGCAAACGTCAGTTTAGCCAGGATCCTAAACAATTTTACAATTTTGTGAATTCTAAGCGCAAATCTTCTGGTTTGCCTTCTTCGTTTTTACTTGGGATGGAAAAAGCTAGTAATGATTCTGCTGCTTCTGACCTATTTGCTAAATTTTTTCAGTCAACCAATTCCTCTGTCACCCCTACTAATGTGTCTTATCCTTTTAAAATTTCATCTTCTAACCACCTATTTACTCCAACCATCTGTAACACTTCACTTCTATCTTCTATTAAATCTCTAAAATCTTCTTTCTCTCCAGGGCCTGACAACATCCCTAGTTGTGTGCTTAAGGAGTGCTGTACTTCACTTACTCAACCATTGCTTAAGCTTTTTAATCTATCCCTTGATTCTGCAGTCTTCCCATCTATATGGAAGGAATCGATTGTGATTCCTTTACATAAAAAAGGTGGGAAGGCAGATATTTCGAACTACAGAGGCATTGCAAAGTTATCAGCCATCCCAAAATTGTTTGAAAAATGCTTACTTCGACTTTGCAACATCTTTGTAAGTCGATTATTTCCCCTGTCCAACATGGTTTTATTAAGAGTCGGCCCACTACGACCAACTTGCATGAAAATGGTTCACGTTACTTCTGGTGTACCCCAAGGTAGTCATCTTGGACCTTTATTGTTTACTCTCTTCATTAATGACCTGCCTTCTATCATATGACACTCTCGTATTCTTATGTACGCAGATGATGTGAACCTCATTTTTTCGTACACCGATCCCTTGTATCATAGTCATATGCAAGATGATTTGAACTCTATGCAGCGTTGGTGTTCGGCCAATCAACTGCATCTGAATTGTTCAAAATGTATGCTAATGACATTTAGTCGGACTAGACCCTACTTAACCACTTATACGATTGACAATGTTCCATTGCAACGTATCTTTACATTTTAAGATCTTGGAGTCATTTTTGACAACAAGCTTAACTTTAATATGCATATGTCGACTATCACTAATGAGGCCAGAGGTGTACTTGGCTTTATTAAGCGTTGGTCGAAAGAATTTAACGATCCTTTCACCACAAAACTGCTTTATGTTTCTTTAGTTCGTCCTTTCCTTGAATACTGCTCATGTATTTGGTGTCCGCAGTACCAAAACTTCCAAGAGCGAATAGAATCCGTGCAGAAGCAATTCCTGCTATTTGCCTTACGTGGACTTAACTGGGATTCCAATCTCCGTTTGCCATCGTATTCCAGTAGGCTTTTACTTTTTAATCTTCCGTCGTTACTTAACCGAAAAGCAACGCTTGGTGTTGTCTTCCTACACAAGTTAATTAACGGCGACTTAGACTTTTCCTTTCTGTTAGCTCGCCCAAACTTTTTTGTTCCTAGTAGGCAAACTAGAAACTACGTCCCCTTGATTTTACCTTCATGCACGACTGATTACGCTTTGCACAATCCTCTTCGTGTTCTTTGCAAGGACTACAACACAGTGTTCCATGTCATCTCGGTTGAGCTCTCTCTCCCACTACTAATAAAATCTTATATTCTTTTGTATTTACGGGACTCCTCTGCCCGTGTTTAGTTAAATCTGTTTTCCCTTTTCTTTCTTTATTTCGCTCCTTTATTTTTCTTAATTCTCCCTCTATCTTCTATTTCTCACTTTATAAAATACTTTCTAATAGTATATGCTAACTCATTATAAATACTTGTTTCCTTTTAAATATTAACAAACTACTACACAAATTTTTATTGATTTTTGGTTTGATTGGGTTTTTCTGGGTTTTCCCCAATCCTTGCAACAAATGTTGGACCAATGATTTAATTTTGCTAGTGATGTCCCCAGAACCTAACGTAATTTTAACTTTATATCTTTAATTTAATATATTTACTATTTTAAATTTTATGAAAATTTTTTATATACATTTAAATGTTTTATAATTTTATATAAGTTCTTTTGTGTCGACTGTCAATAATCGACAATAAATAAATAAATAAATAAAACTTTCCACAGATACTTATTATTCAAAGAAACAGCACATTGGTCGGTGCCGGCCGGATTGGACCACTATATCTTATAGCTGCCATACAACTCGAAGTCGGTTTTGGCCATAAATCCTATGCGTCATGAAATATTTTGAAAAACAGCTGCATATGAGCAAACAAACCCCATCACAAGTAAGCTTCTGACAGTCTGCTCTTCAAGCGATTTTGTCACTGAACATCAAAACAGCTTCTGACGTAAGGGGTAAAGAGTGCAGGTTCGATTCCTAAATAAATAAATAAAAAACAAGTGGGGAAGGATTATCTTCGGCGTGCCGAAGATTTTATACTCTTTTCGAACCTATAGGCAATTTCAAATTCATAAGCTGTACAAAATCGTTTTGTCGCGTAACATTTTTTTTTTGTTCTAAGAATATTTAATTCATTGCCAGTTGTATAACAGCTATAAGATATAGTGATCCGATCCGGCCGGCTCCAACCAATGTGATGTCTCTTTGAATAATAAGTATCTGTGCAAAGTTGTATCGCGATAGCTTTAAAAACATGGGATATATGGCCAAAACCGACTTCGAGTTGTATGGCAGCTATAAGATATAGTGATCTGATCCAGCCGGCTCCAACCAATGTGATGTCTCTTTGAATAATAAGTATCAGTGCAAAGTTTCATCGCGATAGATTAAAAAACATGGGATATATGGCCAAAACGGACTTCGAGTTGAATGGCAGCTATAAGATATAGTGGTCCGATGCGGCCGGCTCCGACCAATGTGCTGTCCCCTGGAATAATAAGTGTCAGTGCAAAGTTTTATCGCGATATATCAAAACTGAGGGACTAGTTTGCATACATACAGACAGACAGACAGACAGACAGACAGACGGACATGGCTAGATAAATTTGTATTGTCATTCTTAGCATACTGGCAGTAACTTTTGGGGGTCTCCAACGCTTCCTTCTATGCGTTACAAACTTCAGGACAAACTTAATATACTATTTTCTTCGAAAAGAGTATAATAAATAAATAAATAAATAAATAAATAAATAAATAAATAAATAAATTAATAAATAAATAAATAAATAAATAAATAAATAAATAAATAAATAAATAAATAAATAAATAAATAAATAAATAAATAAATAAATAAATAAATAAATAAATAAATAAATAAATAAATAAATAAATAAATAAATAAATAAATAAATAAATAAATAAATAAATAAATAAATAAATAAATAAATAAATAAATAAATAAATAAATAAATAAATAAATAAATAAATAAATAAATAAATAAATAAATAAATAAATAAATAAATAAATAAATAAATAAATAATAAACTAAATAAATAAATAAATAAATAAATAAATAAATAAATAAATAAATTAATTAATTAATTAATTAATTAATTAATTAATTAATTAATTAATTAATAAATAAATAAATAAGTAAATAAATAAATAAATAAATAAATAAATAAATAAGTAAATAAATAAATAAATAAATAAATAAAATCACGTTTTCGTGATCAGTATCAACAGCCGAGTTGATCTAGCCATGTCCGTCTGTCTGTCTGTCCGTCTGTCTGTCTGTCCGTCTGTCTGTCTGTCTGTCCGTCTGTCAGTCACAAAATTCCCTACCTAATAGGGTTTACGAGGTAATTTTGAACAGAGGAGGCTCAACCCACTATTAAAATTGCCCATTTTCATTCAAATTAAATTTATATTTTCAAATTAAACAAAAAAACAAGTGGGGATGGATTATCTTCGGCGTGCCGAAGATTCTATACTCTTTCGAACCTTTAGGCAATTTTCACTCTGCAACTGCACCACTGAAATTTCAAAAGTAGTAAAAAATCGTTTTATCGCGTGGCATTTATTTTTTTGCTCTAAGAATTGGTATCAAATGAATTTTAATATTTCTTTTAAATTATTGAATTCAAGCTATTTGAAATATATTTGAAAAAATAATTAGAAACAAGTGAGAACGTTGCAGTCGGGCGGAGCCGACTGCGTAATACTCTGATACCATTTTAAGAACAGCTGAAAGCAAGTGAACAGAACATTTTTGCTGGTGTTTGGGTGACCCGAAATCGGCCTTCCAAGTTTTGGGGACTGGAGGGGCGTGGTCGATCTTAAGAGGGGGTGACCAGAAGTCTATTTTCCAAATATAAAAAATTAAATGCCACGCGATAAAACGATTTTTTACAGCATATTAAATTTCAGTGTTGTAGTTGGCAGAGTGAAAGTTGCCTAAAGGTTCGAAAAGAGTATAAAATCTTAGACACGCCGAAGATAATCCTTCCCCACTTGTTTTAATATGTTAAGGTACACATAAGCGTTAATAATGCCATCAATGATATCGAAATTGCCCACACCACGTGCAGACATGTAGCCTCAAACCATCACTGACCTCCACCGTGCTTTATAGTTGCTGTTGTATTTTTACGATTAAACGCGTATCCAGGCTAACGCCATACCATGTGACGACCGCCAGAGCCAAAAATTTTGTATTTGCTCTAGTCGATGAATATGATAGATCACCTAGATTGAAAATATTTGTATTTTGTAGCAATTAGCAATAGAAAATCTCTTTGTAAAATATACAGGAGAAATTATAGTTGTTTTCTGAAGACTCAACCATGTATATTGTTTGTTGAGAACACCCTGCAGACAGTTTCATCACATAATAACAACCCAAAACACACTGCTTGGCAGTACAAATGTGGATTTTATGCAACACCAAATAATCAAAAACTCCCCCACAGAGTCCCGACACAAATCCCATCAAGAATCTATAGTCATATCTCAAGCTAAAAGTTGGAGAGAACCATATTTCTTCAAAAGTAGTCTTAAAGCTGGTGCTGCAGGACGAATGGTCCAACATAGGTCATGAATATTGCCCTAAATTGGTGGAAACGATGCCAAGACGCTTGGAGGATATATGTGACAGCAGGGGACACAAAAAAAAAAATAAGTGGGAATGGATTATCTTCGGCGTGCCGAAGATTCTATACTCTTTTCGAACCTTTAGGCAATTTTCACTCTGCCAACTGCACAACTGAAATTTTAAAAGTAGTAAAAAATCGTTTTATCGCGTGGCATTTATTTTTTTGCTATAAGAATTGGTATCATATGAATTTTAATTTTTCTTTCAAATTTTTGAATTCAAGCTATTTGATATATATTTGAAAAAAATACTTGGAAAAAAAAATCAATAAGTCGCGGCTGGTATTTTAACCGTGTTCTCCAGTTTGTCAGCGCATTACTCTAATACTTACGCTACCAAGCAGTTGTGATATGCGCTGACAAACTCGATTATACTGATCGTTTTTTCGCGTTGTATAGTTTTTGTTCTATGACATTGGTAGATAGAAAATGAATTTGATAACAGCTATTTTATATTTGAAAAGAAGAATAAGAAACAAGTGAGAACGTTGCAGTCGGGCGGAGACGACTGCGTAATACTCTGATACCATTTTAAGAACAGCTGAAAGCAAGTGAACAGAACATTTTTGCTGGTGTATGGATGACCAGAAATCGGCCTTCCAAGTTTTTGGGGACGTGAGGTGCCGTGGTCGATCTTAAGAGGGGTGACCAGAAGTTTATCTCCCAAATTTATTGATTTAAGCTCTAAAACTGTGTAAGATGTACATTTTCGCGATTTACTGATCTAAAGAGGGGCTGACCAGCAGTTTATCTTACAAATTTGGTGACTCTAGCTCTAAAACTGTAGAAGATATAAGTTTTCGCGATTTTTAGGGGCGGGAGGTGGTGTAGCCCCAAATATCTTAAGAGTGGGTGACCCGCAGTCTATCCTCAAAGTTTGGTGGCCCAAGCTCTAAAACTGTGGAAGATATAAGCTTTCGCGATTTTTGGGGGCGGGAGGGGCGTGGACCCAAAATCTTGGCCGATCTTTAGAGGGGGCGACAAGACGTCTATCTCACAAATTTAATGACTCTAGCTCTAAAACTGTGGAAGATATAAATTTTCGCGATTTTTAGGGGGCGGGAGGGGCGTGGCCGATCTTTAGAGGACTTGGCCAGAAGTCACCGGGGTGGCTGTCTAAATTCCAAATTTGGGGACTCTAGCTTCAAAATTGTGCATTCATGTATATCGATTTTCGCGATTACGGGGGCGGGAGTGGGCGTCGAAATTTTGATCTGTAGAGGACGTAACCAGTAATATATATTCCAAATATGGTGACCTTAGCTCCAAAACTGCGGGAGATATAAGCATATCAAATTTATTTTGGAGGGGGGGCTGGTGGGCGTAATAATGGCGTGGCCGATTAACCTAGCATCCAATTATTTCGGGAGGTCACTAGCAATATACCTACCAAATTTGATTACTCTAGCTTCAAAATTGTGGGAGATATTCACGCTAAATCGATTTGTGATTTGAGGTGTATCGACATGTTATCGATTTGCCAGCCTTCCAGTGAGCGTGGCATAAATTTGAAACAAACTTGATCTGAAGCAGATAGCTATAATCATAATACAAAAGATTTCAGAGTCTATCTAATATCGTTTCGGAAATACGTGCGTTTATCCAGACAGACAGACGGACAGACGGACGGCCTGACGGACATCCGACAAACCTAATATACCATGAGTACCTTCGGTATCAGAGTATAAAAAGTATTTGCTAAGGTGGTGAAATACTTGGGTTTCTGCTCCATATGCTTAGCAACGAATACTTTAGTGAGCACTGTATGTATAATTCCGTGAGAAATCAGTTTACTAAATTCCCAACTGTGGCTAAGCTTCTTGCGAATGATTTTGAAGCGCTGAACTGCTTAGCCATTATAAATTTGAGTCCCCACCTGCTCGCCAGTTAGAGTCGCACTTCTTAAGTGTGCCTGTATCTGTGCCGCCTGCTGCTGTCCAGTGTACTCCGATTCTTTTGGCAACTCCAAAAAATGTGGACGTTTCGCCAATACTTTCTTTGTCTCCTTCTCCATCCCTCCAAATTACTCCACTACCGACCCCAGTGGATCCTATCATACCCCCTTCTGTAGATCTTTCAACATCGGTGCGAGTTGTTTCTCGGCGGAAACGCAAAACATCTCATAGCCCGATTACAATTGGAATTAGCAACAATACTAATATTGCAATTTCAGCGCAACCACCAGTTTTAAATGTGATTGCCCCTAGGAAGCAAGTTTTTATATCTAGGCTTGCTTCTGATACTACTTCAGACTCTATAGTCTCATATATTGCTAGCAAAGCAACCGCTATCGTATTAGCTACCAAATTTACCTTTTCGTCACCTCGTGAAATATTTTCTTTCAAAATAAGTGTTCCGAATGACACTTTCCACATAATTTGTGACCCGAAATTTTGGCCACCACACATGATAGTTCATGAATTTAAGCCAAAAAATCGAAACACCCCTCCACTTGTCTCACTTCCAGCTGGTAGTTCCGCATCCAGCAATCCCTCAAAAAACTGAATTTTGATTTAACTACCGTTCAATATCAGAATGTTAGAGGCCTTATGTCTAAACTTAAAAGTCTATTCTCTAATAGCACATCTTTTGAGTCAGATATTATTGCTTTCTCTTAAACACTACTGTTTCTGATTGCGAAATTTTTTAAAATAATTTTAATATCTATAGACGTGACCGACCGACTAGTGGTGGTGGTGTTCTACTTGCCATCAAAGCCACGCTCCAATCGGAAATTTTTAATTTTACTATGCCCGCTGATGTAGAAATTGTTGCTGTTAAAGTAATATTCCCATCAAAGGCTCTTTTAATTACTTGCTCTTATATCCCTCCTTCTTCTGATATTCAAGTTTATATGAGACACATATCTTATATCAGAGAAGTTTCTACCCATGTGCGAGATAATGACCTTTATGTGGTCTTAGGCGATTTTAATCTGCCAAATATCATATGGTCATTTTTCAGCAGCACAAATTATCTTATTCCGTCAGCTCAGCATGATATTCTTGATGTCATGCTTCGATCTTTCGTTGTTTCAGATCAATTCAATTCATAACCAATTGAATAGAATACTTGATCTCGTTTTTATCAACGACTGTCCCAGTGCTTCTGTGTCTAGGTCATTTCCAATAACAGTCCCTGAAGATTCTTGCCATCCCACTATAGAAATGTCTCTTTTCTTTTCAAAGGCCTCCGCCTTACCTTCACCAACCTCAAATATGCCAATATTTTGTTTTCGTAAGGGGAATTATATCCTACTTAATCAGCTTATTTATTCAGCTGATTGGTCTTTTTTATTTAGACAATACTGTTGACATAGGTTTAGCTATTAAAAGATTTTACGAAAACATGTATACGCTCTTTGGAGTTTGTATACCTAAATACGTTCGAACATCTGGTTTAATGAAACCATCATGGTTCACGCCAAGACTTTCTTACTTAAAAAACCAAAAATCAAAATGTTTTAAAAAATTTAAGAAGTCTGGCTCTAATTTCGACTTGTCTAAATACTCTATAGCCAAGTCAAACTTTTTTCTTCTAAACTCTCAATGCTACGAGAATTATCTTGCTCGCTGCAAACGTCAGTTTAGTCAGGATCCTAAATAATTTTACAATTTTGTGAATTCTAAGCGCAAATCTTCTGGTTTGCCTTCTTCGTTTTTACTTGGGATGGAAAAAGCTAGTAATGATTCTGCTGCTTCTGACCTATTTGCTAAATTTTTTCAGTCAACCAATTCCTCTGTCACCCCTACTAATGTGTCTTATCCTTTTAAAATTTCATCTTCTAACCACCTATTTACTCCAACCATCTGTAACACTTCACTTCTATCTTCTATTAAATCTCTAAAATCTTCTTTCTCTCCAGGGCCTGACAACATCCCTAGTTGTGTGCTTAAGGAGTGCTGTACTTCACTTACTCAACCATTGCTTAAGCTTTTTAATCTATCCCTTGATTCTGCAGTCTTCCCATCTATATGGAAGGAATCGATTTTGATTCCTTTACATAAAAAAGGTGGGAAGGCAGATATTTCGAACTACAGAGGCATTGCAAAGTTATCAGCCATCCCAAAATTGTTTGAAAAATGCTTACTTCGACTTTGCAACATCTTTGTAAGTCGATTATTTCCCCTGTCCAACATGGTTTTATTAAGAGTCGGCCCACTACGACCAACTTGCTTGAAAATGGTTCACGTTAATTCTGGTGTACCCCAAGGTAGTCATCTTGGACCTTTATTGTTTACTCTCTTCATTAATGACCTGCCTTCTATCATATGACACTCTCGTATTCTTATGTACGCAGATGATGTGAACCTCATTTTTTCGTACACCGATCCCTTGTATCATAGTCATATGCAAGATGATTTGAACTCTATGCAGCGTTGGTGTTCGGCCAATCAACTGCATCTGAATTGTTCAAAATGTATGCTAATGACATTTAGTCGGACTAGACCCTACTTAACCACTTATACGATTGACAATGTTCCATTGCAACGTATCTTTACATTTTAAGATCTTGGAGTCATTTTTGACAACAAGCTTAACTTTAATATGCATATGTCGACTATCACTAATGAGGCCAGAGGTGTACTTGGCTTTATTAAGCGTTGGTCGAAAGAATTTAACGATCCTTTCACCACAAAACTGCTATATGTTTCTTTAATTCGTCCTTTCCTTGAATACTGCTCATGTATTTGGTGTCCGCAGTACCAAAACTTCCAAGAGCGAATAGAATCCGTGCAGAAGCAATTTCTGCTATTTGCCTTACGTGGACTTAACTGGGATTCCAATCTCCGTTTGCCATCGTATTCCAGTAGGCTTTTACTTTTTAATCTTCCGTCGTTACTTAACCGAAAAGCAACGCTTGGTGTTGTCTTCCTACACAAGTTAATTAACGGCGACTTAGACTTTTCCTTTCTGTTAGCTCGCCCAAACTTTTTTGTTCCTAGTAGGCAAACTAGAAACTACGTCCCCTTGATTTTACCTTCATGCACGACTGATTACGCTTTGCACAATCCTCTTCGTGTTCTTTGCAAGGACTACAACACAGTGTTCCATGTCATCTCGGTTGAGCTCTCTCTCCCACTACTAATAAAATCTTATATTCTTTTGTATTTACGGGACTCCTCTGCCCGTGTTTAGTTAAATCTGTTTTCCCTTTTCTTTCTTTATTTCGCTCCTTTATTTTTCTTAATTCTCTCTCTATCTTCTATTTCTCACTTTATAAAATACTTTCTAATAGTATATACTAACTCATTATAAATACTTGTTTCCTTTTAAATATTAACAAACTACTACACAAATTTTTATTGATTTTTGGTTTGATTGGGTTTTTCTGGGTTTTCCCCAATCCTTGCAACAAATGTTGGACCAATGATTTAATTTTGCTAGTGATGTCCCCAGAACCTAACGTAATTTTAACTTTATATCTTTAATTTAATATATTTACTATTTTAAATTTTATAAAATTTTTTTATATACATTTAAATGTTTTATAATTTTATATAAGTTCTTTTGTGTCGACTGTCAATAATCGACAATAAATAAATAAATAAATAAAACTTTCCACAGATACTTATTATTCAAAGAAACAGCACATTGGTCGGTGCCGGCCGGATTGGACCACTATATCTTATAGCTGCCATACAACTCGAAGTCGGTTTTGGCCATAAATCCTATGCGTCATGAAATATTTTGAAAAACAGCTGCATATGAGCAAACAAACCCCATCACAAGTAAGCTTCTGACAGTCTGCTCTTCAAGCGATTTTTTCATTGAACATCAAAACAGCTTCTGACGTAAGGGGCAAAGTGGCGCCCTGGCAAACGAAAGGTACAGGTTCGATTCCTAAATAAATAAATAAAAAATAAATAAATAAATAAATAAATAAATAAATAAATAAATAAATAAATAAATAAATAAATAAATAAATAAATAAATAAATAAATAAATAAATAAATAAATAAATAAATAAATAAATAAATAAATAAATAAATAAATAAATAAATAAATAAATAAATAAATAAATAAGTAAATAAATAAATAAATAAATAAAATCACGTATTCGTGATCAGTATCAACAGCCGAGTTGATCTAGCCATGTCCGTCTGTCTGTCTGTCCGTCTGTCTGTCTGTCTGTCTGTCCGTCTGTCAGTCACAAAATTCCCTACCTAATAGGGTTTACGAGGTAATTTTGAACAGAGGAGGCTCAACCCACTATTAAAATTGCCCATTTTCATTCAAATTAAATTTATATTTTCAAATTAAACAAAAAAACAAGTGGGGATGGATTATCTTCGGCGTGCCGAAGATTCTATACTCTTTCGAACCTTTAGGCAATTTTCACTCTGCCAACTGTACCACTGAAATTTCAAAAGTAGTAAAAAATCGATTTATCGCGTGGCATTTATTTTTTTGCTCTAAGAATTGGTATCAAATGAATTTTAATATTTCTTTTAAATTATTGAATTCAAGCTATTTGAAATATATTTGAAAAATAATTAGAAACAAGTGAGAACGTTGCAGTCGGGCGGAGCCGACTGCGTAATACTCTGATACCATTTTAAGAACAGCTGAAAGCAAGTGAACAGAACATTTTTGCTGGTGTTTGGGTGACCAGAAATCGGCCTTTCAAGTTTTTGGGGACGTGAAGTGCCGTGGTCGATCTTAAGAGGGGTGACCAGAAGTCTATTTCCCAAATTTATTGATTTAAGCTCTAAAACTGTGTAAGATGTACATTTTCGCGATTTACTGATCTAAAGAGGGGCTGACCAGCAGTTTATCTTACAAATTTCTTGACTCTAGCTCTAAAACTGTGGAAGATATACATTTTCTCGATTTTTGAGGGCGGGAGGGGGCGTGGCCCCAAATTTTTTCCAATCTTTAGAGGGGGTGACAAGAAGTCTATCTTCCAATTTTGGTGACTTTAGCTCTAAAACTGTGGAAGATATAAACTTTCGCGATTTTTGGGGGCGGGAGGAGGCGTGGCCCCAAAAATTTTTTCCGATCTTTAGAGGGCGTGACAAGAAATCTATCTTATAAATTTGGTGACTCTAGCTCTAAAACTGTGGATGATATACATTTTCGCGATTTTTGGGGGCGGAGGGGGCGTGGCCCCAATTTTTTGCCGATCTTTGGGGGGGCTGACAATAAGTCTATCCTCCAATTTTGGTGACTCTAGCTCTAAAACTGTGGAAGATATACATTTTCGCGATTTTTGGGGGCGGGCGGGGCGTGGCCCCATAATTTTTTGTCCGATCTTTAGAGGACTTGGCCAGAAGACTACCCTCAAAGTTTGGTGGCCCTAGCTCTTAAAATGTGCGAGATATAGGCTTCCGTGTTTCGTGGGGGCGGGGTGGCTGGGGGCGTTCTAGTGGGCGTGGCCGGAAAATCCATTACGCAATCTTTGGGCTGGTCAGCCCTAGTCTAAATTTCAAACTTGGGGACTCTAGCTTCAAAATTGCGGGAAATATACACGTGTTATCGAATTGTGCATTCATGTATATCGATTTTCGCGATTACGGGGGCGGGAGTGGGCGTGGTCGAAATTTTGTTTCTGTAATCTGTAGAGGACGTCACCAGTAATATATATTCCAAATATGGTGACTTTAGCTCTAAAACTGCGGGAGATATAAGCATTTCAAATTAATTTTGGAGGGGGCTGGTGGGCGTAATAATGGGCGTGGCCGATTAACCTAGGATCCAATTTTTCGGGAGGTCACCAGCAATATACCTACCAAACTTGATTACTCTAGCTTTAAAATTGTGGGAGTTATTCACGTTTAATCGATTTGTGATTTGAGGTGTATCGACATGTTATCGATTTGCCAGCCTCCCAGTGGGCGTGGCATAAATTTGAAATAAACTTGATCTGAAGCAGATAGCTATAATCATAACGCAACAGATTTCAAGAGTCTATCTAATATCGTTTCGGAAATACGTGCGTTCATCCAGACAGACAGACGGACAGACGGACGGCCTGACGGACATTCGACAAAACCAATATACTATGAGTACCTTCGGTATCAGAGTATAAAAAGTAAAAAGCAATAAGTCGCGGCTGGGACTTGAACCATGTTCTATAGTTTGTCAGCCCAGCACTCCAATACTTACGCCACCGAGCAGTTTTGAAATGCGCTGACAATCTCGATGATACTGATCTTTTCTTTTGCGTTGTATGTGTAATAACCAGTCGCCGCTGAGTTTCGTACGCGCGAGCTTTCGTTTGATAGCGCCACTTTACCCCTTACGACACAAGCAGTTTTGATGATCTATGACAAAATCCCTTGAAGAGCAGACTGTCAAAAGCAAACTTGTTTTGTTTTCCTGCAACCTGCAACTCGCGTTTGTCAGCTTACAACAAGCAGTTTTAAAAATCGCTGACAAACTCGATAATACTGAGCATTTGTTTTTTCTCGTGGCAATGTTTTTGTTCTAAAACATTGGTAGCAAATTAATTTGATTACAGTTATTTTATATTTGAAAAGCAGAATAAGATTAAATGAATATAATTATTGGTCGCCGCTAGAAATTGAACCAGCACCTTTCGCTTGCGAGGGAACAGAGAACAGACTGTCAAAAGCTTTCTTGCGCTTGGGTTTGTTTGCTTATATGCACCTGTTTTTCAAAATATTTAATGACGCATATCTTCGCTGTTTATGACTCAATCGATTTGCGAGTTTAAAGCAATTGCTTTGAAAACATCGGATTTATGGCCAAAACCGACTTAGAGTTGTATTGCAGCTATAAGATATAGTGGTCCGATCCGGCCGGCACCGACCAATGTGCTGTTCCTTTGAATAATAAGTATCGGTACAAAGTTTTATCGTGATAGCTTTGAAAACATGGCATTTGTGACCAAAACTGACTTCAAGTTGTATGGCAGCTATAAGATATAGTGGTCCGATCCGGCCGGCTCCGACCAATGTGCTGTCCCCTTGAATAATAAGTGTCTGTGCAAAGTTGCATCGCGATAGCTCAAAAACTGAGGGACTAGTTTGCATACATACATACGGACAGACAGACAGACGGACACGGCTAGAGCAATTTGTTTTGTTTTTCTGAGCATACTGGCAGTAACTTTTGGGGGTATCAGACGCTTCCTTCTATGCGTTACAAACTTCAGCACAAACTTAATATACTATTTTTTTCGAAAAGAGTATAAAAACCATCCCTAATGAAATATTACTTGTTTAATGACTTTTAAAAAAAGTGTGCTATTCAAGTGAAACAACATTTATGTAGATTTTCTTTTAGATTTTTACTTTCTTAGCTCAAAACTCAATTATTCTTGCAAATAATTATGATTTCCCATTAAAGATAACGAAACGTAAAAAATATAAATTGCTAAAACATATATGTAGTTTGATTTGTTTAAAATATGTAGGGAAGTGAAGTTAAATTTGTAGAGTGTGCTGTTCAAGTGAAATGGAGTGTATATATACTTTATATATACGTTTGCCTGTTACATACTTTTGCTTAAAACCATTATACCTCGTTTCCAATTATTAATGGGTTCAGGGTTCATATGACGGTCGCCTGTGCTGCGATGCGCGCGCTTAAGTGGATAGAGCTGGTAAGCAACATTCACAAAACTTGATTGAGGGATGATTTTCATGAATGTGTAAGCGTGTGTGTGTTTGTTTTATTTATTTATTATATATATTTAAAACTTAGTGTGCGGAAATTAGGTTGTGTTAAAATTGTTTTGAGGGTGTAATAACTCATTGCTTCATAAAACTACAACTCTCACTGGACTGGAGCATCTGTGGGTCCAAGTTGTCCACTGAGATAGCACCATCCAGCATCGCCTTCAAGCGCTGCCTCTGCGACGCAAATTTGCTGCATTCGAAGATTGCGTGCTCTACGTCTTTCTGCATGCCGCGCCTGCAGTGCGGACACCCAGCTGTCATCTCGTGTCCAAAACGGTGCAGATAGCTGCGAAAACAGTCGTCTCCACTGCCTCGGACCTGTACTATTCAGTTCGAGGTCCATCGACGCGAACCACCGCTGGATGCTATCAATAGCGGCATTGCATCTTACCTCTGCTTCTCGAAATTCCTTTGTAGGACCACCACATCATCTGCAAATCCCACAACATGGACTTTATGTGGGAGGCTTAATCGCAGGATCCTATCGGACATAGCGTTCCACAATTGTGGATCCAGTACTGAACCCTGTGGCACGCTTCCTGTGATCCGGTACTTAGTTGTCACCTCGCTAGTGTCGTACTTCAGCACCCAGTTCATGAATTAGCTGGCGATGATGCGTAGGAGGTATGGTGGTACTTCAAAAGCCGCAAGTACTCGGAGAATGCTACCCCATTCTGCCGTGTTGAACGCGTTATTTATATCCAGCCTGACTATGAGGCAGTACTCCTTTTGTCCGCCTTTCCATCTTGTGTCTACGATCGCGTCTGTGGAAATGCCTATCACTTTGTCGATGGCATCGATGGTCACCAGCTTCTCCAGAATTTTGCCCGCCGAGTCGGTTAGGCTTATTGGCCTGTATGACGATGCGTTAAAGTCGGCTAGCCCGGCTTTGGGATGAGGACAAGTTTCTGGGTCATCCAACTTTCCGTGCGTGTGCTCGTTGTTTTTATACCCTGAACCCATTAAAAATGGGTAAAAAGGGTATTATGGTTTTGTGCAAAAGTATGTAACAGGCATTAGGAAGCATCACCGACCATATAAAGTATATATATTATTGATCAGTATCAACAGCCGAGTCGATCTAGCCATGTCCGTCTGTCTGTCCGTCTGACCGTCTGTCCGTCCGTCTGTCTGTATGAACACACGGATATCAGAGACTACAAAAGCTAGAGACTTCATATTTGGAATATAAGTTCTCCTAATCCCGGGACAGATCAAGTTTATTTCATTTTATCGATAGCTAGTACCGTTGAAAAGTTATAGAAAAATCTCGATTTCAGACTAGCGTATTTGGGACATAACTTCAAAGTTATAAGAGCTAGAGGACCCAAATTTGGCATGTATAATCTCGAATAGCATACACATGTAACAAATATTTCACTTTTTGGATACCACCCCCAAAAACCCCCAAAAGTTCAAAAAACGCATTTTTGAAGGTATGACCTTGCAATTTGGTTTGGTCACACATATTCTCGACAATTGCTTGCCCAAAAAGTTTCAATAAGATCGGACAATAAACACAGAAGTTATTGAAGATTTAACTTTCCATTGTGTGGGGCTCAGCGAAAAAGCAAGCTAACTGCTTAAACCGCTTGCACTGCTTGTACTGCAGCATGTGTGTGTTTAGATTAGTACGAATGATTGTAAGGACTGGGTTCAGGGTATCTCGTAGTCGGGCACTCCTGACTAGAGCACTCTTACACGTTTATACTCTTTTCTAAGAAAATAGTATATTAAGTTTGTCCTGAAGTTTGTAACGCATAGAAGGAAGCGTCTGAGACCGCCAAAAGTTACTGCCAGTATGTTTAGAAAAACAAAACAAATTGATCTAGCCATGTCCGTCTGTCTGTCTGTCTGTCTGTCTGTCTGTCTGTATGTATGCAAACTAGTCCCTCAGTTTTTGAGCCATCGCGATGCAACTTTGCACAGACACTTATTATTCAAGGGGACAGCACATTGGTCGGAGCCGGCCGGATCGGACCACTATATCTTATAGCTGCCATACACCTAAAAGTCGGTTTTGGCCATAAATCCGATGTTTTCAAAGCAATTGCCTTAAATTTCCTTGTACACTTGAACATCCTTAAAACTCATCAATGGGTAAAATCGCCAATCGATTGAGTCATAAACAGCGAAGATATGCGTCATTAAATATTTTGAAAAAACAGGTGCATATGAGCAAACAAAGTCAAGCGCAAGAAAGCTTTTGATAGTCTGCTCTTCAAGGTATTTTGTCATCGATCATCAAAACGGTTTGTGGCGTAAGGCGTAAAGAGCCGCGCTAACGAACGCAGGTTTCGCAAGTTCGAGCTTCGGCGGCGACTGATTGTTAATTTAATACTTTTTTCTTTTTCTTCCTTTCAAATATATAACTGTAATCAAATTAATTTGCTTCCAATAGCTTAGAACAAAAACAATGCCAAACAAATGCTGTCAAACGCGAGTTGCAGGTTGCAGGAAAACAAAACAAGGAAATTTTTAACAGTCGGCTCTTCAAGCAATTTTGTCAGCGATCATCAAAACGGCTTGTGGCGTAAGGGGTAAAGTTGCGAACTGGTGAGCGAGAGGTCCTGGGTTCAAGTGCCAGCGGCGACTGGTCATTTATTTTCATTTTTTCTTATTCTTCTTTTCAAATATATAATAGCTGTAATCAAATTCATTTATTTTCAATTTCCTAAATTGTTTCTAATTTTTTTTTTCATACATAAAGTAGCTTTAATAGAATAATTCAAAAGAAAAATTTAAATTCATTGGCAAAACCAATGCCACGCGAAAAAAAATATGGATCTCAAATTCTGTATATAAGCTCTCGTATGTTCAGATTAAGTTTTATGACAATTCAATTTCCGACAGCGGCCTTGAAAGGTATACGAGCAACAGGCACAAAATTTGGTATGTATATTGTAGTATACATATGTAATGTAGTTTTGACTTTTTGGAAAAACTGAAACTTGTTTATTGTTCAATTCGGTAGCACTTATGAATGCTAAGGGACGCGTCCACGAGCTGCGGATAGTGAAACGTACCTGTTTACATGAATAGCTTTATATATTTTATTTTATATGTAGGGGTATATGTATGCGACATTAATATCTGCGAATTAAATAAGCAGTCTCGGGAAAATAGTGAAAATTGCTTTAAGGTTCGAAAAGAGTATTTAATCTTCGGCACGCCGAAGATAATCCTTCTCCACTTGTTTTATATTTTATTAGTGTTTTTTAGGGGCAAATATAAAAGCAGATTAATATACTGTAAAAATAGGATATAGACGTAGATGATGAAAAGAAAAGAAGATGGCCGCTACCCGCGGAACACACCGCAAGGCTCTACATCCCGGGGTGGTCACTGGCTAATAGATCAGCCTTCTCCCTAAGCAGTGCGCCGGGCTCTCTCCCGACGCCGCAGTTCTTTCATTATGTCAGCTGATATGTTGACAGTTAACACCAGCCTTGCTCAGTAGCAACCATAATTCCAATGATTTCTTCTGCAGAGGGCATTACTCTGAGTTCCAGAAACCTCACTAAGCGCTCACGGTTTTCATAAAAAATTCAGCTTTTTCTCCGCAATAGTCGCAGAGCGGATTGTCCTCGTGTTTGAGCCTGTGGAGGAAGGCATTGAAGCAGCCGTGTGATTTTAACAGCTAGGCCAGATAGTAATAAGCCAGCCCATGCCACCGCTGACTCCATGTAGCGATTTGGGAATGATCCTATGCGTCCATCTTCCCTTGCTGGCCGCATCCCATTTTTCCTGCCACAGGCTCAGCAATGCTTCGCGGACTCTGCTGTCACCCGTTCTACCACTACGCTTTTATGCAGCGAGAAGGTCGATCGGGATCATCCCCGCCACTACCAGGGCCGCATCCTCCGAGACTGTGCGGAAGCAGCTGGCCACTCGCAAAGCGCACCGCCGGTACACTGTTTTACATTCCCTTAATGTAGGGCGGGACTGCCGCTGCTGGGATTCAGACTGGTGAGCCGAATAGCAGCGTTGAAGTGACCACGCCAGCATTCAGTCGCCTGCTCGTTTGTTGTAAGCCATCATTCTGCTTACTGTAGCAACTGCAAGCGCTGCCTTGCCGCCGGCGATTTCCAAGTATTGTTAAAAACTGAGCATATGGTCCAGTAGAACTCCTTATGATTTTATAGAAGGCTAGAACTCAGTTATGGTCGAGCCAACCCGAATCCAAGCAATTCCCACTTGTTGCTAGCTGCTGATAAGTACGGCTTCGAGTTTGTGCTCAGCTACTGACAGGCCAGGTCCATTTCGTTATGTCCGTCTGTCTGTCTGTCTGTCTGTCCGTCTGTCTGTATGAACATGCGGATATTAGAGACTACAAGAGCTATATTTGGTATATAAGTTTTCGTAGACCCGGGACAGATTTTTTATCGATAACTCGTCCCGTTCAAAAGTTATCGATAAATCTTGAATTCAGACCAGCCTTTTTGGGCCATAACTTGAAAGTTTTAAGAACTAGAGGTCCCAAATTTGGCATGTATAATCTCGAATAGCATACCCACTTTTTGGATACCACCCCGCAATCCCCCAAATTTTGAAAAACGCATTTTTGAAAGTAGGACCTTGAAATTGGGTTTGATCACACATTTTTTTTGCCAATTGTATGCCCAACAATTTTCCATAAGATCGGACAATAAAAACAGACGTTGTTTACGATTTAACTTTCCATAGTGTGGGGCTTAGTGCAGAAGCAAGCTAACTCCTTAAACTGCTTGTACTGCTTGCAGCACGTGTGTGTTTGTATGTGTGTACACTGATAGGTTAGATTGAATGCATGTGATTACGGGGCTTAGGGTATCTCCTAGTCGGGCACTCCCGACTAGAGCACTCTTACTTGTTTGTTCAAAGAATTGGTATCCCATGAAATTAGATTTTTCTTTTGAAATATTTAATTTATTGCCAGTTGTATATCATCTATAAGATATAGTAATCCGATCCGGCCATCTCCGACCAATGTGATGTCTTTTTGAATAACAATAAATCGCTATCGCGATACAACTTTGCACATATACTTATTATTCAAAGAGACATCACATTGCTATGAGCCGGCCCGATCGGATCACAATATCTTATAGCTGCAATACAACTGGCAATAAATTAAATATTCTTAGAAAAAAAAATAAAATTTTACGCGACAAAACGATTTTTACAGCATATGCAGTTGGCAGAGTGAAAATTTCCTTAAGGTTCGAAAAGAGTATAAAATCTTCGGCACGTCGAAGATAATCCTTCCCCACTTGTTTTCTTAATCTTCCTTTCAAATATAAAATAACTGTCATCAAATTAATTTGCTTCCAATGTCTTAGAACAAAAACAATGCCACGCGAAAAAACAAATGCTCAGTATAATCGAGTTGTCAGCGATTTTTAAAGCTGCTTGTTGTAAGCTGACAAACGCGAGTTGCAGGTTGCAGGGAAACAAAACTAGTTTGCTTTTGACAGTCTGCTCTTCAAGGGATTTTGTCATAGATCATCAAAACTGCTTGTGGCGTAAGGGGTAAAGTGGCGCTGACAAACGAATGCTCGCGGGTACGAAACTCAGCGGCGACTGGTCATTACACATACAACGCAAAAGAAAAGATCAGTATCATCGAGTTTGTCCAGCGCATTTCAAATCTGTTTGATGGCGTAAGTATTAGAGTGCTGCGCTGAAAAACGGGAGAATACGGTTCAAATGCCTGCCGCGACTTGATTTTTATTTTATTTTTCTAATGTTTTGTTTCAAATGTATATCAAATAGTTTGAATTCAATATTTTAAAAGAAATATTTAAATTCATTTGATACCAATTCTTAGAGCAAAAATAAATAAAAACGATAAAACGATTTTTTACTACTTTTGAAATTTCAGTTGTGCAGTTGGCAGAGTGAAAATTGCCCACTGGGAGGCTGGTAAATTTATAGCATGTAGTTACACCTCAAATCACAAATCGAAACATGTAAGAGTGCTCTAGTCGGGAGTGCCCGACTAGGAGATACCCTGAACCCAGTCCTGTAATAGTCGCGTTGGCGCACCATTTAAATTTAGAAAAATAAACCAGTAAAAGCTGCCAGCTTTTTGTCAGGCTTGCTATCGAAAGCGAACAAAACAACAGTGCAGCTGACTTCGCTCTAGTCGGGCCTTTGGCCTATATAAGCCGCAAGGGCCATGTACTAACCCTCTTTGCTGAAGCTACTGTGTTGAACTAAGGTCTGGGTATAGCTGCCCAGATCCATATAGAAAACAAAAGGCAAGAATTTAATTATTAATCAAAGTGGTGAAAAACAATAGAAAATAATGAAAGAATTAAACTTGTTATCCAAACGTGCCGTAGAACAAAGAAAACAAAAGATCCAACAAATAACATTTTCGTAACCGAAGCCGGGTTTAAAAGACCTCCACGTGCTACTTTGCAAAGGCCGGGATCAGCTTAATCTGAAGGCATCCGCCTGGTTCAGCAACAGCAGCAAAAATTGTTAAGCAACTTTTGTTTTGCATTTGCAGAAGGTATGTGACGCACGCAATATTTTTGAGTTTTGCGACAATGTAAGCCAAAAGTGATATTTTTGATAGATTATATCTGGGAGGCGTAAATCCTGCCACCGCCGTCTCTTGCAGGTTGAAAAACACTTTTTCACGGCAAAGTGGCCAGTGTGCCTATTGGCAGAGACGGCGCTGTAGAAAGGTTGTCGGCCGCAGTGATCAGCTGAGAAACTAGACCACGGCGTGAGCAGAGACGACATCACTTGCGCAGCCGCAGAGGAGTCGTTGTGAGAGCGTGAAACAGAGTTATTGTCGAGGTGCCGGTCGCTGCTAAATCGGGAGACTGCTGCTGACCATGTGCGACTAATCAAAAAGTTTCTTGTTTTATATTTTCAATCGGCTTCCAAAGAAGAAGAAAAAAATATTAATTAGTTATAATTTCCCAAAACTAAGTCCAAAAACAAATTTTGACCAAGAAGTTCAGTTCAAATAATCACAAAAATACAAACGAGTGAAGTGCCAAATATGTATGTACAATAATACATACATACAGAAAAAATAAAGAATAATGTGTGCAGATAATAAGCAATTTTAAATGAAGCACTAAGCAAGAAGTGCACTGATTGTGGTTGCTGTTGTGCTAAGCCATGACTCCGTTTTTTATACTCTGATACCGAAGGTACTCATAGTATATTGGTTTTGTCGGATGTCCGTCAGGCCGTCCGTCTGTCTGCCTGGATGAACGCACGTATTTCCGAAACGATATTAGATAGACTCTGGAAATCTTTTGTGTTATGATTATAGCTATCTGCTTTAGATCAAGTTTGTTTCAAATTTTTGTCACGCCCGCTGGGAGGCTGGCAAATCGATAACATGTCAATACACCTCAAATCACAAATCGATTAAACGTGAATATCTCCCACAATTTTGAAGCTAGAGTAATCAAATTTGGTAAGTATATTGCTGGTGACCTCCCGAAAAAATTGGATGCTTGGTTTATTGGCCACGCCCATTATTAGTCACCATCTTTGGAATATATTATATATAAAAAATTTTGACCACGCCCCCTCCCGTCCCCAAAAATCGTGAAAGTTTATATCTTCCACAGTTTTAGAGCTAGAGTCACCCCTTCAGCCCCTTCAGTCACCAAAAACTTGGAAGGCCGATTTCGGGTCACCAGCAAAAATGTTCTGTTCACTTGCTTTCAGCCGTTCTTAAAATGGTATCAGAGTATTACGCAGTCGGCTCCGCCCGACTGCAACGTTCTCACTTGTTAAATACTAAATTTATTTCCAGTTGAATGGCAGCTATAAGATGTAGAGTTCCGATCCGGCCGGCTCTGACCAATGTGCTGTACATTTGCATACTAATTCTCTCTGCAAAGCTTAATCGCAATAGCTCAAAAGCTGAGGGACTAGTTTGCATACATACAGACAGACGGACATGGCCAGATCAATATGTTTTGTCATTCTAAGCATACTGAAGGTAACTTTTGGGAGTCTCCGACGCTTCCTTCTATGTTTTACACACTTCAGCACAAACTTAATATACTCTTTTCGATGAATATAGTATAAACAAAACAACTCATCTGCAACAACTCATGCCGACGTAAAGTAAAGACTAATCACCTGAGCAGTTGTGCTGATTTTTAATTCGATTTTATTTTGGATTGCGTTATTTTGATAAAATCAAAACACATCCCCCTTCGTATTAAAATGAACTTAAATTAATCAACATTAATTATACACATCCGCTAAATAACATACGTGTGTGAATTAGTTACTTTTAACCATTAAAGGCTACTTTAAATCCCGGGTTAAATTAAAGTTCTTAAGAAACGTCGAATAAAACCTTTTTTGTTTTGTCACCACTAAAGGATTACTAATATTATAGGTCACATATAATCAACCAAACTAAAAGGTTAATAGAAAACAAAATAAAAAACCCCCAATGGCATCACCTACAACAACTCAAACAATTCTATTATCAGAGCTACATTTTAAACAATCTCTGGGGCAAATAAACTAAGTGCCCGTCTGCGATGGAGAAACAGAAGAACTCACGGTGTCCGTGAGAAGAGTGGAAAATGCAGCTATACCCCACCCAAGATGTCAGACAGTACAGCGTACTTTTTGGAGCCATAGAGTTACATATGACTGGAGCAGCACAACGCGTCGCACAATTAACAGCAGCTATGACCTGGGAGTAACGCCCTTATTGATGAATTCAAGACGCAGACCCCATTTGAAAAATTACTACGCAGATTGTACAGCACCAATTATAACAGAAGTATCTGTAAGTTTGTTGAAGACTTAGAACATAAGTCATTTGTAATATCTAATACATTAATATTAGAAGGAATAACCTCGAACACAATCTTGTACACAAATGCTATGAACAACACCAGACAGAATATTCAGGACTCTTGCTAGACGTGACATTACAGCAGTATAAAAAATAAAACATGTTTCTCAAAGAGAGGGATGAAAACAACCTTTCCGATTGAACTAAGCCCAACAATAACAATACCTCTTCAATAAATAATGATTCTCGCATTAAAAGGGGGAATGTAAATCAAAACTACTACCCAGTTGCAGGTCCATCATATACTAACAATCAGTTTTCACAAAACCCAAACCAAAATAACCAACAGCTACACCAGGAATTCAGACAAAATCTCAATCAATGTAGAACCCAAAATCAAATGAATTACCAACCAAATAAATCGTATCCTTGTTACAATCCGCCTGTCAAAATACAACGCGAAAGTACTAGCGGTCAATCCAAAATCGATACATGCGAAAATTTTCATCAAGCAGTGTCGGACTCCAAAAAGAAGAAAGACCTTCATTCGATTAATCATGAATGACGAACATCTTAAATGCATAGATCCTGTATCTATATCTCTATTAATTTAATGAAATCAAATTTTCTGGACCTTACAATCAAAACATATCAAAGGAAGCTTCAAACAATAAATTGAAATATTTGTTTAAACCAATGTATTTCCTTAGACCCAAACAAGCTTTGTCCGTCACATCAAACCTTTTACATACACGAATTTTCAGAAAATTACGATGTTTTATTAGGCAGGATTATCTTGAAGTTTGCCAAGCAACAAAAAATTATAAAATTCAACAGGAATCGTAACACTAAGCGATTACTCGTTTATCATCAGATACAATCATGAAAACTTAATAAAGGACAAGACTTGCCGTGATTCACCTCACATAATAGACACAGATTTTGATTGCCATGACCCACCTTTTACTGAAGATAGGCCTTTTAACTTCGCAATCGAAAACGGTACCAGTAAAGACAAAGTGAAAATTTTACTTTCACAATTACTATTAAATATGTCAAACAAACTAAACACGACCTTATAAATAGCATATGACAAAGAAGTTGAAGCACAAATAAAAGAAATTATATTAACAAAAATAAAAGTCTCCTTACTGCTCACCAAATGGGATCGTACAAGGAAAGTGAAGCATCAGGAAAACAAAAATTCAGAATAGTCATTGACTATCGAAACTTAAATTAAATCACAATAGATGATAAATACCATATCAAAGTATCGGATAATATATTTATCAAACTAAGAAAATGTCTATATTCACTACCATTGACCTAGAAAAAGGCTTTCATCAGATTAAAATGGATTCTGATCCAATCACAAAGACCGCTTTCTCGACGAAAAAAGGCCATTACCATAGTAAATGGTAATTGAAAAATGGCCATTGGACTCAAAAACTCTTTTCGAAGAAAATAGTATATTAAGTTTGTCCTGAAGTTTGTAACGCATAGAAGGAAGCGTCGGAGACCCCAAAAGTTACTGCCAGTATGCTTAGAATGACAATACAAATTGATCTAGCCATGTCCGTCTGTCTATCTGTCTGTCTGTCTGTCTGTCTGTATGTATGCAAACTAGTCCCTCAGTTTTAGAGCTATCGCGATAAAACTTTGCACAGACACTTACTATTCTAGGGGACAGCACATTGGTCGGAGCCGGCCGGATCGGACCACTATATCTTATAGCTGCCATACAACTTGAAGTCGGTTTTGGCCATATATTCCATGTTTTTTAATCTATCGCAATGAAACTTTGCACTGATACTTCTTATTCAAAGAGACATCACATTGGTTGGAGCCGGCCGGATCGGATCCCTATATCTTATAGCTGCTATACAACTGGCAATGAATTAAATATTCTTAGAACAAAAAAAAAATGTTACGCGACAAAACGATTTTGTACAGCTTATGAAATTTCAGTGGTGCAGTTGGCAGAGTGAAAATTGCCTATTGGTTCGAAAAGAGTATAAAATCTTCGGCACGACGAAGATAATCCTTCCCCACTTGTTTTTTTTGTTTTAAGACTATTTAATTCATTGCCATTTGTATGGCAGCTATAATATATAGTGATCCGATCCGTCCGCCTCCGATTAATGTGATGTCTATTTATATAATAAGTATATGTGCAAAGTTTCAACGCGATATCATTAAAAACATGGGATGTATAGCCAAAACCGACTTCGAGTTGTATGGCACCTACATTTGAATAATAAGTGTCTGTGCAAAGTTTCATCGCGATAGCTAAAAAATATGGGACTAATTCCCATACATACAGACAGTCAGACATATGGACATGGCTAGATCAATTTGTATTGTCATTCTAAGCATACTGGCAGTAACGTCTGGGTGTCTCCGACGCTTCCTTCTATGCGTTACAAACTTCAGTACAAACTTAAAATACTATTTTCTTCGAAACTAAGGGAAGCGATTTTAAAATTACAAATTACGGAATTCCTTGGTCACATTTTAACAACTGAAGGTATAAAACCAAATCCGACAAAAGTCAGCGCAATCAAAAACTTCCCAATACCGATAAAAACGAAAGAAATCATGTTATTTTTAGGACTCTGCGGTTATTATAGAAAATTTGTTTAAGCAACGATAGCTCAACACTCAATAATTGCCGGTGGGCAATAAGTAATAGCTCTAACGATTTGAGACGAATCAAGAAAAACGACCGCACAATTTGAACTTGGTTTTTGCAATGTTCTGCATTTATTTCCTCTCTGTTAAGTGACAGAGAGGCAGAGAGTGTATGCTGTCTTGGCAGAGTGCCAGAGAGCAGTAGCTGATAATTAACAAGTTTGTTAGTTCTGTTTATGATTCAAATGCCGTAACATTGGCCGCGTTGAATGCCCGTAGGGTTTCAAATATTGATTAGTAATGAGGCCAACCGATGGATTGGTCGCTTGAAAACCCCGGACTTAATCCTGACGCTGGCCACTCGCACGCTTCCATCCGAGCTTTTCGGCGTTTCCTCCACTACCCCCAACATCCATTGCTGTGGTGGACCACGACTACGGCCCGCCGCTGATGTTGGGCTGGCCGACTGCCCACTTTTGGCGCTGCTGCAAGCTCAGCAGGTAGTCTTTCGACCAGTCGACCCAGAACCGCTGCTTGATGCTGCAGATCAGCTGCCAGCGTATCAAGTATGTCAGGTTGTTTTCCCGACGAGCAGGTGCGCTGGCGTTATCGCCTCGCCGTCGTTGGGATTGGCGCTGTCGGCGACGATTGGTCTGGAATTGAGGATGGCCTCCAACTCCACCAGCACGGTTGCCAGCTCGTCTTGCCGTAGAAGCGCTCCTCCAATTGCCCTCATCATGAGGTGCTTGGCGGATTTTACTGCAGCCTCCCAAGGGCCGCTGAAATGCGTCGCTCGTGGTGGGATTAACACGAATGTTACACCCTTGGCTGCAGCAAACTCCGCTATGGCATCCCGGTTGGCGTTGAAACTCGTTCGAAAATCCGCCAGTATGCGTGCAGCACCCACATAGTTGGTGGCATTGTCGCAATGTATGCGCTTGACAAGCCCACGTCTGCCGACAAACCTGTATAAGCACAAAAAAAAGAATTAGCGGTTAGATCAGATACAACTTATAAATGTACAGTTTTGGACGTAAAACAAACAAATACTGCAATGTACATTTTTACTGGCACTCTGCCACGAATTCCCAACGTGACAGGGATTGGACCAAAGAAGTCCACTCCGCTGATTTCGAAAGGCCTATTTCCATGTAGCCGATCAGCGGGTAAGTTTCCTATTATTTGGCTTGCCAATATCGGTTTGTACCTAAAACAATGAGCGCAAAGCCGTACTATGGCTCTGCAGGCCTGGCGAACGTTTATGAGTTAAATTTGCTGCCGAAGCATGCTCACTAGCGCACGTGGACCAGCATGGCAATTGTTTCAGTGCAGAAACGGCAGATACAAATTGACAAACCGACATCCCTTTGGCATAAGCAATGGAAACTTTGCTTTATGGGGCAGCGGCGCCTTCAATAAGCGGCCTCCAACACGCAGCAATCTCAAAGCTACCTTTCCACTCTGATAAGGGCAGATAAATGGATTTAGCTTTTGGTAAGACGATTGCAGAATTGCCGATTTGTCGAGCTTTGCGATTTCTTCTGCGAACGCTGACTGCTGTATTACATATACGACGCCGCGATGAAAACGAAACAGCATTGACTGCTCTGTGGTCAATTTAATGTGTGCATTACTTGGCCAAAGGGAATGATCACGTTTCATAAATTCTGGACCATTGAACCAGTGTGATTCAGTCAATTCAATCGTGGAACAACCACGCGATGGCAAATCTGCTGGATTTCCTTTGGTCGGAACGTATCGCCACATTACATCTGCTGTTAGTTGTTGAACGTCTGCCACTCTATTGGCGATGAAAGTTTGCAGATGGGATGGGTACATTTGTAACCAATGCAGTACCACCTCAGAATCCGACCAAAACACAACGCGCTCTATTGGCATGTGGAGAAGTTGCCTAACCTTCTCCCACAATGATGCCAACAGCTGTGCAGCGCAAAGTTCCAAGCGAGACACTGACTTTATTTTTAAAGGTGCAACCTTAGATTTTGCGGTCGCCAACTGCACGGATGTGCCATGCTTATGTTCAAGTCGAACATATAAGTAGCACCTGTATGCTGTCGTCGCGGCGTCAGCAAATCCATGAATTGGACAATTCGGGCTCTTTACGACGCCAACGTAACGAGGTATGCGAATTAAATCTAAATCTTCAAAGGACTTTATAATGTCTTCCAATCTTTTGAGCAAGTGATTGGGTATCTGGTCATCCCATGCTATCTTTTGCAGCCAAAGTTTCTGCATTAAGATCATTGCTAAAGTTACTATTGGGCATAATAACCCAAGCGGATCGTACTAACGAGAGACCAATAACAAAATGGCACGTTTAGTAGGCAATACTTCTAGCGATAAGTTGACTGTAGAGTATTTGATATTATCGTCTCATGGACTCCAAATGAGTCCTAACGTTTTCGTATCCTCTTGATGCCCAATAAGAATTGCCTCATCAGTAGGCTGAGCTTTGAAACGCTCACAATTTCATGACCATTTTGTCAAAGTAAAGCCGAATGGATAAAGGACATAGATTAACTCTTGACGAAACAGACGCAATTCTTCCACAGTATCTGCGCCAGATATCAAATCATCCACATAAAAGTCATTGGCTATTGCCTTTGAAGCTAATGGATGTGATTCTGTATGCATTTCACTCAAATATTTTAAGCACCAAACAAAAACGGGGCAGAGGCTGTACCATATGTTACAGTGTTCAGCTGATATATTTGAAATGGGTCTGATGGGTTTTCTCTCCAAAAAATTAGTTGAAACTTGCGCTGTGTATCATCGATTTCGATTTGCCGATACATTTTGCAATGTCAGCTTACAATGCAAATGGGCGAAGTCGAAACCGCAACAAAGTTGAGTATAGACACTGTATAGTGGGGAAAACCATGAGAATGTCATTTAAAGACATTTGTGACGACGCTTTGCAGGACGCGTCAAAAACAACTCTCAACTTTGTTGATGTGCTTTGCGGTCGGAGCACGCATTGTTACAGAATGAAATAATGCGGCTCATTAGGGATCGTGTTATCGATTGAGTTCATGTGGCCTAGAGAAATGTACTCCTTTATGAAGTCAATATACATGGTATGAATATTTGGTTGCTTGCAAATTATTTTTTCTAATACCAGAAAGCGTCTCTTAGCCGTTTCGTACGATGCACCAAGGCAACGTGGGTTCGATTTGAAAGGCAGAGAGAGGCTGAGACGACCCGAAGGTATGCGAGTGATTGTTTCTGCAAGCGACTTCTCGCAAAGCAACTGTTATGGTGTATATAAATTATAATTATTTAAATTTGGTACTTCTTCCAACTCTCAGAACTTTTGAACAAGAACATCTAACGAATATGAGTCTTCGTTTGAAATGGAGTCTTGACTCACACTCACAACCGATGTAGAACTAGGCCCTAATAAGCCCGTAGTTCGACAACGCCCGGCTACAATTCAGCCAAGAGCTGTGGCCCGCCATGTTGGCGACTCGCTATTTCCTATCACATGTCCTTCTTTCAGAAAATCGAAAAATACATCTGCTCCAAGCAGCAGAACAATGCGTTGAGGAAGGTGAAATTGTGGATCAGCCACTTCTATATGCTGAGGCACTTCAACGCCAACAATAAGCTTTTCGGGCTGATAGGACGAAGTGCTTCCCAAAACGGCAAACTCAGTCATCAATTCGAAATCATCGACTCGAGAGGCTATTGATGTCTGAACAACATGACGCACTGCGGACTTGCGTTTTCCAATACCCAGCAAATTTATATCGCTCCCTTTTTAGATCCTAATTTCTGGCTAAGTCCTCCGTTGTGAAATTGACCTGCGACCCAGAATCTAACAGAGCTCTAGCTAACTGTAATGAACGGACCTATCCATTACACGAACCACTGCAGTTGTCCAAATGACTTGGTCAGAGATATCTGTCGTGTAATTGACGGAAGAACAATGCGTTGGGGATGCAGTTTGGGCCACTAACAACTGCCTGATAGGTACAGCGCTTGCTGAGTCGGGCACAAACTTGTGTGGAAGGGTATGATGGGGCAAACTCTACAAGTACTTGATTTGCAAAGTCTGTGTTCTATGACCCCATCTTAAGCAGTTAATTCACAGTGAACGATCTTTAACGAACAAGAATATATATACTTTATATGGTCGGAGATGCTTCCTTTTGCCTCTTACACACTTTTCCACCACTTCATTACACCCTTTTTACTAATTTTTAAAGGGTTCAGGGTAAAAAAATTGTTCAGGGCAGCTGTGGAGCTAAATGAAAAAAGCTAGATTTCCGATTTTTGAAAAGGTACCCTTAGCAAAATGGTTATATCTTGAGTACATCGATTGCAAAGACTTTTGACTTTTGGAAAATACTTTAAAAGCAAGTGGGAGAGGATTATCTTTGGCGTGCCGAAGATTCTATACTCTTTTCGAAAACGTAGGCAATTTTCACTCCGACAACTGCACCACTAAAATTTCAAAAGTAGTAAAAAATCGATTTATCGCGTGGCATTTATTTTTTTGATGTAAGAATTGGTATCATATGAATTTAATATTTTCTTTTAAATTATTGAATTCAAGCTATTTGATATATAATCAACACAACTAATTAGAAAAAATAAAAATCAATAAGTCGCGGCTGGGATTTGAACCGAGTTCTCCCGTTTGCCAGCGCAGCACTCTAATACCTACGCCACAAAGCAGTTTTGAAATGCGCTGACAAACTCGATTATACTGAGCATTTGTTTTGCGTTGTATGTGTAATGACCAGTCGCCGCTGAGTTTCGTACCCGCGAGCTTTCGTTTGATAGCGCCACTTTACCCCCTACGACACAAGCAGTTTTGATGATCTATGACAAAATCCCTTGAAGAGCAGACTGTCAAAGGCTTACTTGCACTTGACTTTGTTTGCTCATATGCACTTGTTTTGCAAAATATTTAATGACGCATATCTGCGGTATTTATGATCCAATCGTTTTGCAATTTTACCCATTGATGAGTTATAAGGCTGTTCAAGTGTACAAGGAAATTTAAAGCAAGTGCTTTGAAAACATCGGATTTATGGCCAAAACCGACTTAGAGTTGTATGGCAGCTATAAGATATAGTGGTCTGATCCAGCCGGCACCGACCAATGAGCTGTGTCTTTGAAGAATAAGTATCTGTACAATGTTTCATCGCGATAGCTTTGAAAACATGGGATTTATGACCAAAACCGACTTCAAGTTGTATGGCAGCTATAAGATATAGTGGTCCGATCCGGCCAGCTCCGATCAATGTGATGTATGTTTGAATAATAAGTATATGTGGAAAGTTTCATCGCGATAGCTCAAAAACTGAGGGACTAGTTTGCATAAATACAGACAGACAGACAGTCAGACAGACAGACGGACATGGGTAGATCAATTTGTTTTGTTTTTCTAAGCATATTGGCAGTAACTTTTGGGGGTCACCGACGCTTCCTTCTATGTGTTATAAGCATCAGCACAAACTTAATATAATATTTTCTTCGAAATGAGTACAATAACCTATTACTGCAAAATTTCCACTTTAGTCTTAAATAGCGCCTTAACGAAAATTCTTATTGAAAACTGGCGTATGACTTGTTAATAGGTTTTCAAAAAACTGAAGGTCTTTGCAATCAATACACTGACTTGAAAGATTTTTACATTTTTATTCTCTGATACCAAAGGTTTTCATAGTTTGTCTGTCTGGATGTACGCACGTATTTCCGAAAGTATATAAGATAGAGACTTGAAATGATTTGTGATATACTTGTAGCTATCTGCTTTATATTAAGTTTGTTCAAAATTCATTCCACGCCCACTGGGAGGCTGGCAAATCAATAATTTGTCGATACACCTCAAATCACAAATCGATAAGACGTGAATATTTTCCACAACTTTCAAGCTAGAGTCATAAAAATTGGTAGGTATGTTGCGGTGACCTGTCCAAAAAAATTTATTCTAGGTTTATCGGCCACGCCCACCAGTACGTCCACCAGCCCACCTCAAAATGTAATGCTTATATATCCCGCAGTTTAAAGCTAAAGTCACCATACTGGGAATATATATTACTGGTGACGTCCTCTACAGATCACAGAAAAAGAAAATTGTCTACCATAATCGCGAAAATCGATATATATATAAGCATAATTCTATAACTTCCACCCCCAAAATTCTGAAAACTTTATATCTTCCACAGCTTCAGAACTAGAGTCACAAAATTTTGAAGATAGACTTCTGATCACCCCCTCTCCAAAGCACCCCAAAATCGCGAAAATTCACAGTTTCCACAGTTTAAAGCTTGCCACCAAATGTGCAAAATAGATATCATATTAATGCTTTCCTTCAAGTGTCTAAGGTCCCTTTTATACCCTGAACCCATTAATGGGTAAAAAGGGTATTACGGTTTTGTGCAAAAGTATGTAACAGGCATATGGAAGCATCTCCGATAATATAAAGTATATGTATTCTTGATCAGTCGGTCCGTCTGTCTGACTGTCTGTCCGTCTGTATGAACACACAGATATCTGAGACTATAAAAGCCAGAGACTTCATATTTGGAATATAAGTTCTCGTAGTCCCGGGACAGTAAAAGTTTACTTCATTTGTCGAAAACTCGGAACTTAGGAAGTCTTTATTATCTCTTCCATCTGTCAGGAAGAATTTGTGACCACTTCTATCTTTCATAAAGAATTTGTGACCACTTCCATCTCTGAGGAATAATTTGTCACCACTTCCATTTTTCAGGAAGACTTTGTTATCACTACCATCTTTCAGGAAGAATTTGTGACCACTTCCATCTTTCAAGAAGACTTTATTATCACTTCCATCTTTCAGGAAGAATTTATGACCAATTCCATCTTTCAGGAAGAATTTGTGACCACTTCCATCTTTCAGGAACAATTTGTGACGACTTCCATCTTTCAGGCAGACTTTATCACTTCCATCTTTCAGGAAGAATTTATCACTTCCATATTTCAGGAAGAATTTCTCACCACTCACCACTCACCACTTTTGACACTTTTAGAATTAACCATATTGATTTTATCGACAAAAACGTCCTTTGCAACAATAAACTTTGTATTATTAGCTTAACTCTTCGCTACAAAATCTTTAAACATGCTAAAAACAGCTGACTTGTATTGAATCAAATATGTTACACAGTAATGTGTAAACTGATCTACGAAGATTACATAGTAGTTTTTGTCATTTAAGTTAACTGGTTTAATTGGACCACAAACATCTGAATGTACCACAAATGGAGGTCTTTTAATATAGCTTTTATCTTTTAAATGTTTGAATGGCAGTCTAGATTGCTTTCCATTTAAACAAGCTCCACATATATCATCTGACGATTCTAAATTATTAAGAAGACTGTTGTCACTAAGTTTGTTTTTAGCAATTTACCGATGCTTATATGACCACATCTTTCATGCCATAATCGATACTTGTTTTTGTGTTTCGTATTTACAGTGTATGCTTGAAATTTAACAATCGGCAAATCCAATGTAGTACCTGAGTTGCTTACAATCATCTAACCAATTTTTGATATGGAGACACCATTACATTCAAACTCGATTGACATTCCTGCCTCTTGTAGCCGCTTAACTGACATTAAGTTTCCTGCTGCCTCCTTGAAGTAGAGAACATCCTCTAGTGTTTATACCCTGAACCCATTAAAAATGGGTAAAAAGGGTATAATGAAGTTGTGCAAAAGTATGTAACAGGCATAAGGAAGCATTTCCGACCATATAAAGTATATATATGCTTGCCCAGTATCGACAGCCGAGTCGATCTAGCCATGTCCGTCTGTCCGTCTGTCTATATGAACACGCAGATATCTGAGACTATAAGAGCTAGAGACTTCATATTTGGAATATAAATTTTCGTAGTGCCGGGACAGATCAAGTTTATTTCATTTGATCGATAGTTCGACCCGTTTAAGAGTTATCGATAAATTGCGATTTCAGACTAGCGTTTTTGGCCTATAACTTACAAGTTATAAGAGCTAGAAGCCCCAAAAAATTTCAATAAGATCGGACAATAAATACAGATGTTATCTAAGATTTTACTTTCCATTGAGTGGGGCTCAGTGAAAAGCAAGCTAATTGCTTAAACCGCTTGCACTGCTTGTATTGCTTGAACTGCATCATGTGTGTGCTTAGACTAGTATGAATGATTGTAGGACTGGTTTCAGGGTATCTCCTAGTCGGGCACTCCCGACTAGAGCACTCTTACTTGTTTTTCATAGCCATTGTACAGCCGCACATATTGCTTGGCCACAGCGATCTTCAGTGGATGGTCCAACTCTACACTGTCAGCGTACAACGACTCATCGTTAATTAGATGATCGCTTGCGCTACAATCCAGAGTAAATCCGACACTGAGGTGGTTGTTATACTCTTTTCGAAGAAAATAGTGTATTAAGTTTGTGCTGAAGTGTGTAATGCAGAGAAGGAAGCTTCGGAGACACCCGAAAGTTACTGCCAGTATGCTTAGAATGACAAAACATATTGTTCTCGCAATGTCCGTCTGTCTGTCTGTCTGAATGTATGCAAACTAGTCCCTCAGTTTTTGAGCTATCGCAATGCAGCTGTGCACAGAGACGTATTATTCACAGAGACAGCACATTAGTCGGAGCCAGCCGGATCAGACCAGTATATTTGATAGCTGCCATGCAACTTGAAGTCGGTTTTGGATATATATCCCATATTATTAAAGCTATCGCGATGAAACTTTGCACAGATACTTGTTATACATGACATTGATCGGAGCCGGCCGGATCGGACCACTATATCTTTTAGCTGCCATACAACTTCAAGTCGATTTTGGACATAAATCCGAAGTTTTCAAAGCTATTGCCTTCAATTTCCTTGTACACTTGAAAATTCATATAACTCATCAATGATTGAAATTGGAAAACGATTGAGTTATAAATAGCGAATATATGCGTCATTAAATATTTTGAAAAAACAGGTGCATTTGAGCAAACAAAGCCAAGCGGAAGTAAGCCTGTGGCGTAAGGGGTAAACTGACACGCTGACAAACGCAAATTCGCAAGTACGAATCTCAGCGGCGACTGATAATTTATTTTCATTATTTCTTTTTCTTGTTTTCAAGTAGAACATAACCAAAACGAGTAAGTTTTTAATAGTCTGCTCTTCAAGCGATTTTGTCAGCGATCATGAAAGCAGCCTGTGGCGTAAGGTGTAAAGTGACACGCTGACAAACGAAAATTCGCAAGTACGAATCTCAGAGGCGACTGATAATTTATTTTCATTTTTTTCTCATTCTTCTTTTCAAGTATAAAATAACTATTATCAAATTCATTTGCTACCAATGTCTTAGAACAGAAACAAAACAAATAAGTTTTTAACAGTCTGCTCTTCAAGCAATTTTTTCAGCGATCATGAAAGCAGCCAGTGGCGTAAGGGGTAAAGTGACACGCTGCCAATTCGCAAGTACGAATCTCAGCGGCGACGGATAATTTATTTTAATTTTTGGTTTTTCTTCTTTTCAAGTACAAAATAACTGTAGTTAAATTCATTTGCTACCAATGTCTTAGAACACAAGCAAAACAAGTAAATTTTTAATAGTCTGCTCTTCAAGCGATTTTGTCAGCAATCATCAAAACGGCTTGTGGCGTAAGGCGTAAAGTGACGCGCTGACAAACGAAAGGTCCCAGGTTTGTTTTCAGCGGCTACTGATCATTTACTTTAATTTGTTATACTCTGATACCGAAGGTACTCATAGTATATTGGTTTTGTCGGATGTCCGTCAGGCCGTCCGTCTGGCCGTCTGGCCGTCTGTCCGTCTGTCTGTCTGGATGAACGCACGTATTTCCGAAACGATATTAGATAGACTCTTGAAATCTTTTGTGTTATGATTATAGCTATCTGATTCAGATCAAGTTTGTTTCAAATTTATGCCACGCCCATTGGGAGGCTGGAAAATCGATAACATGCCGATACACCTCAAATCACCAATCGATAAAACGTGACTATCTCCCACAATTTTAAAGCTAGAGTAATCAAATTTGGTAGGTATATTGCTGGTGACCCCCCGAAAAAATTTGATCCTAAGTTTATCAGCCACGCCCATTATTACGCCCACCAGCCCCCCTCCCAAAATATATTGAAATGCTTATATCTCCCGCAGTTTTGGAGCTAAGGTCACCATATTTGGAATATATATTACTGGTGACGTCCTCTAAAGATCACTGAAAAAAAAATCGACCACGCCCACTCCCGCCCCCGTAATCGCGAAAATCAATATACATGAATGCACAATTCGATAAAACGTGTATATTTCCCGCAATTTTGAAGCTAGAGTCCCCAAATTTGGAATTTAGATTAAGGCTGACCACCCCAAAAGATTCCGTCCTGGATTTTCCGGCCACGCCCACTATAACGCCCCCAGCCACCCCGCCCCCACGAAACACGGAAGCCTGTATCTCGCACAGTTTAAGAGCTAGGGCCACCAAACTTTGAGGGTAGGCTTATGGCCAAGTCCTCTAAAGATCGGTTGGGGCCACGCCCCCTCCCGCCCCCAAAAATCGCGTACATTTATATCTTCCACAGTTTATAATAAAATATAAGCTAAATCGAGCATAATCCTTCCATACTTGTTTTCTTTATTTTTCTCATTAGCTTTTCTTCTATACTAAAATCAATCCTTTTTTATGTGCACCTTTTTACCACAGTCGTAACATTTCAAATTATTTTTAGGTTTGCCCTTGAATGATTTCTCAGGTTTGGTTACCCAATATTTGAACGTGTTGTTGCTATTATTTTGAGCAAATGCTTTCATAACTTTTTTGGTTAGTGTTAATATTGTCACTAATAATTTTTATCTCATGGTCTAGCAACCTATCTTTCACAAAAGTTAATGTCAAGCTTTCCTCCGATAATGTTTCAATTGCTGTTATATTACCATTGTATGACAAATGCAAGGTCAGAAGCGAACGCGACACTTTGTCCATTTCTTAAATTTTAGTTCCTGCAGCTAACAATAAACTCACTAATTTATCACAAACGTTAAAGTGACTCAATAGTGGCATTTCACTCGATAACTTGGCGAGGCCAAATTCTCATCAACAACCTTGATTCTAAATGATTCTAAATTTCCAAATGGAAAATTTTTCACCATCTAAAAGCTTATGTTTCGCTGTACTTTTTTTCCTCTGATACCGAAGGTTTTCATAGTATATTGGGATTTTCAAATGTCCGCCAGGAAGTCCATCTGTCCGTCTGGATGATGAAACGTATTTCCGAAACTATATAAGATAGAAACTTGAAATTTGTTATGTTAACACTCCGTTTCACTTGAATAGCAAGCTCTACGAATTGAACTTCACTTCCCTATATATTTTAGACCAATCAAACAACATATTTGTTTTATATATATCTTTTATATATAGTAAGAAAATCATTGATATTTGCAAGAATTATTGAGTTATGAGCTAAGAAAGTAAAAATAAAACAAGTGGGAACCTTTGGACAATTTTCACTCTGCCAACTACAGCACTTTCATTAGCTGTAAAAATTTATATCATATAAATTAAAATTTTCTATTGAAGCATTAAATTTATTTCCAGTTGTATGGCAGCTATAAGATATAGTGGTAATGTGCTCTCCCTTTGAATAATAAGTCTTTGTGCAAAGCTTTATCACGATAGCTTTAAAAACATTGGATATATGGCCAAACCCGACTTCGAGTTGTATAGCAGCTATAAGATATAGTGGTCCGATCCGTGTTCCGACCAATGTGCTGTACATTTGAATAATAAATGACTGTGCAAAGTTGCAATGCGTTTTTTCAACTTTTGGGGCATTGGGGGGTGGTATCCAAAAAGTGAAATATTTGTAATATGTGTATGATATTCGAGATTATACATGCCGAATTTGGGGCCTCTAGCTCTTATAACTTTTAAGTTATTGCCAAAAAGCACTTGTCTAAAGTCGAAATTGATCGATAAGTTTTGATCGGGACGAGTTATCGATAAAATGAATCAAACTTGTACTGTCCCGGGATTACGAGAACTTTTATTCCAAATAGCTTTTATAGTCTCTGATATCTGCGTGTTCATAAAGACGGACAGACAAACAAACGTACAGGCAGACAAACGGACATGACTAGATCGACTCGGCTGTTGATACTGATCAAGAATATATATACACCTTATATGGTCGGAGATACTTCCTTATGCTTGTTACATACTTTTGCACAAAACCATAATACCTTTTGTACCCCTTTTTAATGGGTTCAGGGTATACAAATTTTGCTTACATTTTAGAACGATTCTTATACTGATAATGAGTATCCATAGAATATTCATATTTTCAGTTTGAGGAATGTCAGTCGGGCAATAGAAGATGTTAACCGCCGAAGTAGCTGAGATTACAAAAAAAAAATGCCGATACCGAGAGAGCGAGCAAGCACATTTCATATACTGCTGTTAATATGCTACTAACTAGAAAGAGGGAGTGAGCAAGAGGTAATACAAAAAAGACTTCGCAGTCAATAAGTGTCACATGCTGACAAAAAGTATGTATGTTTGTTTAAGTTTAGCTTTCCCAAACGTAGAAAAATATATAATATATATAATTGACAAAAAACAAATTTGTGTTTTTTGTTTGTTTACCCAATACGCAAACGTGCGAGCTGTGCCCACACAACCTCTCAGAAAGAAGTTTGTTTTCTTATTGAATCAATTAAGGTATTGAAAAACAAGTTGGGAAGGATTATCTTCGTCGTGCCGAAGATTTTATACTCTTTTCGAACCAATAGGCAATTTTCACTCTGCCAACTGCACCACTGAAATTTCATAAGCTGTACAAAATCGTTTTGTCGCGTAACATTTTTTTTTTGTTCTAAGAATATTTAATTCATTGCTATAAGATATAGTGGTCCGATCCGGCCGGCTCCGACCAATGTGCTGTCCCCTGGAATAATAAGTGTCTGTGCAAAGTTTTATCGCGATAGCTCTAAAACTGAGGGACTAGTTTGCATACATACAGACAGACAGACAGACAGACAGACAGACAGACAGACAGACAGACAGACGGACATGGCTAGATCAATTTGTATTGTCATTCTAAGCATACTGGCAGTAACTTTTGGGGGTCTCCGACGCTTCCTTCTATGCGTTACAAACTTCAGGACAAACTTAATATACTATTTTCTTCGAAAAGAGTATAAAGAGAACGCTCTCTGAGTTGTTGATACCTAGTATAATTCTACTATGCGTCCGGCTGTCCGTCTCCAATGTCGCAAATATTTTTGAAACTATTGAAGATAGAGACTTGAAGCTTGAACTATTATACTTATTGTTATAGCCATCAAATAAAGTTTTGTGCCACGTCCCCTGGGATGCTGACAAATCGATAAAATGTCGATACACCTCAAATCACAAATCGATATAACACGAATATTTCCCACAATTTCAAAGCTAGAGGCATCATATGTGGAAAGTAGATTGCTGGTGACCTCCCCCAAAATTTAAGTCAGGTAACCTCCCCAACAGATCTCAAAAACGTACCAGCCACGCCCTCTTCCTGTTCCGCAATCCTTTTCCTGTTCCCCAATTTTGAAGCTAGAGGTAAAATATTTAGAATTTTGCTGATTGCTGGTGACCTCCCCCAAAGATTGCTTTTTTTTTTTTTTTTTTTTATTTTTATTTGGCAAGCTACATAGGGTGTTTACCCTATTTCCAGGCCGATATAACTTTGAACTTTAAAAACCCATCTCAGTGGGAAGATGACGCTGTTATCAGCACGGGTATGCTAATAATATTGCTATAATTTTCTAAAGAAGCCGGCCGTTCCGCGATCGGCCAAGGATCCAGAGGTCCGACGGGTGCTTGCGCTTCAGACGCCTATGTCTCGCCGGTCTTGCGAGTTGTCTAGCCAGGCGGTTAGAGTGGTCTAACAAACGAGCGCGATACCGGTTGGAGCTTTTACTTATGGCCTCACACACCGTTGGTATTTGAAGGTCGTTGAGGATAGTCTCATTTTTGACGTAATGATGCCACTGAATATTGGTCATGCGGCGCAAAGACTTTGTTATTATAGCTTGAACTCTTCTTAGGGTAGTGTCACATGCAGTCCCCCAGCAAGTGATACCCCAATTTAACGTTGGCAGTATAATGGTCTTAAATAACCGTACTTTGGCTCTTAGGGAAAGACCACTCCCTGGTCTGAGAAGCCAGTCCAATTTCCCCAGTTTTTTGTTCACTGTTCCACATGCTTTTTAATATGGCTGCTCCATGTGAGGCGCCTGTCCAGGGTCACTCCCAAATAAGTGATGTTATCAGTGTGCGCGATTCTCTTACCATCTAGATAAAGCCGACGTGAGCGCCCAGGCCGGAGTGCAAACGTGGCGTGTTGGGTTTTTTCAATATTCGGCTCTATATTCCATCGCGAGGCCCAGCACTCGAACTCATCTAGGAATCCTTGGACACGTCTGGAGGCAGTCGTTGAGTAACTGCTAGAAGCTAGGAAAGCTGTGTCGTCAGCATATGTTGCCGTCAATGATCCGGGTGTATTGAGGATGGGAAGATCCGCCGTAAATACAGTGTATAGTATTGGTCCAAGAATACTACCCTGAGGTACACCAGCCCGAATAGGACGCATTCCGGACCGGGCATCTCTGTATTCGACAGCAAATGCTCTGCCTTCCAGGAAAGAGACAAGCACCTTCCAGAGACCTTCAGGGAGCAGCGGCATTAGCTTGTAGCAGAGGCCCTCGTGCCAGACCCTATCAAAAGCCTGCCGAATGTCCAGGAAAACTGCGGCACAGTATTTTTTCTTTTCGAAGGCGCTGAGGATGTGGCTTACAACACGATGGATTTGTTCAACCGCATTATGGCGTCCTCGGAAGCCAAATTGATGGTCTGGTAGTGCATTTTCAAAAGCGTCAACGGCCAGAAGACGGGTTAAAAAGATTCTCTCAAAGACCTTCGAAAAAGTAGGCAGGAGACTTATCGGCCTGAAAGAGTCCGGATTGTGGGGATCCTTGCCTTTCTTTGGCACCATAACAATAAGAGCGCGCTTCCATGGGGCCGGGAAATGACCCAAGTCAAGTACGGCATTGAACAGCCGACAAAGCTGTGAGACAATTACGCTGGGTAGAGCCTTGGCCACTTTGCCATCAATAGAATCCATTCCAGGTGCCTTAGAGAGAATCAACCTCTTTATTTGAGAATGAACCTCATCTTCGGTTACCGGCTGGACAAAATGAGAGGGGCCGAAGGATAGGCCAATCCTCGAGACGGTGGCTCTTACCTCTTGTCTGGTCGCGAAATCAAAAGGAGTGAACCGTGCTTCGAGTTCATTCGCAAAAACTTCAGCAATATCGTCATCAGTACGAGCCCATGTACCATCATTACGTCGGAGAGGGAGCCTGCGAAGAGGCTGTCGCTTGATGCTGCGGGTGCACTTCCACAACGCAAAACCATGTTCCTCGTCAGGGTCGATGGCGTTGAGCTTGTTTACAAAGAACTCCGACTTAGCAGACTTAAGCACACGCCTAAGATTTGAGACAGCGGCTTTCCACCGTGCCAGATCCAGCAGATGACGCGTCCTCATCCACTCGCGACGCAGAGAATGCCCTCGTCTAGCCAAAATCGAAATCTCAGGTTTAGAGGATGCCCAAGATGGCGGAGGTGCGTATGGGGTTCCGGTAGCAGAAGGAGCAGCAAGGTGAATCTTGTCAACCAGATCCTGCGCAAAAGCGTCAATGTTAGCAGGAGTGTCAAGAGGGAGAGGGTTAGCAATAGCTAGTGTCGAGAGCCGAGTACCAAAGTCCTCTATATTCGAGCCACGGGGGAGAAGCCTAGGTTTGGCGGTAACCACATAGGCGGACACACAAAAGTAAGCCAGCAACGGGATGTGATCAGAGGATAGACCTGTACACTCTGATATGGCGAGGTGGTTGCAGGGGATGCCTTTGTAGACCGCAAAGTCAATGGCCGTGGGGAGATACCGGGTATTTCCCGGAAAATGTGTGGGTGCGCCGGTGGCCAAGACCTGAAGATTGGAGCCTGATACCAGTGACATCAAAGTATCTCCTCTAATACACGCCCGCCTGCATCCCCAAAATTGATGGTGCGCATTCCAGTCGCCGCCAATAAAAAAGTGGTTGCCCATAGAGCCAAATAGGCGATGATACTCTCCAGAAGTCCAGCATTGACGATGTCCAGGTGGGCAATATACAGCAGCAAAAGAAACTCTTCCAATACCAGTGACCAAGGATATAGAAATAGCTTGTAGATGAGGCTCAGCAATAGTACTACTGAGGTGAAAGTCAAACGATGACCGCACGATGACTGCAGCACCACCACGGAGACGGTCACCCGGGTGATTGGCACAGTGAACATCATAACCATGGATGCGGAAGGAGGAGCGGCTGTTGAAGTGTGTTTCTGACACAAGAAGGATATCAACATCCTTTTCCTGGAGAAGATGTTCGACCTCCAGGGTCTTGCCAATGATGCCATTGGCGTTCCAAATAATGATGTTCAGACCATAATTAGACATCGCGATGCAAAGACGTTGAAATATGTGCACCATTCGTCAGTAAGGATCGCATCATCTCTAAAGTAGATGTCATTATCGACATCATCTGGTCAAAACGCGATAACAGCTTGTCAATCGCAGCCGCTTGTGTTGAAGCACTAGCTTCCTGCTGTCTACGTAGTTCGTCAATGAAGCTATGTAGTCTGTCCTGAGCAGGCTGAGTTGTGGAATCCGAGGGCAAATGTCCAGGGATGCTAGAACCAGGGACATTAGGCTTCCTACTATAGCCCGGTGTAGGCCAGTGGCTTGAATTTAACACCATCGGGGGTGGGACAGGCAGATTCGAGGTCTTTGGGGGCAACTGGGTTGCCGACCAAGCATTCCGAACTGAGACAGGAGTGACAGACTTCCTTTGCTGTAGACTTCGTCCAGTGTTGTTACCATTGCGCTTTGCAACCGCCTCCAGATAGGCGGGACAGCGTCTGAAAGCCGCGCTGTGATTGGACCCACAGTTGATGCACTTGTATTGTTCTTCAGTGGTAGCCATACACTTGTCTTTATCACGTGTTTCATGATCACCCGAACACCTGGCACATTTAGCGGGGAAGGAACAGAAATTCTTGGAATGACCAAACTCTTGACATCTGAAACATCTCAGAGCCCCAGATCGCGGACGGGGGGCCTCAATTTTCACGACCTGATATGCCAAAGCTTTTATGTCGTACATCTTCGTATTATTTGCAGCCGGTTCAAGCTCTATGTAGAACGTGTTTCGATTTTGTACACCATTCTCACCTGGTGGGTTGTAAATATTTCGAGGATTGTGTCCTTGAGCCCTTAGCTCAGCCTTTATATCCTCAATGTCGGTTGACGCATGCAATCCCCTGGCAACAACCCTAAAAGCACGGTTCTCCTTCAGCTGGAAGGAGCTAAATGGGATTCTATTTTCGGTAAAAATCTTTTGAATACTTCTATAGGATACACCTTCTGAACAGGTTATCCTGCAAGAAGACTGGCCGGTGATCTTCAGACGGAAGTCAATGGTCGCAGTACTGATCAGGGCAATGAGCCGTTTGATGTTTGGTATACCCCTTAGAAGAAAGGGAGGGGGACGCGGGCCAGAACTCTTTGGATTTGTCAAGCGCGGAGACACAGGCCGTCTAGGGGATGGTTGAGAGGACACTTTATGGACCGGACCCGCAACTACAGGGGCAGTCTTGCCATTAGAAGAAATCGCAGTGATAGGATGGCATCCAGTATCCGATCCAGGGGCACCTAAGGAAAGGGCAGGTATAGGGTTCAGCTCTGAAGATGCGACATCAGGGTGTTGCACATCCATGGCGTCATCGTCATCGTCAGCCAATATGGCATAGCTGTTACCGCGACCGGAGTAGGTTGAGTCTGCAGACCCAGGAGAGTTTGCATCAATAGGGCGAGTAGACAATGAGGGCTTCTTATGAGTAACCGGCTTAGCCGCCAGGCAGACAGTCTTGAAGCGATCCAGGACAGGGCCAAGTAGCGAGGAATTCACTGAGGTGTTATCTACACCAACATGTCCAGAAACATGAGAACAGGGCACTTTCAAATTGTTACGGTTCATGATAGTAAGCCGATCACGGTCAGATGCAGCCTGACTGAACCACTCAGAGCTTATAATGGTGTCTAGAGCCGGCGTGCTGGCACCAGATTTGCGGATGCCAGATAGGAATGTATCATTATTCTCATGAGAGTCATCAAACAACTCTTTATCGCTGTGGGAAGGAATAGCATCCTGGACGCCTTGAGTCCGCAATAGACGACTATTCCTGTGTGCAGAGCCCGGGATCTGACGGGATGGAGCAGAATTTGAAACAGGCTTATCATGCGGGATGATTTGACTAGAGATAGATGCATCCGAATCGCTACTAGATATATTACGCCTTACGTCCAGGGCTTGCTGACGGGTCGAGGGACGTAAGCTAAGGGCCCGTCTGGTGGCAGAGCGAGCCTCTTCAGTCACTTGGTTGGCAGCCTTGGACCTGAGGTGCTTGTTCTTTAGAATTTTTTGATTAAACTTATTCTTAGGGGACGCCATGTATCTATGGAGGGGTCCCCCAAGTTGGGGGGCCGAAAAGGAAATAAGTTAACACAGTAAGAGAAAAAAAAAGAAACAAAATAAATCAAAAGATTTTTCTCAAAATTATTTTTCCTATTTTTTCCGATTTGTTTTCCGAAAATTTGGAGAAAATTTTTGGGAACAAAAAAGTAGTCTGTTCAGTACGAGAACTAGATTCAAACTCAAACCCAAAGATTGCAATGTGGATTTCCCTAACACGCATTATATAACGGCCATAAACCATCCCCCTCTCACGGATTGCGAAAATCCATTCCTTTTACAGTTTGAGAGCTAGGTCAACAAATTGGAAGAATGTCAAAGTGTTTTACATGAACTCCTGTCGCAATCTCTTAATTTCACGGTGCCCTAGCACGTTGAAATATCCATTCCGGAGGTACCAATTGAAGTCACTACTGTTTAGTCGTGACTACCGCTTTGATTTGGCGCGACGACTGTCTAAAGCGTCTGCCTATATATATGGTAATTGACATCCGGTTGTATAGAGCCACGCCGAGCAACAGCTCTAGGTGTCCCACCACAACCCCAGCGATACTCCCTGAGGGTCCGCAACCAAAAAACTGGATCTTACGCGGGCTCCTGATTATCCGTGGTACCAGAATAAAGCCTCCGGTCGGCCTCGCATCATTAAATATAATCCAAATTTAAACTCTAAAACAGTTTCGGGTTGGTGACCCCAGAGAACACCAACTCGCCATGTTCATTGACATGGTTTTCTACTTGTTGGGAGCGAGGCCAATTCATTCCTCTACCGCCTAGCGACGGCATTAATAATTGATCGAAATCTAATATTGCTCCATGAAGCGTGGGGATAGGTGGCCCCTAGACACACGCAAAACTCAACAAGGTTTATTCAAAAACTTTTGAAATGAGCTGAAAAACTCAATTATACTGATCGTTTTTTTCGCGCAGAGCATTTTTGCTGGTGTATGGGTGACCAGAAATCGGCCTTCCAAGTTTTTGGGGATGGAAGGGTGGCCGATCTTTACAGGACTTGGCCAGATGTTTACCCTAAAAGTTTGGTGGCCCTAGTTCTTAAACTGTGCGAGATATGAGCTTCCGTGTTCCCTGGGGGCGGGACAGGTCAGGTCTTTTGGGGTGGTCAGCCCTAGTCTGTATTTTAAATTTGGGGACTCTAGCTTCAAAATTGCCGGAAATATACACGTGTTATCGAATTGTGCATTCATGTACATCGATTTTCGCGATTACGGGGGCGGGAGTGGGGGTCTCCGACGCTTCCTTATTTGCATTACACACTTTAACACAAAGCTTATATACTATTTTCTTCGAAAAGAGTATAAAAAACAGTGTAACTCGCAAACGTAATTGTTCTTGTCCGCTGGGCAAGATAAAATCGCGGCGCTTGAGCGGCACCGGACTTGTTATCAGCAAACTTTTGTCATTTTTTTTCTTTTTGCGAACTACAATTGTAAACAAACTTTAAATAAAAACTTTTGTTGTTTGGAAAAAACAATACTTAATTGATTAAATATTGCCAATTTGCCTAGAAATGGATACAAATGCATCATCTCAATCGAAGCCCAGGTATGGGCGGGCGGATTGCGAGGCGATGAAACAATCTTCCACAAAGCCGCGAGCTGATCTTGCTTCTGTGCTCCTAAAATCAGCACAGCTACGTCAAACAGCAAATGACACCATCATTCGGATGGCAACAACAACTAGCACCACTACCACTACTTATTTTACAACGAGTGGTGCTTCAATGTATACAACAGCAAGTGCAACAACTGGATCCAATTGCGCCATCCCAAGTACGGCGAGTAAATCAACCACCAAACAGAATGTAGAAATGCCCAAATGCCCCTGGTTTCTGTACGTAGAAAGCAGAAAGCAGTAGGCAAAGTAGCCAAATCAATACAAAACAAGTGGGGAAGGATTATCTTCGGCGTGCCAAAGATTTTATACTCTTTTCGAACCTATAGGCAATTTTCACTCTGCCAACTGCACCACTGAAATTTCATAAGCTGTACAATATCGTTTTGTCGCATAACATTTGGTTTTTTTTTTTTTCTAAGAATATTTAATTCATTGCCAGTTGTATAGCAGCTATAAGATATAGTGATCCGATCCGGCCGGCTCCAACCAATGTGATGTCTCTTTGAATAATAGGTATCTGTGCAAAGTTGTATCGCGATAGCTTTAAAAACATGGGATATATGGCCAAAACCGACTTCGAGTTGTATGGCAGCCATAAGATATAGTGATCCGATCCGGCCGGCTCCGACCAATGTGCTGTCCCCGGAATAATAAGTGTCTGTGCAAAGTTTTATCGCGATAGCTCAAAAACTGAGGGACTAGTTTGCATACATACAGACAGACAGACAGACAGACAGACGGACATGGCTAGATCAATTTGTATTGTCATTCTAAGCATACTGGCAGTAACTTTTGGGGTCTCCGACGCTTCCTTCTATGCGTTACCAACTTCAGGACAAACTTAATATACTATTTTCTACGAAAAGAGTATAAACAAATGGGAAGGGATTATCTTCGGCGTGCCGAAGATTCTATTCTCTTTTCGAACCTTAGGCAATTTCCACTCTACAAACTGCACCACTGAAATTTCAAAAGTAGTAAAAAATCGTTTTATCGCGTGTCTTTTTTTTTTGCTCTAAGAATTGGTATCAATTGAATTTAAATATTTCTTTTAAACTATTGAATTCAAGCTAATTGAAATATATTTGAAAAAATAATTAGAAAAAATAAAAAGCAATAAGTCGCATTTGGGATTTGAACCATGTTCTCCCGTTTTTCAGCGCAGCACTCTAATGCATACGCCACCAACCAGTTTTGAAATGCGCTGACAAACTTGATTATACTGATCTTTTCTTTTGCGTTTTATAGTTTTTGTTATGACCAGTCGCCGCTGAGTTTCGTACCCGCGAGCTTTCGTTTGATAGCGCCACTTTACCCCTTACGACACAAACTGTTTTGACGATCTATGACAAAATCCCTTGAAGAGCAGACTGTCAAAAGCTAACTTGTTTTGTTTTCCTGCAACCTGCAACTCTACTGCTTACACCAAACAGTTTAAAAAATCGCTGACAAACTCGATTATAATCAGCATTTGTTTTTCGCGTGGCATTGTTTTTGTTCTAAGACATTGGTAGCAACTGAATTTGATTACAGATATTTTATATTTGAAAAGCAGAATAAGAAATAATTAAAATTAGTATTGGTCGCCGCTAGGAATTGAACCAGCGACCTTTCGTTTGCCGGGGCGCAACTTTACCCCTTACGCCACAAACCGTTTTCATGATCGATGACAAAATCCCTTGAAGAGACTGTCAAAAGCTTTCTTGCGCTTGGGTTTGTTTGCTCATATGCACCTGTTTTTCTTTTTTTTTTTTATTTTTTTTTTATTTGGCAAGCTTTATAGGGTGTTTACCCTATTTCCAGGCCGGTATAACTTTGATCTTTAAAAACCCATCTCAGTGGGGAGATGACGCTGTTGTTAGCACGGGTATGCTATAATATATATTGCTATAATTTGCTAAAGAAGCCGGCCGGTCGCGGAACGGATCCAGAGGATCCAAGGATCCAGAGGTCCGACGGGTGCTTGCGCTTTAGACGTCTATGTCTCGACGGTCTTGCGAGTTGTCTAGCCAGGCGGTTAGTGTGGTCTAACGAACGTGCGCGATACCGGTTGGAGGTTTTACTTATGGCCTCACACACCGTTGGTATTTGAAGGTCGTTGAGGATAGTCTCATTTTTCACATAATGATGCCACTGAATATTGGTCATGCGGCGCAAAGACTTTGTTATTGTAGCTTGAACTGTTCTTAGGGTAGTGTCTTAAATAACCGTACTTTGGCTCTTAGGGAAAGACCACTCCCTGGTCTGAGAAGCCAGTCCAATTTCCCCAGTTTTTTGTTCACTGTTCCACATGCTTTTTTACTCACTACCAAATAAGTGATGTTATCAGTGTGCGCGATTCTCTTACCATCTAGATAAAGCCGACGTGAGCGACCAGGCCGGAGTGCAAACGTGGCGTGTTGGGTTTTTTCAATATTCGGCTCTATATTCCATCGCGAGGCCCAGCACTCGAACTCATCTAGGAATCCTTGGACACGTCTGGAGGCAGTCGTTGAGTAACTGCTAGAAGCTAGGAAAGCTGTGTCGTCAGCATATGTTGCCGTCAATGATCCGCGTGTATTGAGGATGGGAAGATCCGCCGTAAATACAGTGTATTGGTCCAAGAATACTACCCTGAGGTACACCAGCCCGAATAGGACGCATTCCGGACCGGGCCTCTCTGTATTCGACAGCAAATGCTCTGCCTTCCAGGAAAGAGACAAGCACCTTCCAGAGACCTTCAGGGAGCAGCGGCATTAGCTTGTAGCAGAAGCCCTCGTGCCAGACCCTATCAAAAGCATGCCGAATGTCCAGGCCTGTTTTTCAAAATATTTAATGACGCATATCTTCGCTATTTATGACTCAATCGTTTTGCAGTTTTACCCATTGATGAGATATAAGGATGTTCAAGTGTACAAGGAAATTTAAAGCAAGTGCTTTGAAAACATCGGATTTATGGCCAAAACCGACTTAGAGTTGTATGGCAGCTATAAGATATAGTGGTCCGCTCCGGCCGGCATCGAGCAATGTGCTGTTTCTTTGAATAATAAGTATCTGTGCAAAGTTTTATCGCGATAGCTTTAAAAACATGGGATTTATGACCAAAACCGACTTCAAGTTGTATGGCAGCTATAAGATATAGTGGTCCGATCCGGCCAGCTCCGATAAATTTGCTGTCCCCTTGAATAAGAAGTGTCTGTGCAAAGTTGTATCGTGATAGCTCAAGAACTGAGGGACTAGTTTGCAAACATACAGACAGACAGACAGACAGACAGACAGACAAACAGAGGGACATGGCTAGATCAATTTGTTTTGTTTTTCTAAGCATACTGGCAGTAACTTTTGGGGGTCTCAGACGCTTCCTTCTATGCGTTACAAACTTCAGCACAAACTTAGAATACTATTTTCTTCGAAAAGAGCATTATCATAATTACCATCATAAATATGTGCGATAGCCGAAAAAATGTATATGCTGCCTCAACTTCCGCAGCAGCGCTAAGTATTGGTAATAATCGGGTTGCAGCGCTTGCTGAAGAAGCAGAAGCAATTATGCAAATGGACGATGCAGAAATTCTTTAAAAGGACGATACGCAAACAAAAAGTCGCACCAGAAAACCACCGGCCATTTGTGTGCCGCATGTCAACAGACTGGACAATGTGAAACAAGTGCTGCATGCAGTGGATCCTCCACTTGATTACAATGTTCGGACATCTTATTTTGGTATAACCCGTATATAAGCTAGTAATGCAGACATGTTCAGAGCAATTGTACAGGTGTTAACACAACAAAGCTGCGAATATTGACATCACCAACAATGTCCCTAAGGAAACAAGAAACAAGAACGTTGCAGTCGGGCGGAGCCGACTGCGTAATGCTCTGATACCATTTTAAGAACAGCTGAAAGGAAGTGAACAGAACATTTTTGTATGGGTGACCAGAAATCGGCCGTCCAAGTTTTTTGGGACGGGAGGGGGCGTGGTCGATCTTAAAAGGGGTGACCAAAAGTCTATCTTAAAATTTGGTGACTCTAGCTCTAAAACTGTGGAAGATATACATTTTCACGATTAGAGGGGGAGGGAGGGGCGTGGCCCCAAAATTGATTGCCGATCTTTAGAGGGGGTGACAAGAATTTCATCTTCCAATTTTGGTGACTCTAGCTCTAAAACTGTGGAAGATATACATTTTCGCGATTTTTGGGGGCGGGAGGGGGCGTGGCCATAAACTTTTTGCCGATCTTTAGGGGACTTGGCCAAAAGTCTACTCTCAAAGTTTGGTGGCTGTAGCTCTTAAACTGTGCCAGATATAGGCTTCCGTGTTTCGTGGGGGCAGGCTGGCTGGGGGCGTTCTAGTGGGCGTGGCCGAAAAATCCATTACGCAATCTTTTGGGCTGGTCTGTCCTAGTCTAAGTTCAAAATTTGGGGACTCTAGCTCAAAGTTGCAGGAAATATACACGTGGTATCGAATTGTGCATTCATGTATATCGATTTTTGCGATTACTAGGGCGGAAGTGGGCGTGGTCGGAATTTTTTTCTGTGATCTTCAGAGGACGTCACCGGTAATATATATTCTAAATATGGTGACTTTAGCTCTAAAACTGCGGGAGATATAAGCATTTCAAATTAATTTTGGAGGGGGAGCTGGTGGGCGTAATAATGGGCGTGGCCGATAAACCTAGCATCCAATTTTTTCGGGAGGTCACCAGCAATATAGCTCAAATTTGATTACTCTAGCTTCAAAATTGTGATAGATATTTACGTTAAATCGATTTGTGATTTGAGGTGTATCGACATGTTATCGATTGGCCAGCCTCCCAGTGGGCGTGGCATAAATTGAAACAAACTTGATCTGAAGCAGATAGCTATAATCATAACACAAAAGATTTCAAGAGTCTATCTAATATCGTTTCGGAAATACGTGAGTTCATCCAGACAGACAGACGGACAGACGGACGGCCTGACGGACATCCGACAAAACCAATATACTATGAGTACCTTCGGTATCAGAGTATAAAAATCGCGAAGGCCTTCACGGATAATGGGTTTGAAGTATTGAACAAATATTGCCTCAGGAAATCTGACTGGCGAAATGATGCCACCAGTGAGGACGACGACGAGCAACAAGTCAATGCGAATACTAGACAATTCATGTTCTTCGTAAACCTCAAACACGTTCTTTATGTGGCGGAAGCCCTCAAAATAGCCCAAATTGGCAAACATAGGGTTACTGCTCAAAAGGCGAAGTCAGGCAATGAGCGGGTGCAGTGCCTCCGGTGTCAAAAAAACCAGTCTGTGAAAAAATGCTCTGGGGACCACGCTACAATTTCCTGTCAGCTCGCATTCTCTGACACTAATGTGTGCGCAAACTGCGGAGACGACCACATCTCAAGCTTCAAGGGCTGCAAAGTCAGAGATGGGCTCGAAAAAAGATCAAGTCAGCATCAAGGCTTCCGAAGGATGGCCACCCTCGCTTTGGATTTAAAACCAGAAGGACCAATATGAATTTAATGGGTAAATTCATTCCACATGCCGTTGTTACGAACGGATTATCGTATGCTGATATGGCAAAGCAGAATACTAATTACAATGGACCAGCCAAACAAAAGGATAGAGGTTCAAATAACTTCGCAGAAAATGGATTCAGCGCTAAGTTCAGCTGCCCGGTAAAAGAAATAATTGATATAAATTCCAGAATGGATCAAATGTACAAGTTTATTCTGGAAGCGATGGACTCGAACAGGGCCTTCCGTCAGCTTATACAGCATTTCATAACAAAATGAATACCACAAAGATAAAAATCGGGTAATGGAACGCACGAGGTTTGGCTAGCAGCACGAATAAGCTGAGGCTATTCCTTGACACTAATGCAGTTCATGTCATGCTAATAACGGAGTCGCACTGTTTCAGGATGTATTATATATCATGCCTATCACCCTAGTGGCAGCCGAAAAGGTGGAGCGGCCGCTATCATCCGTGCCGGTATTGCACAGTCACATAATTCACCCATTTTGCACGGCGACGTACAAATGGCAAGTGCAAATCTCCAAACTATCTGTGAAAATATCACAATCGCTGCGCATACATACACCGAAAGAACCGTGGACAAAGAATGGCTTTGTAAACTTAATAAATTCCCTGGGCTCCAGATTCAAAGCCGGCGGCAACTTCAACACGAAACATCCATAGTGGGCAACACTGGAACGTGCACACGAGGTAAGCGACTGCACGAAGCAATAGTCAGTAGCACCTGCCAAGTCCTAGCCACCTGAGACCCAACGCTCTACGCATACAACACCCAGCTCACACCGACAGCGTTGGATTTCTTTATGTTTAACGATATTAACTCGAATAGACTTTCAGTTGATAGACTTTTTTATCTTCATCTGAGCATTTACCAATAATTGCTACTTTGCACCACTCGCCCCAATACAAGCCTCGCAGAGAACGGCTGCTCCCACCTGGATCTTCTGTTGAAATCTTCAGAGCAGAACTAGTCAGCAGAATAAACCTGAACATTGATATACACGGTCCAGATGATTCACGCTCACGAGCAACATCAAATGCGCAGCAGCAATTGCATTGCTTCCCCGAGGACTCCATTTACTTCACACCACATAACACAGCTACCCCTAATCGCTGCTGCCCTCCTTTCATGAAAAGAAGAGTACAAACAGAGTGCGTCAGGAAAGCAGATATTCGCGTGTGGAGAATTTATAAAAGACTGGCAAATCGACTTCAAAAGGTTCTCGCGAGAAGCAGACAACGCCAAATAGACGATATGCTGGACAACGCATGCCCTAACGCAGACTCCAACTACTTGCTTTGGAAACTAACAAGCCGATTCAAGAGACAAGCTACTGCAAAAAGCCCATTAGGGGATCCAAGAGGATGATGGTGCTATACCAGTCAGCAGAAACTGAGATCTTCCCTAGCAATCTAGAGAACAGATTTCGACCACTAAGCTTGACATCGGATCATATGCAAAGGTATGTTCAGAATACAAATGGCTCCCCCTACGCAACCGGTCACTCTGAGAGAAGTGACTCTGCAAATTAAGAGCTTGAAGGCCAAAAAGGCGCCTGGCGACGACCGTTTGAGCAACCACACTATTAAGCTGTTGCCACTTAAAGCCATGCTGATGTTTAACAACAGCTTAAAACTGGGGAACTTTCCAAATATTTGGAGGTCAGCGCTGATTACGATAATCCTTAAGCCGGAAAAGCAGCTTACTGAAGTTGATGCGTATAGGCCTATCAGCTTCTCCCTGCATTGGCAAAAATGTTTGAATGTCTGACCGGATCATGCAGAAAGAGTGTGTGGCACACGCGATCCCAAAATGGCAGTTTGGCTTTCAGAAACGTCATGGAACCCCTGAGCAGCTTCACCACGCTGTCGTTTTCAAATAAGATATTTATAAATGCGTCCTAAGTAAAATCTGCAAATATGCCCTGCATGTACATGGAATCGCCGCAAAATGCCACATTAACAAGATTCGGGTGACCCAGAGCAAATTCCTTAGGAAAACCTTCAAGGCTCCATGGTACATACGCACGAGGGACATCCAAAAATATTTAAGAGTCCCTAAAGTTGGCGATGTAATACAGCTAACAGCTGTAAAATATGCTGAGCGATTTTCGGCACACTCTAACGCACTGGCAAGGAGGTTAGTTCGCCGCAATACACGAAACAGAAGACTCAAGCATCCCCAGGACTGGCTCACCAGACTCCTCCTTTAAAATTTGATTTTTCCTGATATACAGAAATTAATAATATAAATATAAATAAATATACATATGTAAACATTGAAAATAGATATATCTGCTACGTTAAAATAGTATTAGTTTCTTTTTGTTTTTATATGTAACGTGTCAAGCTGCCACTTCATTTTGCAAAATTCGAAGCAGTGGCCCAATCAAACTGAGCAATCTCTTTTTCACACTTTCGATTGAGTGAAACTCATTCTCTCACCGAGGTATTTCACCTCTGTCACATACCTCAGGCTGACGCCATTGAGTCCTACAGCAAGAGGTCGACTACCCTTGAGCAGCATTGACACGGTCTTGTCCATTACCAGACTAACGCCAAAACTAACACCCCATTCATACACAACATCGCCCCTCAATCAATATGAGCAGATCGTCCGCAAACGCACAAGGAATCTATAATTAGGTTCCAAATAAATGGACCAAAAATGGAACACTGCGGATAGCCCCATTGCGCACGCTTGTTTACCTGAGAAAAAACTCTCCCAGGGAGCCAATTCCTGGCAGCCACATTCACGCAATCTTTCCAATACACTCGCCCGACTCAGGTAGTCGCTCTCTTAAAATCAACAAAGTTTGCTTAGAACATACTTGGAGTTGCTGGACTCAACAGAGTCACGTACAAACATGCATATATTGCGCTGCCGGAAAGAACGCCACTAATCTTCTTTCACACTAACAAGCACACTCAACCTACTCATCAACATTCAGGGCACTGAAAGTGCTAAGCGCCACTTGTGTAGCCGCTTCACTAACATACAAGCCATGATTGGGCCAATTCGTACCACAAATGCGCCAAGAATTACCCCCAACATTTTCGCGCACAGTGGGAGTATGTGTGGCAATATTCTCAATGGGATTGTGATCACACTACCAAACCCGCCCACTACACTCCATTGGAAAACATACACTCTCATTGCTGCCTCATTCACAAAAGTGCCATCAATATCTCTTTGACACACCGGACCGGCCGAAGTGTACCACTCATTGGGTTCGTTAACGAACCGAACATCCTGGGACACAGCCCACTCGGCCAGCATTTCACCCCGTGTGTAGTTTAGATCCAGACGATTGTCTGACTCTCTAGATATGTCACATTGTTATTGTATGACCTTGGAAATTGCAATTCATTTTAATGTCATATTTATGCCTTCAAAGTTTTATGACGATCTTATTGTCCGATCGTCATGAAATTTTTTTTGAAAGTTTTTTAAGATCTAATTTTCCACCCTGGGGCCCTAAGGGAAAATAAGAAAATTCAATGTATTGATTGATATGCAGTGCACAACTTCAACACACTGCTTCCAGAGCTTGTGTGAATTGTTGTGTAGTATGAATGAATGGCTGACTACAGGGCATATGCTAGTCGGGCATATTAACTAGAGCACTCATAGTTGTTTTTAACGGCATTATCCACTTATGTCCCTTTTATTTTGCACATAATTGTAACTTATACATACATGTATGTAAATTAGCCAACTGCTGTCCAAATGCTTTTGTTTATTTGCTTTGCTCTTGTGTTTCCAGCAGTAGCGTCGCCATGAAGCCATTGTCATTCGTGCGCTACGGTGTGCAGGAGGCCATGACTTTGGCGCGCAACGACTCCACGCTATCGACCACATCAAAAACGTCCTCGCGCAAGGATAAGAAAAACTCGCAGGCGTCAAGGTGAGTCACAAGCGCTGCTCAACCAATTTTCCGAATTGCAGTTATATCAGTAAACTGGACAATCTTGGGCGTTCCCCTCACTGTCACAATAATCTTTCTTTAATTCGTAATTTATGATTGCCGTGGCTTTCGACTCTCCCAATTCTTCACTGCTGCATTCAACATTGAATGCAATTTTCAATGGCTTACTATCCGGTACTTGCGTGTGGTCGCGGGCTTAGATTCACAATATACAAGGTTCATAAGGCCTCAAAAAAAAAACGAGAGAAATCGTCTGCCAAAAAGGAACGGAAGGCCACAAAAACATTGGCCATCGTTTTGGGTAAGTCCAATCTAAATCTTACAAACTATAATTGGTATCTACACAGAGAAAAATATGTTTTTTTTTTTTGGTTTGAGATTTAGTTTATTCATCCAAATATTTAGATGATCCAAAGAATTTGCTTAGCTAAATTGGCAAATCAAATAAAATATAGCTTTTGCTTAATATATATTTCCTTAGGGAAGTTGTCAAATGTAATTAGGTAAATATCGTCACATTATTGCATTTGCATGTACACTAGTACATCTATTCTAATTTCAACAGTGCATGCAAAGTTTCATATGTCTTGTCTTCCTATGTCTGAATGAATTTATTTTAAAATGTAAGCCTTTTACGATATAGAAATATTAGAGGTCTTAAAAAAACTATATTGCTCACAAATTAAATTCGCTTTGTGTTTTAATATGTTTTTAATTTGTGATTAGTGCATGTAAATACTAATAAATATGTACATATATAATAAATGCTATTTTTTGAAATTTTGCCTTAATACTCATAATAGCATAAGTTATCTAAATAATTTAATCTATTACCCAAATACCACTTTGTATGAAAACTAAGACTTTTTCATATTATGGCTGAACGCAACATTTTTGTATTCATATGACTGCACTAAAACCGGAAAACATAAACAGAAAATTATTGTATGGCAAGCCTTTTTATACCCTGAACCCATTAAAAATGGGTAAAAAGGGTATTATGGTTTTGTGTATCAGTATCAACAGCCGAGTCGATCTAACCATGTCCCGAGAGAGTAAGTAAATTTTAACCAGCGTTTCTCGGCCATAACTTGATAATTATAGGAGCTAAACAAATTTGGTATATATAACCTCGAATAGCTTACACATGTTACAAATATTTCACTTTTTCGAATTTTTCCTCGAAAAGAGTATAATAAGCACAGAACTTGCTTAAGATTTAAGTTTCCATGTGGGCCTCAGTGAAGATGCCAGAGAACTGATTAAACTGTTTGTACTGCTTGTAGCATGTGCGTACGTACAACACTGATAGGTTAGTATGAGTGAATGTAAGGACTGGGCTCACGGTATCTCCTAGTCGGACACTCCCGATTAAAGCACTCTTACTTGTTTAATCCTAAAGTAATTGGTTTTGCGATGTGAGCAAATCCTAGTATGAATTTTCTATCTACCTAGTTTTTTCTAATTTTTCCTCCATATTTGGAATTTGGAAACTTGTCATTCACTGTTATTTCGTTTATTCCTTTGCCAATTATTAATATTCTGAAATTCTTTTTGTCCTGAAGAATCTGCTTTTTTGGTACAATCCAAATATGACTACAATAAGGTGAATCACTTTCTCCATTGTTCCATGCTGTAACATTTGTACTATATCTCGGTATTCAATTAATACCAGTTTTAACATTTCTTGTTAATCTTTATTTTAATGTTCGAGTCTATACTGATATTTTTTATACTCTGATACCGAAGGTACTCATAGTATATTGGTTTTGTCGAATGTCCGTCAGGCCGTCCGTCTGTCCGTCTGTCTGTCTGGATGAACGCACGTATTTCCGAAACGATATTAGATAGACTCTTGAAATCTTTTGCGTTATGATTATAGCTATCTGCTTCAGATCAAGTTTATTCCAAATTTATGCCACGCCCACTGGCAAATCGATAACATGTCGATACACCTCAAATCACAAATCGATTAAACGTGAATAACTCCCACAATTTTGAAGCTAAAGTAATCAAATTTGGTAGGTATATTGCTGGTGACCTCCCGAAAAAATTGGATCCTAGGTTAATCGGCCACGCACATTATTACGCCCACCAGCCCCCTCCAAAATTAATTTGAAATGCTTATATCTCCCGCAGTTTTAGAGCTAAAGTCACCATATTTGGAATATATATTACTGGTGACGTCCTCTACAGATTACAGAAACAAAATTTCGACCACGCCCACTCCCGCCCCCGTAATCGCGAAAATCGATATACATGAATGCACAATTCGATAACACGTGTATATTTCCCGCAATTTTGAAGCTAGAGTCCCCAAATTTGGAATTTAGTTTAGGGCTGACCAGCCCAAAAGATTGCGTCCTGGATTTTCCGGCCACGCCCACTAGAACGCCCCCCAGCCACCCCGCCCCCACGAAACACGGAAGCCTATATCTCGCACATTTTAAGAGCTAGGGCCATTAAACTTTGAGGGTAGACTTCTGGCCAAGTCCTCTAAAGATCGGACAAAAAATGTTGGGGCCACGCTCCCTCCCGCCCCCAAAAATCGCGAAAATGTATGTCATCCACAGTTTTAGAGCTAGAGTCACCAAATTTATAAGATAGATTGCCTTTAAAGATCGGAGAAAATTTTTGGGGCCACGCCTCCTCCCGCCCCCAAAATCGCGAAAGTTTATATCTTCCACAGTTTTAGAGCTAGTGTCACCAAAATTGGAAGATAGACTTCTTGTCACCCCCTCTAAAGATCGGAAAAATTTGGGGCCACGCCCCCTCCCGCCCCCAAAAATCGGGAAAATGTATATCTTCCACAGTTTTAGAGCTAAAATCACCAAATTTGGAAAATAGACTTCTGGTCACCCCCTCTTAAGATCGACCACGCCCCTTCAGTCCCCAAAACTTGGAAAGCCGACTTCGGGTCACCCAAACACCAGCAAAAATGTTCTGTTCGCTTGCTTTCAGCTGTTCTTAAAATGGTATCAGAGTATTACGCAGTCGGCTCCGCCCGACTGCAACGTTCTCACTTGTTTTCCATGTTATTATCAACTGCATAATTAAGCTCTGAAGTAATTTTCCCTGTTTGTTTGACTTAAGTTATACAAATCTACAAATGTTTCTGAGTTTTTGCTGGTCCGAAAATAGCATTCAGATGGATGAAACTATATTCATTTAATATGGTTATTCCTTCTTGATAATGTATTATTGCTTCATTGTCAATTAAAATTTGTCTCCCAAATAATATATCAGGGAGTTTACGTATGTACAATATTTGTGTTATGTTTAAAAGTTTATTGGGTTCTGCTTTTATGTATTTTTCTAATGCTACCATTCCGTCCATAGTATGTATTGAGTTTTGGTTGCATATGTTCTGCTAAATTAAAGAAATTTTCAAAAGTAAGATTTTAGCTGGACACTCTGTCTATAAGACAGTTAAATTTATAACTGTTAAATGATACTAATATGTATTGTTTTCCATGCAGGCAATTATTGGAAAATTATCATTGGTGTCAATGCGCTGTTGGTCATTATTATCCTCTATTTGTCTTTAGGCTAATATGTAAATTAATTTTATCGGAAAGACTTCTAATGTAATTCATTGGGATTAGTTGCTGGTTTTGTTGTAAAGCTTGCTTGAACTGCTAATACTATTGTGGCTGATAATGTTGGTTACCATTATAATTATTAATCTTATAAAAGCCTGTTATGGTCCAATTTATTCGATCTTTGATTCTCATACAATTTTTGGTCATAATGTTTATTAATTATTATACTCTTCTCGCAGAAAATAGTATATTAAGTTTGTGCTGAAGTTTGTAACGCATAGAATTAAGCGTCTGAGACCCCTAAAAGTTAATGCCAGAATGCTTATAAAAATAAAACATATTGATCTAGCCATGTCCGTCTGTCTATCTGTCTGTCTGTCTGTGTGTCTGTATGTATACAAACTAGTCCCTCAGTTTTTGAGCTATCGCGATGCAACTTTGCACAGACACTTCCTAAGGGAACAACACATTGGTCGGAGCCGGCCGGACCGGACCACTATATCTAATAGCTGCCATACAACTCTAAGTCGGTTTTGGCCATAAATCCGATTTTGCAAAGCAATTGCTTTAAATTTCCTAGGACACTTGAAAATCCTTATAACTCATCAATGGGTAAAATTGAGTCACGATTGAGTCATAAATAGCGAATATATGCGTCATTAAATATTTTAAAAACAAGTGGGGAAGGATTATCTTCGGCGTGCCGAAGACTTTATACTCTTTTCGAACCTATAGGCAATTTTCACTCCGCTAACTGCACCACTGAAATTTCATAAGCTGTACAAAATCGTTTTGTCGCGTAACATTTTTTTTTGTTCCAAGAATATTTAATTTATTGCCAGTTGTATAGCAGCTATAAGATATAGTGATCCGATCCGGCCGGCTCCAACCAATATGATGTCTCTTTGAATAATAAGTATCTGTGCAAAGTTGTATCGCGATAGCTTTAAAAACATGGGATATATGGCCTAAACCGACTTCGAGTTGTATGGCAGCTATAAGATATAGTGATCCGATCCAGCCGGCTCCAAACCAATGTGATGTCTCTTTGCATAATAAATATCAGTGCAAAGTTTCATTGCGATAGATTAAAAAACATGGGATATATGGCCAAAACCGACTTCGAGTTGTATGGCAGCTATTAGATATAGTGGTCCGATCCGGCCGGCTCCGACCAATGTGCTGTCCCCTGGAATAATAAGTGTCTGTGCAAAGTTTTATCGCGATAGCTCAAAAACTGAGGGACTAGTTTGCATACATACAGACAGACAGACAAACAGACAGACAGACAGACAGACAGACAGACAGACAGACAGACAGACAGACAGACAGACAGACAGACAGACAGACGGACATGGCTAGATCAATTTGTATTGTCATTCTAAGCATACTGGCAGTAACTTTTGGGGGTCTCCGACGCTTCCTTCTATGCGTTACAAACTTCAGGATAAACTTAATATACTATTTTCTTCGAAAAGAGTATAAACAGGTGCATATGAGCAAACAAACCTAAGCGCAAGTAAGCTTTTGACAGTCTGCTCTTCAAGGGATTTTGTCATCGATCATCAAAACTGCTTGTGGCGTGAGGGATAAAGTGGCGCCCTGGCAAACTAAAGGTGCTGGTTGAATTCCTGAAAAACAAATGCTCAGTATAATCGAGTTTGTCAGCGATTTTTAAAACTGCTTGGTGTAAGCTGACAAACGCGAGTTGCAGGTTGCAGGAAAACAAAACAAGTTAGTTTTTGACAGTCTGCTCTTCACGGGATTTTGTCATCGATCATCAAAACTGCTTGTGTCGTAAGGGGTAAAGTGGCACCATCAAACGAAAGCTCGCGGGTACGAAACTCAGCGGCGACTGGTCATTACACATACAACGCAAAAAAGAAAGATCAGAATAATCGAGTTTGTCAAAGCATTTCAAAACTGCTTGGTGACGTAAGTATTAGAGTGCTGCGCTGAAAAACGGGAGAACATGGTTCAAATCCCAGCCGCGACTTATTTCTTTCTAATTATTATACTCTTTTCGAAGAAAATAGTATATTAAGTTTGTGCTGAAGTTTGAGCTATCGCGATGCAACTTTGCACAGACACTTATTATTGAAGAAACAGCACATTGGTAGGAGCCGGCCGGATCGGACTACTATATCTTATAGTTGCCATACAACTCGAAGTCGGTTTTGGTCAGAAATCCCATGTTTTCGAAGCTATCGCGATAAAACTTTGCACAGATACTTATTATTCAAAGAAACAGCACATTGGTAGGAGCCGGCCGGATCGGACTACTATATCTTATAGTTGCCATACAACTCGAAGTCGGTTTTGGCCATAAATCCGATGTTTTCAAAGCAATTGCTTTCAATTTCCTTGCACACTTGAACATCCTTATAACTCATCAATGCGTAAAATCGCAAATCGATTGAGTCAAGTGTAAAGTGGCGCCCTGGCAAACGAGATATATATATATATATTTTTTTTTTAATGTATATCAAAATATATATGCCAAATAAAAATAAAAAAAAAAAAAATAAAAAATAAAAAATAAAATTTTAATGTATATCAAATAGCTTGAATGCAATAATTCAAAAGAAATATTTAAATTTATTTGATACCAATTCTTAGAGTAAACAAGTAAGAGTGCTCTAGCCGGGAGTGCCCGACTAGGAGATACCCTGAACCCAGATCTGACATCCATTCATACTTGCCTAATAGTGTGCATACATACAGACACACACATACTGCAAGCTGTGCAAGCGGTTTAAGCAGTTAGCTTGCTTTTTCACTGAGCCCCACACAATGGAAAGTAAAATCTTAAATAACTTCTGTGTTTATAGTCCGATATTTCTAAATATTTTAGGACATAACATTGGCTATAAAATGTGTGACCAAACCCAATTGCAATGTCATAACTTCAAAAATGCGTTTTTTTAAATTTTGGGGGGATTGGGGGGTTGGTATCCAAAAAGTGAAATATTTATTACATGTGTATGCTATTCGAGATTATACATGCCAAATTTGGGGCCTCTAGCTCTTAAACCTTTTAAGTCAAGGCCCAAAAACGCTAGTCTGAAATCGAAATTTATCGATAACATTTTAACGGGACGAGTTATCGATAAAATGAAATAAACTTGATCTGTCCCGGGATTACCAGAGCTTATATTCCAAATATGAATTCTCTAGCTCTTGTAGTCTCTGATATCCGCGTGTTCATACAGACAGACGGACGGACGGACGGACGGACAGACAGACAGACGGACATGGCTAAATCGACTCGACTGTTGATACTGATCAATAATATATATACTTTATATGGTCGGAGATGCTTCCTTATGCCTGTTACATACTTTTGCACAAAACCATAATACCCTTTTTACCCATTTTGAATGGGTTCAGGGTATAAAAAATAAATGCCACGCGATAAAACGATTTTTTACTACTTTTGAAATTTCAGTGGTGCAGTTGGCAGAGGGAAAATTGCCTAAAGGTTAGAAAAGAGTATAGAATCTTCGGCACGCCGAAGATAATCCCTTCCCACTTGTTTTCATTTTATTTGTGTGCAAAATCTCTGTTTGTTCTCAAAATTTAATGATCTTCCTACAAGTCCTTTAGACTCACTGATAACAAATGTTGTTATTAGTCGGTCGAACGGCCGATCGAAATATGTGATGAGGCAATGCAAAAACTTACAGTTATTTACTATCGCATAGTTTCTTATGTACTTTTTTTACTCCTTTACCTTCAGAATGATTTTTTGAGCAAGAGTCAATGCATAATGTGTTTCTTTATAATCTTTTATTAAAACAAAACATGCAGTAAAATGACCCAAATAAGAAAAGTTGCGCTTGAGCAACTTTGCGTTCGAAAATCTCGAAGAGCGTTTTAAATAAATGGAAATGCCCATGCATAACAAGTGAGAACGTTGCAGTCGGGCGGAGCCGACTGCGTAATACTCTGATACCATTTTAAGAACAGCTGAAAGCAAGTGAACAGAAAATTTTTGCTGGTGTTTGGGTGACCCGAAATCGGCATTCCAAGTTTTTGGGAACGGGAGGGGCATAGTCGATCTTAAGAGGGGGTGACCAGAAGTCTATCTACCAATTTTGATGACTCTAGCTCTAAAACTGTGGAAGATATAAGCTTTCGCGATTTTTGGGGGCGGGAAGGGCCGTGGCCCCAAAAAATTTGGCCGATCTTTAGAGGGAGTGACAAGAAGTCTATCTTACAAATTTCTTGACTCTAGCTCTAAAACTGTGGAAGATACCGATACTTAGAGGGGCTGACCAGAATTCTATCTTCCAAGTTTAATGACTCTAGCTCTGAAACTGTGGAAGATATAAATTTTCGCGATTTTTGGGGGCGGGAGGAGGCAGGGCCCCAAAATTTTTTGACGATCATTAGGGGGGCTGACAATAAGTCTATCCTCCAATTTTGGTGACTCTAGCTCTAAAACTGTGGAAGATATACATTTTCGCGATTTTTGGGGGCGGGCGGGGGCGTGGACTTGGCTAGAAGTCTACCCTCAAAGTTTGGTGGCCCCAGCTTTTAAACTGTGCGAGATATAGGCTTCCATGTTTCGTGGGGGCGGGGTGGCTGGGGGGCGTTCTAGTGGGCGTGGCCGGAAAATCCAGGACGCAATCTTTTGGGCTGGTCAGCCCTAGTCTAAATTCCAAATTTGGGGACTCTAGCTTCAAAATTGCGGGAAATATATACGTGTTATCGAATTGTGCATTCATGTATATCGATTTTCGCGATTACGGGGGCGGGACTGGGCGTGGTCGAAATTTTGTTTCTGTAATCTGTAGAGGACGTCACCAGTAATATATATTCCAAATATGGTGGCTTTAGCTCTAAAACTGCGGGAGATATAAGCATTTCAAATTAATTTTGGAGGGGGGCTGGTGGGCGTAATAATGGGCGTGGCCGATTAACCTAGGATCCAATTTTTTCGGGAGGTCACCAGCAATATACCTACCAAATTTGATTACTCTAGCTTCAAAATTGTGGGAGTTATTCACGTTTAATCGATTTGTGATTTGAGGTGTATCGACATGTTATCGATTTGCCAGTGGGCGTGGCATAAATTTGGAATAAACTTGATCTGAAACAGATAGCTATAATCATAACGCAAAAGATTTCAAGAGTCTATCTAATATCGTTTCGGAAATACGTGCGTTCATCCAGACAGACAGACGGACAGACGGCCAGACGGACAGACGGACGGCCTGACGGACATTCGACAAAACCAATATACTATGAGTACCTTCGGTATCAGAGTATAAAAAGTATAAATAACTTTTTAAATAATAAATTAAATATGTAAAATAAAATTACAGTAATTTCTGGGGATATTAAAAAAAGATACACATTTGGTCCGACATTTGTTGCAAGGATTGGGGAAAACTCTGAATAATAAAGGTATAGTCAGAAAAGAAAAGGAAAATGTAGAGATTTAACTAAACACAGACATAGTAGCCCCGTAATTATAAATGAATACACGATTTTATTAGACAGATTACGTGTTGAACGTTGCCATAGGCCTTACAAAAAACACGGAGGGGATAGTACGAAGCGTAATCAGTCGTGCATGAAGGTAAAATCAAGGGAACGTAGGTTTTAATTGGCATTCTAGGAACATTTTCCGAACACCAAAGCTGTATAGAGCTAAAATCATTTTGCAGATCGGTGTACCAAAAAAAAAGCTGAGCTTGACGTACATAATTATACAAGAATGTGATACGATAGACGGGAGGTCATTAATGAAAAGAGTAAGCATTAAGGTCAAAGGTAATCGTTACCTTGAGGTACACCAGAAGTAGCGTGAACCATTTTCTTTGTGGGCGACCTTTCAAGTAGGTGGCAATCTATAAACGAAATGAGAGTGGGAATCCTTATATAGCAACATATCAGTATATATTACATCAGTTTGCATTTTCCAAAGAAATGCATCATTTACTAGGGAGGTAAAATCAAGCAAATAGGTCGTTGTGTACCGGCTCTTAATAAAGCTATGTTGAGCAGGGGAAATACTTGATTTACAGAGATGTTGCAAAGTAGACGTAAGGATTTTGTCCAACAATTTTGGAATGGCTGATAGCTTTGCAATGCCTCTGCAATTCGAAATATTTGACTTCCCACCTTTTTATACTCTTTTCGAAGAAAATAGTATATTAAGTTTGTGCTGAAGTTTGTAACGCATAGAAGGAAGCGTCGGAGACCCCCAAAAGTTACTGCCAGTATAATTAGAAAACAAAACAAATTGATCTCGCCATGTCCGTCTGTCTGTCTGTATGTTTGCAAACTAGTCCCTCAGTTTTTGAGCTATCGCGATGCAACTTTTGAACAGACACTTATTATTCAAGGGGACAGCACATTGGTCGGAGCCGGAAGGATCGGACCACTATATCCTATAGCTGCCATACAACTTGAAGTCGGTTTTGGTCATGTATCCCATGTTTTCAAGGCTATCGCGATAAAACTTTGTACATATACTTATTATTCAAAGAAATAGCACGTTGGTCGGTGACGGCCGTATCAGACCACCATATCTTACAGCTGCCATAAAAGTCTAAGTCGGTTTTGGCCATAAGTCCGATGTTTTCAAAGCAATTGCTTTAAATTTCATTGTACATATGCAAGTGTGACTTATGACTTATCAATGGGCAAAATTGCAACCTGATTGAGTTATGAATAGCGAAGATATGCGTCATTAAATATTTTGCAAAAACAGGTGCATACGAGCAAACAAAGTCAAGCGCAAGTAAGCTTTTGACAGTCTGCTCTTCAAGAGATTTTGTCATCGATCATTGAAACGGCTTGTGGCGTGAGGTTTAACTGACACCCTAGCAAACGAAAGGTCCCAAGTTCTAGTCTCTGCGGGCGACTGGTCATTTATTTTCATTTTTTTCTTATTCTTCCTTTCAAATATAAAACAACTGTAATCAAATTAATTTGCTTCCAATGTCTTAGAACAAAAACAATGCCACGCGAAAAAGAAATGCTCAGTGTAATCGAGTTTGACAGCGATTTTTGAAACTGCTGGGTGTAAGTAGTTAAGTGCTGCGTTGACAAACGCAAACAAAGTCAAGCGCAAGTAAGTTTTTAACAGTGTGCTCTTAAAGCGATTTTGTCATCGAACATCAAAACGGCTTGTGGCGTAAGGTGTAAAGTGACGCCCTGGCAAACGATCTCAGCGGCGACTGGGCATTTATTTTAATTTTTTTCTAATTCTTCATTTCAAATATAAAACAACTGTAATCAAATTAAATTGCTTTCAATGCCTTATAACAAAAACAATGCCACAAGAAAAAACAATCAGTATAATCGAGTTTGTCAGCGATTTTTGAAACTGCTTGATGTAAGTAGTTGAGTAGAGCGGCGACTGGTAATTTATTTTCACTTTTTATAATCTGATACCGAAGGTACTCATAGTATATTGGTTTTGTCGGATGTCCGTCAGGCCGTCCGTCTGTCCGTCTGGCCGTCTGTCCGTCTGTCTGTCTGGATGAACGCACGTATTTCCGAAACGATATTATATGGACTCTTGAAATCTTTCGTATTATGATTATAGCTATCTGCTTCAGATCAAGTTTGTTTCAAATTTATGCCACGCCCACTGGGAAGCTGGCAAATCGATAACATGTCGATACACCTCAAATCACAAATCGATTAAACGTGAATATCTCCCACAATTTTGACGCTCGAGTAATCAAATTTTGTAGGTATATTGCTGGTAGCCTCCCGAAAAAATTGGATGCTAGGTTTATCGGCCACGCCCATTATTACGCCCACCAGCTCCCCCTCCCAAAATAATTTGAAATGCTTATATCTCCCGCAGTTTTGGAGCTAAAGTCACCATATTTGGAATATATATTACTGCTGACGTCCTCTACAGGTCACAGAAAATTCTACCACGCCCACTCCCGCCCCCGTAATCGCGAAAATCGATATACATGAATGCACAATTCGATAACACGTGTATATTTCCCGCAATTTTGAAGCTAGAGTCCCCAAATTTGGAATTTAAACTAGGGCTGACCACCCCAAAAGATTCCGTCCTGGATTTTCCGGCCACGCCCACTAGAACGCCCCTACCACCCCGCCCCCACGAAACACGGAAGCCTATATCTCGCACAGTTTAAGAGCTAGGGCCACCAAACTTTGAGGGTAGACTTCTGACCAAGTCCTCTAAAGATCGGCCACAAAATGTTGGGCCACGCCCCTCCCGCCCCCAAAAATCGCGAAAATGTATATCTTCCAAAGTTTTAGAGCTAGAGTCAAGAAATTTGTAAGATAGACTTCTTGTCACTCCCTCGAAAGATCGGCCAAAATTTTTGGGGCCACGCCCCTCCCGCCCCCAAAAATCGCGAAAACTGTATATCTTCCACAGTTTTAGAGCTAAAATCACCAAATTTGGAAAATAGACTTCTGGACCACGCCCCTCCCGTCCCCAAAAGCTTGGAAGGCCGATTTTGGGTCACCCATACACCAGCAAAAATGTTTTGTTCACTTGCTTTCAGCTGTTCTTAAAATGGTATCAGAGTATTACGCAGTCGGCTCCGCCCGACTGCAACGTTCTCACTTGTTTCTTATTATTCTTTACAAATATAAAATAACTATAATCAAATTCAGTTGCTACCAATGTCTCAGAACAAAAACTATACAAGGCGATAAAAAACGATCAGTATAATCGTTGTTGGCAGAGTGAAAATTGCCTAACGGATCGAAAAGAGTATAGAATCTTCGGTACGCCAAAGATAATCCCTTCGCACTTGTTTTATAACAGTTTAGAATTGGTTTGCTAAAACTATGTTCTCTTACTCGATCTATTATCTGCCATTATTTAAGTCCGATTTAAGGATTTTCAAGTCGGAGAACACCATAAAGTATTTTTAAATTTGCTCGAATATTTGGTAATGCATGGTAAATTTTTTTTTTTTGAAAATATCTATGCCGTATACATACATTCAAAGTCTTTTATGTGCACACAAAGAAAATTTGCAATGTCAAATTTTGAGCTACACTTGAAAAATATTTGTTCAAACTATTGGGAAATTCGAGCTATGGAGCTGTGAAATTCGAATAAAGGACACGAGATACAAAAAACTCACCTTAATTTGAATTTTCGGTAAAAATGGTGTGCATTTTTGAATAAGCCACGCCCCCTCCCGCCCCCAAAAATCGCGAAAATTTATATCTTCCACAGTTTTAGAGCTACAGTTAAGAAATTTGTAACATATACTTCTTGTCACTCCCTTTAAAGATCGGCCAAAATTTTTGAGGCCACGCCCCCTCCCGCCCTTAAAAATCGTGAAAATGAATATCTTCCACAGTTTTAGAGCTAAAATCACCAAATTTGGAAAATAGACTTCTGGTCACCCCCTCTTCAGATCGACCACGCCCCTCCCGTCCCCAAAAGCTTGGAAGGCCGATTTTGGGTCACCCATACATCAGCAAAAATGTTCTGTTCACTTGCTTTCAGCTGTTCTTAAAATGGTATCAGAGTATTACGCAGTCGGCTCCGCCAGACTGCAACGTTCTCACTTGTTTATGACAGCATGATAAGGCCGCGGTGAGCCTCGCTGCTATATTCACAGGTGACCAGCTTCCGACGATCAGCTGAGCTGCAAGGATGCCAATTTTCCCGAAAAGAGGTGACAGTCAGATGTTTTGTACAACGTAACACTAAACAATTCGAGTAGCATAGAAAACAAACAACAGATGTCGCAAACAAAAGATGTCGCTTCTGACCCAAAATAGAGTGAACGTGTGACAGATAGCGGTATTTACATAAAAATGCTAATGACGACGAAAAGAGATTCTGTATTTTGGACGAGCGAACAGAAATGAGTCATATAATGGGCCAATGGGTGTACATGGTCCAGGAACCCACCAAGTCAACCCTTCCGCTCCGGCGGCGTACCCAAAAACGGGGGTCTGGCGACCGAGTAAGTCCAACGGTTAAACATCAGGAGGAAACCTTTGATCACCGCTGGATGCCCAATATCGACTCTGAGCAAGCTCTGTTTTGTCTTGTTGTCCCTCCCAATTCCAATGGCGTGTCTGCACTATAGTGGCCGGCTCCGCGGCCTGCGTCGGCGCCGTATCGGCCGCCAGCACCATTTTACCTAGCAGATGGTATAAAAACTGAACAATAAATGCGAGTCACAAAAATATGTTGTCAATGATGAGCGAACTGCAGATTCTTGTAGCCTCTCAGTTTAAAACGGCATCATAAGACCGCGATAACAGCCAGTGCCCTAGATGTCAAGGCCAAGCACAGAGCCTACGCATACGAAATCACTGAACCAGACTGCAAAAAGCAAACTGCCTCCCTCCCATCCAGAGACTCCAGAATCTTTCCAAAATGGACGGAAGTAAAAGGGAAACAATGCAAGACCAGGGTGAAACCCACGCGACAAGACGCCATCATCATTAAGTGCACCGACAACAGCCCCTACGCCGATGTTCTTAAAATGGTTAAGTCTGCACCTGCTCTGCAGAGCTTGTGAAGCAATGTACAGGGCATAAGAAGAACGACAACCGGCGATCTCCTGCCTCCGACACTGCAACTGCAGAACAGCAAACAGCGATAAGAACAATAAGAAGTCCAGGGCCTTGACGATAATGATATCTTCACGGAAGCCTTCCCCACACTTAAAAAGGCATATTCCCACAAATTTCCACAATGAAGTTGGCGCCCAGCCTTTCTGACAAATGGCTGAAGGTGGGCAAAGGGCGCATAGGATGGGTTGTCTGCCGCCTCCGTAGAAGAATCGAGCCAACCAGATGCTTTAAATGCATGGGTTTTGGCCACACGTTCAACAGATGTAGAAGTCAGCGGCAGACTCAAAAGATACGTGCTTTAAATGTGGAAAAAAAGGACATAAAAGTCTGCAATGCCAGAATGAGCCAAAATGCATTTTGTGCACGAGAACATCGGGTACATTGTGCACTCGGTACTAAGTAGGAACTGCCCGGAGTACAGTGAGTTACAAAAAGCCCTCAAAAGTGGTGAAGTTCCTACAACTGAACTTAAACCATTGTAGAGCGGCACAAGACCTGCTTGCACAGAGGATCGTGGAGGAAGGTGTTGACATCGCCATCATAAGCGCAGGCAAACATGATGGCATATGACACAAAAGCGCTGACGAGGCCGCTGCCATATGGATCTGCGGCATACCACCATCCCAATTAACGTAGCGGACCGCCAGAAACGGATTTGCCAGAGTGAAATATAGCCCAAAGTATTCGCGATGCCGTATATGCAAGGATTGTTGAGCAGATAGCTTTAGATGTACTTGTACGATCGCCAGTCATCATCGCTGGGGACTTCAATGCATGGACCATCGAATGGGGAAGTATAAAGACCAACCTAAGAGGTGAAATTATTCTCGAGGCATTTGGGTCGCTGAATGGTTGCCTTCTAAACGATGGAATGAAGACCACATATAGTAAGTCCAGTAGGGAGTCCATCATCTTACCTTCGTCAGTCCGAGGCTTGCCCGGATAACTTCTTGGACTGTATCTTCAGTATACACCCACAGATACCACTTCGCCGTGATCACCGACTTATCCACTTCAGGCCAAATTGCCAATTCGCAGGGGAGTTCGCAGAAGGGTGGAAAAATACAAGGTGGACGCACTGGATGAGGCGGCTCTGATGAGAGCACCATTGTCTTTGGAATCTCAGAGTGACGCCAACGGCTGAGCAGACGCCATGGCTCAGACAGTTAAGTCGGTCTGCAATTCCGCAATGGGGACAGCAGCAGCTGGAGGACGAGCAGAGGCATTGCGACCATTGAGGAAAGACTTATCGCCTATGCTGTATGTCGACGAAATTTCAAAAAGGTAATAAAGAGCAGCAAGGCTCGCTGATTCCAAGAGCTGTGTAATGCGGCCGATGTCGAGCCTTTTGGCTCCGTCTATAAACTAGTTATGGGTAAGCTAAGGCGCCAGCCGAGCGAACTCGTCAGCTGGAAAGCATTGTAAATGAGCTTTTTCCGTGGCTGGAGCCAATAAGCTCGCCAAGCAGGCTGAAACGTAACCTGCAGAGAACCCCAGATGTGGTCATAACGGATGAGACGGAAGTCTTGAAGATAGCAAGAAAAATGAAGGCCAAGGAATCATCTGGTCCGGATTGCATCCAGACGCAGACCGCAAACTTTGTCGACCTGTGTAACACCTGCATTACGGATAGTACGGTTTCACGCCGATAGATGTTGCAGCGCTTGGTAAGTTACTCGAGCGCCTGGTCTGCAATCGCATCGAATGGTTTCTTTCGGTACGCCGTGGCCTGTCTGAAAGCCAATATTGCTTTCGGAAGCATCGAAGCACTGTCGATGCCATAGACGCAGTCACCAAACTGGCAAGCAGCGCGATCTAAGGTCTGGCGTCTATCCCATCCCGAGGGAACGACAATAGTCGACTTTGCAGATGACATTGCACTCATCTCCATAGCAAATCACATCGGCCAGGTGACGGCGAATAATAGTGGTCAGTAATAGGCTGCGTCAAAATGGCCTGTCATTAGCTGAGCACAAATCTGAAGCTGTACTTATCAGCAGCCGGAAGCGAGGT
>JAWNLL010000302.1:0-85624 GCA_035042425.1 Drosophila flavopinicola | reverse complement strand
CTCTAACCTCTATTTCTCTTTTTGTCTCTTTAACTCATAACAAATATTTTTTTTCTTTTCTGTATTAAGAAACTACTAAAAAAAAATTTTTTATTGATGTTTGGTTTGATTGGGTTTTCCTGGGTTTTCCTTAATCCTTGCAACAAATGTTGGACCAATGTTTTAATTTTGTTATTGATATCCCCAGAACCTAACGTAATTTTAAATTTTTATCTTTAATTTAATTTTTTAAATTTTATGTACATTTTTAATATACCTTTAAATGTCTTATAATTTTATATAAATTCTTTTGTGTCGACTGTCAATAGTCGACAATAAATAAATAAATAAAAATAAAATAAAACAATACCTTTCGATCAGAAAATAGCTCGATCTGGTGGGATTACCGAAGAAAATTTTCAATTCGACATCGTGATTCTTCGTCACTAGCGTGGAATGCCTTCCACAGTGATAAGATAAATTCCCTATAGTTTGAGCTCAACAAATAACTACCTGCTGTTTTTAGGCCTACTCTAATCGTGATATAACGAACATTGTGGAATCATCGCACTATCAGAAGATTGGATGCTGGTGTCGCCAGGGAGCTCTGAATGCGGCCAAATGCAAAGGCGCTCATCGCTGGATCAAGCCATTCCGTTGCCTGGGTAAGTGCCAACTGAGTTGAATACCCCTTTTTGTTTGTTAGGAGCTGCCACAAATTTGAACCATTTGCTCTATAAAATTGCTGCTGCAATGGCGACAATGATAACCAACTGGAAATCACCAACTCATTTGACTTCAGAAGGACCATTCCAATCAGATGCGCTGTTGGTGCCCGAGGGATGCCTTTTTGACCACATACACAATGCGTCGCGCTGCTGGCCGTTCGTCAGATGGAACCAGACTGGAGCCGCCGCTTGCCAAGAGCGGAGCATGCAAATGCGCAGCTTTGCCATGCTGCTGCCCTGTGGTATTTCCCTGTTCTCTGGCGTGGAGTTTGTCTGCTGCCCCAAGCGCTTCAAGAGTGAGTAGTTGCCCCCTCTCCTTCTTTATATACACCCTGAAAAATAGCGGCTTGAATGTAATGCTATAGAATTTTTATCTTATCCCATTATTGTTATTTCATACATAATGCATATTTTAATGCCACAAAAAAATTAATTTTTTCAAATCGACTAAGAAGTGATTTCATTCTTAGTACGCACGGGTAGCGATTTATTTGGTTTGATTCGTAGTGTGATGATGGCATTATGAACTCTAATGTGTACTTCAACATATTAAAACAAGTAAGAGTGCTCTAGTCGGGACTGCCCGACTAGGAGATACCCTGAACCCAGTTCTGACATCCATTCATACTTGCCTAATAGTGTGCATACATACAAACACACCACACATTACTGCAAGCTGTGAAAACGGTTTAAGCAGTTATCTTGCTTTTTCACTGAGCCCCACACAATGGAAAGTAAAATCTTAAATCACTTCTGTGTTTATTGTCCGATCTTTTTAAAATTTGTAGGACATAACATTGGCTATAAAATGTGTGACCAAACCAAATTGCAAGGTCATACCTTCAAAAATGAGTTTTTTGAATTTTTGGGCGAATTGGGGGTGGTATCCAAAAAGTGAAAATTTGTTACATGTGTATGCTATTCGAGATTATACATGCCAAAATAGGGGCCTCTAGCTCTCATAACTTGTAAGTTATAGCCCAAAAACGACTGGTCTGAAATCAAAATTTATCGATAACTTTTGAATGGGAGGAGTTATCGATAAATTTTAATAAACTTGATCTGTCCCGGGATTACGAGAACTTATATTCCAAATATGAAGTCTCTAGCTCTTGTAGTCTCTGATATCCGCGTGTTCATACAGACAGACGGACGGACGGACGGACGGACGGACGGACAGACAGACAGACGGACATGGCTAAATCGACTCGACTGTTGATACTGATCAATAATATATATACTTTATATGGTCGGAGATGCTTCCTTATGCCTGTTACATACTTTTGCACAAAACCATAATACCCTTTTTACCCATTTTTAATGGGTTCAGGGTATAACAAGTAAGAGTGCTCTAGTCGGGAGTGCCCAGCTAGGAGATACCCTGAACCCAGTTCTGACTTCCACTCATACTTGCCTAATAGTGTGCATACATACAAACACACATATACTGCAAGCAGTGCATGCGGTTTAAGCAGTTAGCTTTTTCACTGAGCCCCACACAATGGAAAGTAAAATCTTAAATAACTTCTGTGTTTATTGTCCGATCTTTCTAAAATTTTTAGGACATAGTATTGGCTATAAAATGTGTGACCAAACCAAATTGCAAGGTCGTACCTTCAAAAATTAGTTTTTTGAACTTTTGGGGGATGGGGGGGTGGTATAAAAAAAGTTAAATATTTGTTACATGTCTTTGCTATTCGAGATTATACATGCCAAATTTGGGGCCTCTAGCTCTTATAACTTTCAAGTTATGGCCAACAAACACTAATCTATAATTGAAATTTATCGATAACTTTGAAACGAGACGAGTTATCGATAAAATGAAACAAACATGTACTGTTTCGGCAATAAGAGATTTTATATTCCAAATATGAAGTCTCTAGCTATTGTAGTCTCTGATATCTGCGTGTTCATACAGACGGACAGACGGATGGACGGACGGACGGATATGGCTAGATCGACTCGGTTGTTGATACTGATCAATACTTGATCAAATTTATACTGTCTTTCTTTGGAGCTATCTTTTCCCCCACCAAGTAAACGCCTCGAATCTTCCATTCTTATATTTATATATATATATAATATTCTATGATATACTATTTATACTCTGATACCGAAGGTACTCATAGTATATTGGTATATTGGATGTCCGTCTGTCCGTCTGTCTGTCTGGATGAACGCACGTATTTCCGAAACGATATTAGTTAGACTCTTGAAATCTTTTGTGTTATGATTATAGCTATCTGCTTCAGATCAAGTTTATTTCAAATTTATGCCCCGCCCACTGGGAGGCTTTCAAATCGATAACATGTCGATACACCTCAAATCACAAATCGATTAAACGTGAATATCTCCCACAATTTTAAAGCTAGAGTAATCAAATTTATTAGGCATATTGCTAGTGGCCTCCCGAAAAAATTGGATGCTAGGTTTATCGGCCACGCCCATTATTACGCAATCCAGCCCACCTCCAAAATTAATTTGAAATGCTTATATCTCCCGCAGTTTTAGAGCTAAGGTCACCATATTTGTAATATATATTACTGGTGACGTCCTCTACAGATCATGCCCACTCCGCCCCGTAATCGCGAAAATCGATATACATGAATGCACAATTCGATAACACGTGTATATTTCCCGCAATTTTGAAGCTAGAGTCCCCAAATTTGGAATTTAGACTAGGGCTGACCACCCCAAAATATTCCGTCCTGAATTTTCCGCCACGCCCACTAGAACGCCCCCCAGCCACCCCGCCCCCACGAAACAAGGAAGCCTATATCTCGCACAGCTTAAGAGCTAGGGCCACCAAACTTTAAGGGTAGACTTCTGGCCAAATCCTCTAAAGATCGGCCAAAGTCGGCTCCACCCAACTGCAACGTTCTCACTTGTTATATTTGATTTTGTTTCTTAATTCATTTATCTTAATTATTTAGATTTCTGAATCATTCTAATTCTAAGTTTAGTATATTTATATTCTGTTTTCACTCACCATGCCACAGGACGCTCTTGAGTGAAAGCATCCTGCATTTCCCTCTCTCTCGTTGGAATTGCTAATCATTCAGCTTCCAACAATCAGCTAAGTTGCAAGGATGCCATCCTGCCGGAAAACAGATGACACTCACTAAACAATTCGAGTACCAAAATAATTCAAACAACAGATGTCGCAAACAACACATGTCGCGTCTGAGTGAACGGCCGACAGAGGGCGGTACTAGCATATTAAGTAGATGCCTACTTTCAGGTGTTATGCTAATCTCGACTAAAGAATAATATGATGTTGGGCGCTTAATAAATCTTTGCTGATGAGCTTTTGAAAGATTGGACTTTTAAGAGATTGAGCTTTCTGCTGCTATGTAATCAGAGATCAGATGGATCTCTCTCTAAAAATTATGACGAAAGATTTAGGGTGGGTTACATCAGCCTGGACTTATGCCACGTCGACAGAATTGACCCTTTTATAGAAATAGCGATTCAAACGTGTGTTTACAATAACTATGTGAACGTGCGAGCGCTTGAATTGTTATTTCCCCAGTGGTATCTTATTACATGATATCATAATTTGGGTGCGACTACATAATAGGTATTAGGTGCAATACATATGTCACTTCACCATCCTTAAAATTTAGCCTGTCCTCTGGCGATTATCTTAGGATATAGTCTTGGGTCGATGACAATTATTTCGTTTTGGTTTGATATTGGAATTGGGGGGTATAATATTTGATTGTGAGGTTTCTGTTTGTTTCTTAAATTTATCATTTTTTATTTTTTATACCCTGAACCCATTAAAAATGGGTAAAAAGGGTATTATGGTTTTGTGCAAAAGTATGTAACAGGCATAAGAAAGCATCTCCGACCATATAAAGTATAAATATTCTTGATCAGTAACAACCGTCCGTCTGTCTGTCCGTCTTTCTGTATGAACACACGGATATCAGAGACTACAAGAGCTAGAGACTTCATATTTGGAATATTAGCTCTCCTAATCCCGGGACAGATCAAGTTTATTTCATTTTATCGATAACTCGTACTGTTTAAAAGTTATCGATAAATTTAGATTTCACACTAGCGTTTTTGGGACATAACTTCAAACTTATAAGAGCTAGAGGCCCCAAATGTATAATCTCGAATAGCATACACATGTAACAAATATTTCACTTTATGGATACCACCCCCCAAAAGTTAAAAAACGCATTTTTAAAGGTGTCGTACCTTGCAATTTGGTTTGGTCACACAAATTACCGACAATTGCTTGCCCAAAAATTTTCAATAAGATCGGACATTAAACACAGAAGTTATTTAAGATTTAACTTTCCATTGTGTGGAGCTCAGCGAAAAAGCAAGCTAACTGCTTAAACCGCTTGCACTGATTTTACTGATTGTACTGCAGCATGTGTGTGTTAAGATTATCATTTCTTTTGCTTGAATGCAGGAAATTGGTTATAATTTAAGGTTTAAAATACCTAATCTTCTTAATTGCATTCCTAGCTCTATGTCTTCAATGTATTTTGTGAATTCTTGTAAGTTAAATGTGATTATTGTTAATTTTTATCTCCTTCGCTGATTAAGCTTAGAGTGTTAGTTACTTCTATTCCTTGCTTTACTGCATCTATTATTTGGTTTAATTCGATTGCTTGATCACTAGTTTCTGATTAAATTGGGATAACGTTTCGAATTCTTTGGCTTTTTATACCCTGAACCCATTAACAAGTAGGAGTGCTCTAGTCGGGAGTGCCCGACTACGAGATGCCTGAACCCAGTCCTTACAATCATTCATACTAATCTAAGCACACACATGCTGCAGTATAAGCAGTGCAAGCGGTTTAAGCAGTTATTTTGCTTTTCGCTGAGCCCCACACAATGGAAAGTTAAATCTTAAATAACTCTCTATGTTTATTGTCCGATCTTATTGAAATTTTTGGGGCAAACAATTGTCAATAATATGTGTGACCAAACCAAATTGCAAGGTCGTACCTTCAAAAATGGGTTTTTTGAACTTTTTGTGGGGTTTGGGGGGTGTATCCAAAAAGTGAAATATTTGTTACATGTGTATGTTATTCGAGATTATACATGCCAAATTTGGGGCCTCTAGCTTTTATAACTTTGAAGTTATGTCCCAAAAACGCAAGTCTGAAATTTATCGATAACTTTTAAACGGTACGAGTTATCGATAAAATGAAATAAACTTGATCTGTCCCGGATTAGGAGAACTTATGTTCCAAATATGAAGTCTCTAGCTCTTGTAGTCTCTGATATCCGCGTGTTCATACAGACAGACGGACGGACGGACGGACGGACGGACGGACGGACGGACGGACGGACAGACAGACGGACATGGCTAAATCGACTCGACTGTTGATACTGATCAAGAATATATATACTTTATATGGTCGGAGATGCTTCCTTATGCCTGTTACATACTTTTGCACAAAACCATAATACCCCTTTTACCCATTTTTAATGGGTTCCAGGGTATAAAAATGGGTAAAAAGGGTATAATGAAGTTGTGCAAAAGTATGTAACAGGCATAAGGAAGCATCTCCGACCATATAAAGTATATATATTATTGATCAGTATCAACAGCCGAGTCGATCTAGCCATGTCCGTCTGTCTGTCCGTCTGTCCGTCTGTATGAACACACAGATATCAGAGACTACAAGAGCTAGAGACTTCATATTTGGAACATAAGTTCTCCTAATCCCGGGACAGATCAAGTTTATTAAAATTTATCGATAGCTCGTCCCGTTCAAAGTTATCGATAAATTTCGATTTCAGACCAGCGTTTTTTGGATATAACTTACAAGTTATAAGAGCTAGAGGCCCCTAATTTGACATGTATAATCTCGAATAGCATACACATGTAACAAATATTTCACTTTTTGATACCACCCCCAAACCCCCAAAAGTTAAAAAACCCATTTTTGAAGGTACGACCTGCAATTTGGTTTGATAACACATATTATCGACAATTGTTTGCCCCAAAAATTTCAATATGATCGGACAATAAACACAGAAGTTATTTAAGATTTAACTTTCCATTGTGTGGGGCTCAGCGAAAGAGCAAGCTAACTGCTTAAACCGCTGGCACTGCTTGTACTGCAGCATGTGTGAGTTTAGAGTAGTACGAATGATTGTAAGGACTGGGTTCAGGGTATCTCGTAGTCGGGCACTCCGACTAGAGCACTCTTACTTGTTTCATCAAATTATTGTATGTGATTTCAACTTTTGTAAGGCTAACGGTTAAGGTAACCATTTGTCGATTGGATCGGGTTAACTTCTAGGCTTTGACCATTGGCTTGTTGAATGAAATACGTTAGTAGGAAAAGTAATAGTATTATTTTATATTGTACGTTCCTGATTTGGGTTCTCAGATGGTGATGATCTGGAATTATCATATTTACTCTTATTAATTTTCTTTTTCTTTTTGAACTTTGATTTGTAATGCATTATTTTTCTACTTCTTCTGTCTCTTCAAAATGTTTTTCATCCAACTGTTTTAAATTAGCTATATTTTTAAGAGGTTTTTGTTGATTATGAACGTACCAATGGTGATTGTCTGTATTCGGTATCAATTTCGAATTCTGTACGTTTTTCATTTAGTTTGTCTATTTGGTTTGTTTTATTTAATTGTGTGTTATATTCTGGGGTTCCTGCGTATATGAAAGTATCTGCTGGTGTTCTATCTGCTGTGTTGTGTTTAGTTTTATGGTTATAAGTATTATTTCGAATCGAGTTAAACTATTTTCTGGATCTGAATCACAATTTATGATTCTGAGCTTTTCGTTACCTGTTTTATGGAATCTTTCATCATCAGAGATGCCATTTTTACTTGTTGTGATATTTATATAAATTCTTTCAGATTTTAACCATATTTTTAATGAAGCTCACATAAATGCTAAGTCTTTATCTGCTTTTATTTCTTGTGGTTTTCCCATTTCATTATAGATTTTAAGTAATACTCTTTTGGCTTCTAACGAATCTCTGCATTTGACTTCGATAAGGGAGGCGAATTTAGAAGATATGTCTATGCACGATAAAAATTGTTTATTAACTACCATGTAAAAGTCTATAACGGATTTTTCTATAGGATTGAACGTTTCTGGAGTTAATTCCAATGTCAACTTTGTGTCTCTGTGTTCTGTTTTAGCAATATTGCAAGATTGACAGACATTAATAATGTCTTAAGTTAAGTTTTGGTATTCTGGGTAATAGTACTTTTCTTTAAATAACGAGGTGAGTTTTTCTATACCTGGGTGTAATAATTCATTATGAGTTTTACTGACGAATTCTTTAAATTCTGCATATTTTTGGATGTCTGTTATGATGTTAGTAGATTTCATTACCTTTGTTAGGTTACTGGGACTGATTATTTCTATGAAGACAGTTTCGAAAACTAAAAAGCCTGCATCGCTAAGAAAATAGATTACGCTTTTCTTAGTGCATAAATATTCTGTTGGCATTGGTATTTGTCACTTTCTTGTACAATATTTGTATTTTGGTTTTATGAAAATAGTTTATTACTTTTACTTCGTGTAAATGTTTCTTCCAATTGGATTTCATTAGCAGCTCGACTCAATCGAATACTTTGAAATTTCTTTTCAGAGCGTTTCTTGTTTTACTTAATTACATCAGTAAATTCTCCTTCATTTTAAGTATTTCATCCGAACAGCTATAGAGCCGATCAAGAACAGTTTTCACAGGAAACAGCTTTTATAACAACTGTTTGTTTTTTTGAACATGGCTGTTTCTTTTAAAACACCTTTTATAACAACTGTTTTTTTTTTGTTTAGAGGCCTGCTTATAATGAGGCTGTTGTCACCGCTTCCATTTCGGTACCAGCTGCAGGTTGTTTCAGCTTCATGACCGAAGCGGTGAAGATAGCTCCTGGTGCAACCATGTCCGCTTAGTAGCTAGGTAAGCGCGAAGTTGACTGCTCCATGCTTCCTACCAATTCACATCCCACAGCTCCGGTATAAGGCGGAACGTCCACCTGCCCTTCTGGGAGACGTTCCATTGCCTCTACCAGAAGTCCAACACTACGCTTTCTGATTTGTACTCTTGCTTGGTTTGCTGTCCGCCAACATAGGTCACCCTTTTTTTACATTTAAGAAAACTATCATAATTATTAATTAATTGATTAATTGATGGATCAGGAAATTTCCTTCTCAAAATATTTTAGTAGTACCAACAAAGCGCTTACTATCATATTTTAAATAACTTTATTTTATAGGAATAGATTTCTGTTTTGAAATCGTTTGCTTTTCTTAAATCAATTAGGATATGAGTGGTCCGTTACACTAGAAAAAAAAAAATATTTACATATGAAACTAAATGTTTTTCTATGATATGATAGGTTTCTTAAATGTAAAAAAAAGGCTGACCTGTGTTGGCGGACAGCAAACCAAGCAAGAGTACAATCAGAAAGCGTAGTGTAGGATTTCTGGTAGAGGCAATGGAACGTCTCCCAGAAGGGCAGGTGGACGTTCCGCCTTATACCGGAGCTGTGGGATGTGAATTGGTAGCAAGCATGGAGCAGTCAACTTCGCGCTTACCTAGCTACTAAGCGGACATGGTTGAATCAGGAGCTATCTTCACCGCTTCGGTCATGAAGCTGACCCAACCTGCAGCTGGTACCGAAATGGAAGCGGTGACAAAAGCCTCATTATAAACAGCCCTATTAAAAATAAAACAAGTAAGAGTGCTCTAGTCGGGAGTGCCCGACTACGAGATACCCTGAACCCAGTCCTTACAATCATTCATATTAATCTAAAGACACACATGCTGCAGTACAAGCAGTACAAGCAGTGCAAGCGGTCTAAGCAGTTAGCTTGCTTTTCGCTGAGCCCCACATAATGGAAAGTTAAATCTTAAATAACTTCTGTGTTTATCGTCCGATCTTATTGAAATTTTTGGGGCAAACAATTGTCGATAATATGTGTGACCAAACCAAATTGCAAGGTCGTACCTTCAAAAATGCGTTTTTTTAACTTTTGGGGGGTTTGGGGGTGGTATCCAAAAAGTGAAAAATTTGTTCATGTGTATGCTATTCGAGATTATACATGTCAAATTAGGGGCCTCTAGCTCTTATAACTTGTAAGTTATATCCAAAAAACGCTGGTCTGAAATCGAAATTGATCGATAACTTTTGAACGGGACGAGCTATCGATAAATTTTAATAAACTTGATCTGTCCCGGGATTAGGAGAACTTATGTTCCAAATATGAAGTCTCTAGCTCTTGTAGTCTCTGATATCTGTGTGTTCATACAGACAGACAGACGGACAGACGGACAGACGGACAGACGGTCAGACGGACAGACGGACAGACGGACAGACAGACGGACATGGCTAGATCGACTCGGCTGTTGATACTGATCAATAATATATATACTTTATATGGTCGGAGATGCTTCCTTATGCCTGTTACATACTTTTGCACAACTTCATTATACCCTTTTTACCCATTTTTAATGGGTTCAGGGTATAAAAACAGCCCTATTAAAAAAACAGTTGTTATAAAAGCTGTTTTAAAAGAAAAAGCCCTGTTCAAAAAAACAAACAGCTGTTATAAAAGCTGTTTTCTGTGGAAGCTGTTCTTGATCGGCTCTATAGCTATTCGGATGAAATATTTAAAATGAAGGAGAATTTACTGATGTTATTAAGTAAAACAAGAAACGCTCTGAAAAGAAAATTTCAAAGAATTCGATTGAGTCGAGCTGCTAATGAAATCCAATTGGAAGAAACATTTAAACGAAGTAAAAGTAATAAACTATTTTCATAAAACCAAAATACAAATATTGTACAAGAAAGTGACAAATACCCATGCTAAAAGAATATTTATGCACTAAGAAAAGCGTAATCAATTTTCTTAGCGATGCAGGCTTTTGAGTTTTCCAAACTGTCTTCATAGAAATAATCAGTCCCAGTAACCTAACAAAGGTAATGAAATCTACTAACATCATAACAGAAAGAATTCGTCAGTAAAACACATTATGAATTATTACACCCAGGTATAGAAAAACTCACCTCGTTATTTAAAAAAAGTACTATTACCCAGAATACCAAAACTTAACTCAAAACATTATTAATGTCTGTCAATCTTGCAATATTGCTAAAACAGAACACAGAGACACAAAGTTAGCATTGGAATTAACTCCAGAAACGTTCAATCCTATAGAAAACAAGTGTGGAAGGATTATCTTCGGCGTGCCGAAGATTTTATACTCTTTTCGAACCTATAGGCAGTTTTCACTCTGCCAACTGCACCAGTGAAATTTCATAAGCTGTAAAACATCGTTTTGTCGCGTAACATTTTTTTTTTGTTCTAAAAATATTTAATTCATTGCCAGTTGTATAACAGCTATAAGATATAGTGATCCGATCCAGCCGGCTGCAACCAATGTGATGTCTCTTTGAATAATTAGTTTCAGTGCAAAGTTTCATTGCGATAGATTAAAAAACATGGGATATATTGCCAAAACCGACTTCGAGTTGTATGGCAGCTATAAGATATAGTGATCCGATCCAGCCGGCTTCAACCAATGTGATGTCTCTTTGAATAATAAGTTTCAGTGCAAAGTTTCATCGCGATAGATTAAAAAACATGGGATATATGGCCAAAACCGACTTCGAGTTGTATGGCAGCTATAAGATATAGTGATCCGATCCGGCCGGCTCCTATGAATGTAATGTCTCTTTAAATAATAAGTATCTGTGCAAAGTTTCATCGCGATAGATTAAAAAACATGGGATATATGGCCAAAACCGACTTCGAGTTGTATGGCAGCTATAAGATATAGTGGTCCGATCTGGCCGGCTCCGACCAATGTTCTGTCCCCTGGAATAATAAGTGTCTGTGCAAAGTTTTATCACGATAGCTCAAAAACTGAGGGACTAGTTTGCATACATACATACAGACAGACAGACACACAGACGGACATGGCTAGATCAATTTGTATTGTCATTCTAAGCATACTGGCAGTAACTTTTGGGGGTCTCCGACGCTTCCTTCTATGCGTTACAAACTTCAGGACAAACTTAATATACTATTTTCTTCGAAAAGAGTATAAATAATAAAAACTGATAAACTTAAGAAACAAACAGAAACCTCACAATCAAATATTTTACCCCCCAATTCCAATATCAAACCAAATCGAAATAATTGTCATCGACCCAACACTATATCCTAAGATAATCGCCAGAGGACAGGCTAAATTTTAAGGATGGGGAAGTGACATAGTATTGCACCTAATACCTATTATGTACTCGCACCCAAATTATGATATCATGTAATAAGATACCACTGAGAGAAATAACAATTCAAGCGCTCGCACGTTCACATAGTTATTGTAAACACACGCTTGAATCGCTATTTCTATCAAAGGGTCAATTCTGTCGACGTGGCATAAGTCCAGGCTGATGTAACCCATCCTAAATCTTTCGTCATAATTTTAAGAGAGAGATCCATCTGATCTCTGATTACATAGGAGCAGAAAGCTCAATCTCTTAAAAGTCCAATCTTTCAAAAGCTCATCAGCAAAGATTTATTAAGCGCCCAACATCACTTTATTCTTTAGTCGAGACTAGCAAGTATGACTATGCAAGTACCGCCCTCTGTCGGCCGTTCACTCAGACGCGACATGTGTTGCTTGCGACATCTGTTGTTTGAATTATTTTGGTACGCGAATTGTTTAGTGAGTGTCATCTGTTTTCCGGCAGGATGGCATCCTTGCATCTTAGCTGATCGTTGGAAGCTGAATGACTAGCAACTCCAACGAGAGAGAGGGAAATGCAGGATGCTTTCACTCAAGAGCGTCCTGTGGCATGATGAGTGAAAACAGTATATAAATATACTAAGCTTAGAATTAGAATGATTCAGAAATCTAAATAATTAAGTTAAATGAATTAAGAAAACTAAATCAAATAATAAAAGTATATATCAAAGAATATTATATATATATAAAAATATAAGAATGGAAGATTCGAGGCGTTTACTTGGTGGGGGAAAAGATAGCTCCAAAGAAAACAGTATAAAGTTGATCAGAGCCCATTTAAAACAAGTAAGAGTGCTCTATTCGGGAGTGCCCGACTAGGAGATACCCTGAACCCAGTTCTGACTTCCATTAATACTTGCCTAGTAGTGTGCATACATACAAACACACACATAATGCAAGCAGTGCATGCGGTTTAAGCAGTTAGCTTGCTTTTCGCTGAGCCCCATACAATGGAAAGTTAAATCTCAAATAACTTCTGGGTTTATTGTCCGATCTTACTGAAATTTTTGGGACATACAATTGTTAATAATATGTGTGACCAAAACAAATTGCAGGGTCGTACTTTCAAAAATGCGTTTATTCAACTTTTGGTTGGATTGGGGGTGGTATCCAAAAAGTGAAATATTTGTTACATGTGTATGCTATTCGAGATTATGCATGCCAAATTTGGGGTCTCTATCTCTTATAACTTTGAATGTGTGTGTGTGTGCTTTTTATACCCTGAACCCATTAAAAATGGGTAAAAAGGGTAGTTATGGTTTTGTGCAAATGTATGTAACAGGCATATGGAAGCATCTCCGACCATATAAAGTATATATATTATTGATCAGTATCAACAGCCGAGTCGATCTAGCCATGTCCGTCTGTCTGTCCGTCTGTATGAATACACAGATATCAGAGACTACAAGAGCTAGAGACTTCATATTTGGAACATAAGTTCTCCTAATCCCGGGACAGATCAAGTCTATTTCATTTGATCGATAACTCGTCGCATTCAAAAGTTATCGATAAATTTTCATTTTAGACTAGCGTTTTTGGGACATAACTTTAAAGTTATAAGAGATAGAGCCCCCAAATTTGCCATGTATAATCTCGAATAGCATACACATGTAACAAATATTTCACTTTTTGGATACCACCCCCCAAACCCCCAAAAGTTAAAAAAACGCATTTTTGAAGGTACGACCTTGCAATTTGGTTTGGTAACACATATTATCAACGACAATTGCTTGCCCCAAAAATTTCAATAAGATCGGACAATAAACACAGAAGTTATTTAAGATTTAACTTTCCATTGTGTGGAGCTCAGCGAAATAGCAAGCTAACTGCTTAAACCGCTTGCACTGCTTGTACTGCTTGTACTGCAGCATGTGTGTGTTTAGAGTAGTACGAATGATTGTAAGGACTGGGTTCAGGGTATCTCGTAGTCGGGCACTCCCGACTAGATTACTCTTACTTGTTTATACTCGTTTCGAAGAAAATAGTATATTAAGTTTGTCCTGAAGTTTGTAATGCATAGAAGGAAGCGTCGGAGACCCCCAAAAATTACTGCCAGTATGCTTAGAATGACAATACAAATTGATCTAGCCATGTCCGTCTGTCTGTCTGTCTGTATGTATGCAAACTAGTCCCTCAGTTTTCGAGCTATCGCGATAAAACTTTGCACAGACACTTATTATTCCAGGGGACAGCACATTGGTCGGAGCCGGCCGGATCGTACTACTATATATTATAGCTGCCATACAACTCGAAGTCGGTGTTGGCCATATATCCCATGTTTTTGAATCTATCGCGATGAAACTTTGCACTGATAATTATTATTCAAAGAGACATAGCATTGGTTGGAGCCGGCTGGATGGGATAAATATATCTTCTAGCTGCCATACAACTCGAAGTCGGTGTTGGCCATATATCCCATGTTTTTGAATCTATCGCGATGAAACTTTGCACTGATAATTATTATTCAAAGAGACATCACATTGGTTGGAGCCAGCCGGATCGGATCACTATATATTATAGCTGCTATACAACTCCTATCTTAATGGTTAAAAGAAAGAAAAGAAGACGGCCGCTACCCGCGGAACACACCGCAAGGCTCTCACTTCGCGGGGCGGTCACTGGGTGATTACTCAGCTCTCTCCCTGAGCAGTGCGCCGGGCTCGCTCCCTGTCGCCGCAGTTCCTTCATGACATCAGCTGCCATGTTGGCAACTGCGCCCCAGCCTTGCTCGCTTGCAACCATAATGCGAATGATTTCTTCTGCAGCGGGCATTGCGCTGCGTTCCAGAATCCTCACATGCCGCTCCCGGCTTTCATCAAAGACGGGCAGGTAAAAAATGCGTGCTCAACGTCCTCTACAACTCCTTCTCCGCAGTAGTCACAGAACAGATTGTCCTCGTATTTGAACCTATGGAGGTAGGCTTTGAAGCAGCCGTGTGATGTTAACAGCTGGGCCAGATAATAATCAACCTGCCCATGCTGCCGCTGACTCCATGTAGTAATGTCCGGAATGTGTGTGTGTGTGTGTGTGCGTACGTGTGTGTGTGTGTGTGTGTGTGTGTGTGTGTGTGTGTCATTGGCGGTACGATCCTTTGATGTTTTATCATTAGCGGCACGATCCTTTGATCTATTGTCATTAGCGGCACGATCCTTTGATCTATTGTCCTTAGATCATAAACCACTCAAACCGAGCCCACCGCAAGTGTGGTTGGCTAGTTTATGGTTCAAACCTTTTTAGGGTCAACCTTTGTTATGTAGGTCATAAATTTCACATTATCCTTACCGTACCGATCTGCATATCTGTGAGACCTGAATGTGTGCACCTGTTTATTGGGACACCGGCTTAGGAGCCAGCTGTCAACCCCAAATTAATTTATTGCTTTTTTTTAATGGTTTAGGGTCTATTTCACAACATTATGTGACATTGATTTATAATAATGACCACTGATAATGGCCATCAATTGTGATCCCTGTCAATATTCCCCGATAATTACCCCCACCTCCCTAACTTTCCCAAAAATTTTCCCACGAAAAATTTAAACGTACATTTACCTACTACTTTGCATTTAGGAATATACAGTGACTCACTAAAGTATATAAGCATAAACCCAAGCTTTTCACCATCTTGGCAAATACATTTTAACATTTTATCTTACTCTATTCGTAGAATGATGTTTACAAAAGGAAATGCAAAAGAAAAAATTGGAAAACTTTTGACAGTTGTCAAAATAGAGGAACAAAACTTAAAAAAAAATCGCATATTTTCATTTCACTAAAGTATTCATTTATCTTACATATATTTACTTATGTTACGAAAATGTAGGTAATGCTGCTTAAGTTATTTTTGTTTGTGTCCCCTGCTGTCACATATATCCTCCAAGCGTCTCGGCATCGATTCCACCAATTGACGGCAATATTCGGGACCTGTTTTGGACCATTCATCCTGCAGCACCTGATTTAAGACTACTTTTGAAGAAATGTGGTTCTCTTTAATTTTTAGCTTAAGATATGGCTATAGATTCTTGATGGGATTTGTGTCGGGACTCTGTGGGGGAGTTTTTATAATCTGATACCGAAGGTACTCATATTATATATTAGATAGACTCTTGAAATTATTTGTGTTATAATTATAGCTATCTGCTTCAGATCAAGTTTATTTCTAATTTATGCCCCGCCCACTGTGAGGCTGGCCAATCGACAACATGTCGATACACCTCAAATCACAAATCGATTAAACGTGAATATCTCCCACAATTTTGAAGCTAGAGTAATCAAATTTGGTAGGTATATTGCTGGTGACCTCCCGAAAAAATCGGATCCTCGGTTAATCAGCCACGCCTATTAATACGCCCACCAGCCCCCCCTCCAAAATTAAATTTAAATGCTCATATCTCCCTCAGTTTTTGAGCTAAAGTCACCTAATTTGGAATATATGTTACTGGTGACGTCGTCTACAGATAACAGAAAAATTTCGACCACGCCAAGATTGCGTCTTACATTTTCCGACCACGCCTACTAGAACGCCACCCAGCCACCCGCTCCCACGAAACACGGAAGCCTATATCATTTGATGTTGCACAAAATCCTCTCTATATCCGCTCTATTTTGATAACTGGCAAAAGTTTTCCCATTTTTTCTTATGTTCTGCCTTTCGTTAACATCATTCTACGAAAAGAGTAAGATAAAATGTAAAAAGTATTTGCTAAGATGGTGAAATACTTGGGTTTATGCGTTATATCCGTAGTAACGAATACTTTAGTTACTGTACGTATTTGAGTAACTCGCAATGATGGCAAGTTGAGGTAGAGCTGATGATACAATAGAGATTTTGTTATTCACTGATTGATTGTTGCGCAGCTGTCGTATTTTGCTAGGTAACTACTCTTGTCATAGATCGGCGGCAATATTTGTCGATGAGACATGTCACTATTGATTGACTGTTTACTTATTCTATCCTATCATTCCGATTTGTAACAAACGTATGGTAGCAAGAGACTGACGCTATGCAGAATAGTATAAAATGGAATCGTGGAACCTGCCAAGAGATGGTGAGTTCTGCTTCTAGTACTGCAGTATGAAATAGCGGACTGGGTAAAGTTTGATTTGCTGTGGGGCTACACGTGAATTTTAACAGAGTATTAGCACAAATTCTTATTTATTTTTATATGTTGCACGTACATACACAGCTGCTTCATACGCTCTTAATAAGGAGTTTACAAGTATGTGTATTTCCTTTGTTTATAGGACTTTTCTGGTATAAATTTGCCTTGGGATCTATAGGCTATTGAGGTTTTGGATGTCTCCCCGATATCCATGCCATTATTTTACAATAAACCAGGTAACTTAACGTCTCAGTCTAGCATGTGCTATCAAAATTGTTGCATAACGATTCAGCCTTAACAACAATATGGGTCGAAGATTTATGCTACACGCGTTTCAGAATAATAAGACACCTCGATTTTTGTTAATATTTCAGAAAATACATTTTGTATCAAAGTTGTTTTTATTAATAATTTTCTAAGCAATACAGCAAGCACGTTTCACTTGTATTAAAGCTGGATAGTTTCTTTAAACTAAATTAATTAAAGAAAAACAAGTGGGAAAGGATAATCTTCCGCGTGCCGAATATTCTATACTCTTTTCGAACCTTTGAAATAAATAATTAGAAAAAAAATAAAATTTGATTATAGTTATTTTATATTTGAAAAGAAGAATAAGACAAAAATGAAAATAAATGAGCAGCTGGTTTGTCAGCGCATCACTTTACTCCTTACGCCACAAACCATTTTGATGATCGATGACAAAATCCCTTGACGAGCAGACTGTCAAAAGCTTACTTGTGCTTGGGTTTGTTTGCTCATATGCACCTGTTCTTTCAAAATATTTAATAACGCATATCTTCGCTGTTTATGACTCAATCGATTTGCGATTTTACCCATTGATGAGTTATAAGTATGTTCAAAAGTACAAGGAAATTGAAAGGAATTGCTTCGAAAACACCGGATTTATGGCCAAAACCGACTTAGAGTTGTATGGCAGCTATAGGATAGAGTGATCCGATCCGTCCGGCACCGACCAATGTGCTGTTTTTTTAAATCATAAGTATCTGTACAAACTTTTATCGCGATAGCTTTGAAAACATGGGATTTATGACCAAAACCGACTTCAAGTTGTATGGCAGCTATAAGATATAGTGGACCGATCCGACCAATGTGCTGTCCCCTTGGAATAATAAGTGTCTGTGCAAAGTTGCATCGCGATAGCTCAAAAACTGAGTGACTAGTTTGCATACATAGAGACAGACAGACAGACGGACATGGCCAGATCAATTTGTTTGGTTTTTTTAAGCATACTGGCAGTATCTTTTGGGGGTCTCAGACGCTTCCTTCTATGCGTTACAAACTTCAGCACAAACTTAATATACTATTTTCTTCGAAAAGAGTATAAACAGGTATGGACGGATTATCTTCGGTGTGCCGAAGTTTTTATACTCTTTTCGAAAATTTAGGCAATTTTCACTCTGACAACTACACCACTGAAATTTCATATGATGTAATAAATAGTTTTATAGCGTAACATTTTTTTTTTTTTTCTAAGAATTGGTATCACATGAATTAAAATCTTTCTTTTAAAATATAAAATTCTCCCCACTGAGATGGGTTTTTAAAGTTCAAAGTTATACCGGCCTGGAAATAGGGTAAACACCCTATGTAGCTTGCCAAACAAAAAAAAAAAAAAAACAAAAAAAAAAAATTTTATATTTCAACAAGTAAGAGTGCTCTAGTCGGGAGTGCCCGACTAGGCGATATCCTGAACCCAGTCCTTACATCCATTCACACTTACCAATCAATGCACATCCATACAAACACACACATACTGCAATCAGTGCAAGCAGCTTAAGCAGGCTAACTTATTCGCAAGGCCCACACTATGCAAAATTAACGCTTAAATAACTTCTGTATTTAGTGCCCGATCTTTGTGAATTTTTCAGGACATAACATTGGCTATAAAATGGGTCATCAAACCGAACTGCAAGGTCATACCTTGAAAAACAAGTAAGAGTGCTCTAGTCGGGAGTGCCCGACTACGAGATACCCTGAACCCAGTCCTTACAATCATTCATACTAATCTAAACACACATATGCTGCACTACAAGCGGTACAAGCCGTGAAAGCGGTTAGCTTGCTTTTTCGCTGAGCCCACACAATGGAAAATTAAATCTTAAATAACTTCTGTGTTTATTGTCCGATCTCATTGAAATTTTTGGGGCAAGCAATTGTCGATATTATGTGTGACCAAACCAAATTTCAAGGTCGTACCTTCAATGCCAAAAAATGCGTTTTTTGAACTTTTGGGGGGTTTGGGGGGTGGTATCCAAAAAGTGAAAAATATGTTATATGTGTATGATATTCGAGATTATACATGCCAAATTTGGGGCCTCTAGCTCTTATAACTTTGAAGTTATGTCCCAAAAGCTCTATTCTGAAATCGAAATTTATCGATAACTTTTAAACGGTACGAGTTATCTATAAAATGAAATAAACTTGATCTGTTTTGGGATTAGAAGAACTTATGTTCCAAATATGAAGTCTCTAGCTCTTGTAGTCTCTGATATCTGTGTGTTCATACAGACAGACAGGCGGACAGACGGACAGACGGTCAGACGGACAGACAGACGGACATGGCTAAATCGACTCGGCTGTTGATACTGATCAAGAATGTATATACTTTATATGGTCGGAGATGCTTCCTTATGCCTGTTACATACTTTTGCACAAACCATAATACCCTTTTTACCCATTTTTAATGGGTTCACTTTTTGGATACCACCCCCCAAACTCCCCAAAGTTAAAAAAACGCATTTTTAAAGATACGACCTTGTAATTTGGTTTGGTCTCACATATTGTCGACAATTGCTTGCCCCAAAAATTTCAATAAGATCGGACAATAAACACAGAAGTTATTTAAGATTTATCTTTCCATTGTGTGGGGCTCAGCAAAAAAGCAAGCTAACTGCTTAGATTAGTACGATTGATTTTAAGGACTGGGTTCAGGGTATCTCGTAGTCGGGCACACCCGACTAGAGCACTCTTACTTGTTAATAAAAGAGATATTCAAAGATATAGCCCATTGGGTGAAACTGGCCGGATCAGACAACTATATCTTATAGCTGCCATACAACAGAAAGTCGGGTTTGGCCACATATCCGATATTTTCCAAGCTGCCTGCAATTTCCTTGTACACTTGATCATCCTTACAACTCATAAATGCTTAAAATTTCAAAAATTCGTATTGAATAGTTTGTATACGAGCAAACAAGGCAAATTATAAGTAAGTTCTGAGCAGACTGCTCTTTAAGCGAGTTTGCCATTGAATATCAAAAAGGTTTGTTAGTGTAGTGGTAAAGTGATGGGCTGAAAAACATGCTGACACGGGCTCGAATCCCGGTCGCGTCATCATTTATTTTCACTTTTTTCTAATCCTTGCTTTCAAATATAAAATAGCTATAATATAATAATTTAAAAGAAAAATTTAAATTCATATGAGACCAATTTCTCTTGGATCAAAACAATTATACGCGAAAAAACGCTAACTATAATCGAGTTTGTCAGTTTTTACCAAAACAGTTTTGTGGTGTAAGTGGTAAGCCAATGCGGTGACAAACGCATGGCCACTGGCTCCAATGCAGGTCGCGACATAATTTATTTTAAAATTATTTCTAATTATTTTTTTTTTATATAAAAAAGCTTGAGTTTAATATTTTAAAATAAACAAAAACAAGTAAGAATGCTCTAGTCGGGAGTGCCTGACTAGGAAATATCCTGAACCCAGTCTTTATATTCATACTAATCTATCAGTGTTTATAGTACATTATAGTACAATGGAAAGTAAAATCTTAAATAACTTCTGTGTTTATTTTCAGATCTTTCTGAAATTTTGAGAACATAACATTGGCTATAAAATATGTTACCAAACTAAATTGAAAGGTCATAACTTCAAAAATGCATTTTTTCAACTTTTAGGGGGATTGGGAGGTGGTATTCAAAAAGTAAAATATTTGTAATATGTGTATGATATTCGAGATTATACATGCCAAATTTGGGGCCTCGAGCTCTTATAACTTTCAAGTTATGGCCAAAAAACACTGGTCTAAAGAATTAATTTATCGATAATATTAAGTTTTTATACTCTATTCGAAGAAAATAGTATATTAAGTTTTTATACACTTTTCGAAGAAAATAGTATATTAAGTTTGTCCTGAAGTTTGTAACGCATAGAAGCAAGCGTCGGAACCCCAAAAGTTACTGCCAGTATGCTTAGAATGACAATACAAGTTGATCTAGCCATGTCCGTCTGTCTGTCTGTCTGTATGTATGCAAACTAGTCCCTCAGTTTTTGAGCTATCGCGATAAAACTTTGCACAGACTCTTATTATTCTAGGGGACAGCACATTAGTCGGAGCCGGCCGGATCGGACCACTATATCTTATAGCTGCCATACAACTCGAAGTCGGTTTTGGCCATATATCCCATGTTTTTAAAGCTATCGCGATACAACTTTGCACAGATACTTATTATTCAAAGAGACATCACATTGGTTGGAGCCGGCCGAATCGGATCACTATATCTTATAGCTGCTATACAACTGGCAATGAATTAAATATTCTAAGAACGAAAAAAAAAATGTTACGCGACAAAACGATTTTGTACAGCTTATGAAATTTCAGTGGTGCAGTTGGCAGAGTGAAAATTGCCTATAGGTTCGAAAAGAGTATAAAATCTTCGGCACGCCGAAGAAAATCATTCCCCACTTATTTATACTCTTTTCGAAGAAAATAGCATATTAAGTTTGTGCTGAAGTTTGTAACGCATAGAAGGAAGCGTCGCAGACCCCTAAAAGTTACTGCCAGTATGCTTAGAATGACAATACAAATTGATCTAGCCATGTTCGTCTGTCTGTCTGTCTGTATGTATGCAAACTAGTCCCTCAGTTTTTGAGCTATCGCGATGCAACTTTGCACAGACACTTATTATTCAAGGGGACAGCACATTGGTCGGAGCCGGCCGGATCGGACCACTATATCTTATAGCTGCCATACTACTTGAAGTCGGTTTTGGTCATAACTCCCATGTTTTCAAAGCTATCGCGATGAAACTTTGCACAGATACTTATTATTCAAATATACATCCCATTGATCGGAGCCGACTGGATCGGACCACTATATACATATCATACAACTGGAAATATATCTTATATTTCAAAAGAAAATTTATATTCATATTCACATGGCAGAGTGAATATTATGCAAAGGTTCGAAAAGAGTATAAAATCTTCGGCACGCCGAAGATAAGCCTCTCCCACTTGCTTTCCTTCTGTTATGTTAACTTTGCTTGGTAATGTCTCTTTTTTATGGTTTTGGGTATTTGGATGATATGCTAAAAAAAGGAAAATGAATGATAAATCGACCTCGCGTTTGTCAGCGCGTCACTTTACCACTTACGCCACCGAACAGTTTTGGTTATCGATGACAAACTCGCTTAAAAGAGAAGTCTGCAAAAAACTTACTTACACTTGGCCTTGTTAGCTCGTATGCACCTGCTCTATCAAAATTTTTAATGATGCATATCTTCGCTATTTACGACTCAAGCGATTTGATATTTTTAACATTGATGAGTTATAAGGATGTTCAAGTTTACACGAAAATTAAGACAATAGCTTTGAAAACATCGTCATGAATAGTTTGTATACGAGCAAACAAGGCAAAGTATAAGTAAGTTCTGAGCAGACTGCTCTTTAAGCGAGTTTGCCATTGAATATCAAAAAGGTTTGTTAGTGTAAGTGGTAAAGTGATGGGCTGAAAAACATGCTGACACGGGCTCGAATCCCGGTCGCGTCATCATTTATTTTCACTTTTTTCTAATCCTTGCTTTCAAATATAAAATAGCTATAATATAATAATTTAAAAGAAAAATTTAAATTCATATGAGACCAATTTCTCTTGGATCAAAACAATTATACGCGAAAAAACGCTAACTATAATCGAGTTTGTCAGTTTTTACCAAAACAGTTTTGTGGTGTAAGTGGTAAGCCAATGCGGTGACAAACGCATGGCCACTGGCTCCAATGCAGGTCGCGACATAATTTATTTTAAAATTATTTCTAATTATTTTTTTTTTATATAAAAAAGCTTGAGTTTAATATTTTAAAATAAACAAAAACAAGTAAGAATGCTCTAGTCGGGAGTGCCTGACTAGGAAATATCCTGAACCCAGTCTTTATATTCATACTAATCTATCAGTGTTTATAGTACATTATAGTACAATGGAAAGTAAAATCTTAAATAACTTCTGTGTTTATTTTCAGATCTTTCTGAAATTTTGAGAACATAACATTGGCTATAAAATATGTTACCAAACTAAATTGAAAGGTCATAACTTCAAAAATGCATTTTTTCAACTTTTAGGGGGATTGGGAGGTGGTATTCAAAAAGTAAAATATTTGTAATATGTGTATGATATTCGAGATTATACATGCCAAATTTGGGGCCTCGAGCTCTTATAACTTTCAAGTTATGGCCAAAAAACACTGGTCTAAAGAATTAATTTATCGATAATATTAAGTTTTTATACTCTTTTCGAAGAAAATAGTATATTAAGTTTTTATACACTTTTCGAAGAAAATAGTATATTAAGTTTGTCCTGAAGTTTGTAACGCATAGAAGCAAGCGTCGGAGACCCCCAAAAGTTACTGCCAGTATGCTTAGAATGACAATACAAGTTGATCTAGCCATGTCCGTCTGTCTGTCTGTCTGTATGTATGCAAACTAGTCCCTCAGTTTTTGAGCTATCGCCATAAAACTTTGCACAGACTCTTATTATTCTAGGGGACAGCACATTAGTCGGAGCCGGCCGGATCGGACCACTATATCTTATAGCTGCCATACAACTCGAAGTCGGTTTTGGCCATATATCCCATGTTTTTAAAGCTATCGCGATACAACTTTGCACAGATACTTATTATTCAAAGAGACATCACATTGGTTGGAGCCGGCCGAATCGGATCACTATATCTTATAGCTGCTATACAACTGGCAATGAATTAAATATTCTAAGAACGAAAAAAAAAAATGTTACGCGACAAAACGATTTTGTACAGCTTATGAAATTTCAGTGGTGCAGTTGGCAGAGTGAAAATTGCCTATAGGTTCGAAAAGAGTATAAAATCTTCGGCACGCCGAAGAAAATCCTTCCCCACTTATTTATACTCTTTTCGAAGAAAATAGCATATTAAGTTTGTGCTGAAGTTTGTAACGCATAGAAGGAAGCGTCGCAGACCCCTAAAAGTTACTGCCAGTATGCTTAGAATGACAATACAAATTGATCTAGCCATGTTCGTCTGTCTGTCTGTCTGTATGTATGCAAACTAGTCCCTCAGTTTTTGAGCTATCGCGATGCAACTTTGCACAGACACTTATTATTCAAGGGGACAGCACATTGGTCGGAGCCGGCCGGATCGGACCACTATATCTTATAGCTGCCATACTACTTGAAGTCGGTTTTGGTCATAACTCCCATGTTTTCAAAGCTATCGCGATGAAACTTTGCACAGATACTTATTATTCAAATATACATCCCATTGATCGGAGCCGACTGGATCGGACCACTATATACATATCATACAACTGGAAATATATCTTATATTTCAAAAGAAAATTTATATTCATATTCACATGGCAGAGTGAAAATTATGCAAAGGTTCGAAAAGAGTATAAAATCTTCGGCACGCCGAAGATAAGCCTCTCCCACTTGTTATACCCTGAACCCATTAAAAATGGGTAAAAAGGGTATTATGGTTTTGTGCAAAAGTATGTAACAGGCATAAGGAAGCATCTCCGACCATATAAAGTATATATATTCTTGATCAGTATCAACAGTCGAGTCGATTTAGCCATGTCCGTCTGTCTGTCTGTCTGTCCGTCCGTCCGTCCGTCCGTCCGTCCGTCCGTCCGTCCGTCCGTCCGTCCGTCCGTCTGTCTGTATGAACACGCGGATATCAGAGACTACAAGAGCTAGAGACTTCATATTTGGAATATAAGTTCTCGTAATGCCGGGACAGATCAAGTTTATTAAAATTTATCGATAACTCGTCCCGTTCAAAAGTTATCGATAAATTTCGATTTCAGACCAGCGTTTTTGGGCTATAACTTACAAGTTATAAGAGCTAGAGGCCCCTAATTTGGCATGTATAATCTCGAATAGCATACACATGTAACAAATTTTTCACTTTTTGGATACCACCCCCCAATCCCCCAAAAATTCAAAAAACTCATTTTTGAAGGTATGACCTTGCAATTTGGTTTGGTCACACATTTTATAGCCAATGTTATGTCTTACAAATTTCAAAAAGATCGGACAATAAACACAGAAGTTATTTAAGATTTAACTTTCCATTGTGTGGGGCTCAGTGAAAAAGCAAGATAACTGCTTAAACCGTTTTCACAGCTTGCAGTAATGTGTGGTGTGTTTGTTTGTATACACACTATTAGGCAAGTATGAATGGATGTCAGAACTGGGTTCAGGGTATCTCCTAGTCGGGCAGTCCCGACTAGAGCACTCTTACTTGTTTTCCTTCTGTTATGTTAACTTTGCTTGGTAATGTCTCTTTTTTATGGTTTTGGGTATTTGGATGATATGCTAAAAAAAGGAAAATGAATGATAAATCGACCTCGCGTTTGTCAGCGCGTCACTTTACCACTTACGCCACCGAACAGTTTTGGTTATCGATGACAAACTCGCTTAAAAGAGAAGTCTGCAAAAAACTTACTTACACTTGGCCTTGTTAGCTCGTATGCACCTGCTCTATCAAAATTTTTAATGATGCATATCTTCGCTATTTGCGACTCAAGCGATTTGATATTTTTAACATTGATGAGTTATAAGGATGTTCAAGTTTACACGAAAATTAAGACAATAGCTTTGAAAACATCGGATTTATGGCCGAAACCGACTTCGAGTTGTATGGCAGCTATAAGATATACTAGTCCGATCCGGCTGGGTCCGATCAATGTGCTGTACATTTGAATGATAAGTTTGCGCAAAGCTGCATCGGGATAACTGAGAAAGACCCCAAAAGTTACCTCCAGTATGCTAAGAATGACAAGACAAATTTATCTGACCATGTGCGTCTATTTGCTGTCTGTATGTATGCAAACTAGTCCCTAAGTTTTTGAGCTATCGCGATGAAACTTTGCACAAAGCCTTATTATTTAAAGGGACAGCACATTTGTCGGAACCGGCTGGATCGGACCGCTATATCTTATAGCTGCCATACAACTGGAGTGTATGTATGAAAACTAGTCCCTCAGTTTTTAACCGATCGCTACGACACTTTGTACAGAGGCTTATTATTCAAAGGGACAGAGCATTGGTCGGAAATGGCCGGATTTGACCACTATGTCTTATAGCTGCAATACAATTAATATTTTGAAGCATACAATGTGCCTTTGTTTATTTAGAAAACTTTATAAGTGACACTGTCACAAGTTATAGAATTGTAAAATAATATTTTTCAAAATGTATATATTTAGATAAAAAATGCCGCGTCTATCCCGAGAATCGGCAGAATGCTATGTCCACGGGATGCGGAACATCCCTGTTTACATTAATACCTTTATATAATGGTTTTTCTAGTAGGGGTATATTTGTGCAACAGTGTCACCAACAAATTAAATAAGCATTCGTGGAATATTGTATAGCTTACTTATAAAGAAAATATAACCTACTGAAAATTGCCAAAATTTTCGAAAAGAGTATAAAACCTTCGGCACGTAAAATATAATCCTTCCATACTTGTTTAAATTTCTTACCCTGCCAATATTTATCTTCTCGTGTAGAGATTGAGAACTAAACTAGTAGACGAAGGCAATAGTTAGGTTTGCTGATGGCCTTGATCCAATAGGATGAAAATATATGTGGAAAATCAACACATTTTAAATTTTATTGGGGACTAATTGGCAAATTTAAAGCTCTAAGCTCTAAGCTCTACATTGTTTCACTGCTCCAAGAAAAAGCTATCACTTATCTCAGGGAGTAAATGCTAAATTGCAATGAGCGCAAATCGAGCAAAGCACGCAGCCTTACTATTATCGTAAAGCGCAAAAAGAAAATTTTGGCACCAAGACGGGCTGAAATGAAATAATCTAACTTGTTTGTTGTATGCGACCATTACACATTCCTACTTTGTACTTCATCAGGAATTTTGGGAATTGTGGAATTTTGTTAAATAAAATATGAGCACTTTTTACACATTTTTTAAAAAATAATTGTATGATATGCTGTCAACAACATTATTTCACTCTATCAAGGCTTTACAGCCTTTTTTACCACTATTTACTTTACCACTATTATCGTAAGCATTTTACATATTTAGGATTTTAATTTCCTCACCTCCGAAATTCAACAGTTTCCTCAATACAAAGTCGTTTTTCGCGTGGAACTTTTTTTTTAAAATTTGGTGTTCAATGAATTGAAATTTTTCATTTGAAATATTAATTTTCAAGCTATTTTATATTTGAAAAAAAAATTAGAAAAAACATGACAATATATGACGTGGCTTCTGAGATTTTAACTTCTGATCGATAACAAACTCACTTAAAGAGCAGTCTAAAAACTTACTTGTACTTGGCTTTGTTTGCCCGTATGCAACTGTTCTTTCAAAATATTTAATGACGCATATCTTCGCTATTTATGACTCAATCGTTTTGCAATTTAAAAAATTGATGAGTTATAAGGATGTTCAAGTGTACAAGGAAATTTAAGGCAATTGCTTTGAAAACATCGGATTTATGGCCAAACCCGACTTAGAATTGAATGGCAGCTATAAGATATGGTGCTCCGATCCGGCCGGCTCCGACCAATGTGCTGTCCCCTTGAATAATAAGTGTCTGTGCAAAGTTTCATCGCGATAGATTAAAAAACATGGGATATATGGCCAAAACCGACTTCGAGTTGTATGGCAGCTAGAAGATATATTGATCCCATTCAGCCGGCTTCAACCAATGCTATGTCTCTTTGAATAATAATTATCAGTGCAAAGTTTCATCGCGATAGATTCAAAAACATGGGATATATGGCCAAAACCGACTTCGACTTGTATGGCAGCTATAAGATATAGTAGTCCGATCCGGCCGGCTCCGACCAATGTGCTGTCCCCTGGAATAATAAGTGTCTGTGCAAAGTTTTATCGCGATAGCTCGAAAGCTGAGGGACTAGTTTGCATACATACAGACAGACAGACAGACGGACATGGCTAGATCAATTTGTATTGTCATTCTAAGCATACTCGCAGTAACTTTTGGGGGTCTCCGACGCTTCTTTCTATGCATTACAAACTTCAGGACAATATATATATTATATGAGTATATGTAACATACTCCTAAAATTAAAATTCTTAGCTATATGTATTATTAAAAGATCTTTTAACTTGAATACATCTTTATTTTATTTAATTATACTAATATTTAATTATATTTAATTATATTTATTTCATTCGTTCGTATTTTATATTGGATGTAGAATATTTCTCTTCACTGCTTTTTATACCCTGAACTCATTAAAAATGGGTAAAAAGGGTATTATGGTTTTATGCAAATGTATGTAACAGGCATAAGGAAGCATCTCCAACCATATAAAGTATATATATTATTGATCAGTATCAACAGCCGAGTCGATCTAGCAATGTCCGTCCGTCTGTCCGTCTGACCGTCTGTCCGTCCGTCTGTATGAACACGCGGATATCAGAGACTATAAGAGCTACAGACTTCATATTTGGAATATAAGTTCTCCTAGTCCCGGTACAGATCAAGTTTTTATCGATATCTCGTCCCGTTCAAAAGTTATCGATAAATTTCGTTTTCAGACTAGCGTTTTTCAGCATTTTTGAAGGTATGACCTTGCAATTTAGGTTAATCACACATTTTATAGCCAATGTTATGTCCTAAAATTTTCAGAAAGATCGGACAATAAACAAAGAAGATATTTAAGATTTTACTTTCCATTGTGTGGGTCTCAGTGAAAAAGCAAGCTAACTGCTTAAACCGCTTGCACTGCTTGTACTGCTTGTACTGCAGCATGTGTGTGTGTTTGTATGTATATACACTGATAGATTAGTATGAATGAATGAAGGACTGGGTTCAGAGTATCTCCTAGTCGGGCACTCCCGACTAGAGCACTCTTACTTGTTTGTTTTATAGATATTTACAAAGAACCAAGAGGTTTGGTCGGTAGAAAAATATAAGTGGTTTTGGCGGCCAGCAATTCAAGCACCGACTTCAGCAAAACCCGAGGCAATATTGTTATGTGACTAAATTTATAATGTTATGCATCCTTATAACTCATGGACACTTGAACATCCTTATAACTCATCAATGGGTAAATTCGGAAATCGATTAAGACATAAACAGCGAAGATAAGCGTCATTAAATATTTAGAAAGAACAGGTGCATATGAGCAAACAAAGTCAAGCACAAGTAAGCTTTTTATAGTCTGCTCATGAGGTATTTTGTCATCGATCATCAAAACGGTTTGTGGCGTAAGGAGTAAAGTGTCGCCCTGGCAAACGAAAGTTCGCGGGTACAAAACTCAGCGGCGACTAGTCATTACACATACAACGCAAAAGAAAAAATCAGTATAATCGAGTTTGTCAGCGCATTTCAAAACTGCTTGGTGGCGGAAGTATTAGAGTGCTGCGCTGAAAAACGGGTTCAAGTCCCAGCCGCGACTTATTGCTTTTTATTTTTATATACTCTGATACCGAAGGTACTAATAGTATATTGGTTTTGTCGGATGTCCGTCAGGCCGTCCATCTGTGCGTCTGGATGAACGCACGTATTTCCGAAACGATATTAGATAGACTCTTGAAATCTTTTGTGTTATGATAACAGCTATCTGCTTCAGAACAAGATTGTTCTAAATTTATGCCACGCCAACTGGGAGGCTGGCAAATCGATAACATGTCGATACACCTCAAATCACAAATCGATTAAACGTGAATATCTCCCACAATTTTGAAGCTAGAGTAATCAAATTTGGTAGATATACACGTGCTATCGAATTGTGCATTCATGAATATCGATGGTCGCGATTACGGGGGCGGGAGTGCGCGTGGTCGAAATTGTTTTCTGTGGTCTGTAGAGGACGTAGCCAGTAATATATATTCCAAGTATGGTGACCTTAGCTCTAAAATTGCGGGAGATATAAGCATTTCAAATGAATTTTGAAGGGGGGGGGGAGCTGGTGGGCGTAATAATAGGCGTGGCCGATAAACCTAGCATCCAAATTTTTAGGGAGGTCACCAGCACAATATCGAATGCACAATTCGATAGCACGTGTATATTTCCCGCAATTTTTAAGCTAGAGTCCCCAAATTTGGAATTTAGACTAGGGCTGACCACCCCAAAAGATTCCGTCCTGAATTTTCTGGCCTCGCCCCCTAGAACGCTCCCCAGCCACCCCGCCCCCACGAAACACGGAAGCCTATATTTCGCACAGTTTAAGAGCTAGTGCCACCAAACTTTGAGGGTAGACTTCTGGCCAAGTCCTCTAAAGATCGGCCAAACAATTTGGGGGACACGCCCCCTTCCACCCTCAAAAAATCGCGAAAATTTATATCTTCCACAGTTTAAAGCTAGAGTCACCAAATTTGGAATATATACTTCTGGTCACCCCCTCTGAAGATCAGTAAAAGTATGTTGTGGCCTCGCCCCATCCCATCCAAAAAATCGCGAATATGTATATTTTCCACAGTTTTAGAGCTAAAATCACCAAAATTGGAAGATAGACTTCTTGTCACCCCCTCTAAAGATCAGCAAAAAATATTTGCGGCCACGCTTCCTCCCGCCCCCAAAAATCGCGAAAATTTATATCTTCCACAGTTTTAGAGCTAAAATCACCAAACTTTTAAAATAGACTTCTGGTCACCCCCTCTTAAGATCGACCACGCCCCTCCAGTCACCAAAAACTTGGAAGGCCGATTTCGGTTCACCTCTACACCAGCAAAAATGTTCTGTTCACTTGCTTTCAGCTGTTCTTAAAATGGTATCAGTGTATTACGCAGTCGGGCCGCCCGACTGCAACGTTGTCACTTGTTTTAAATAGGGCTGTTTATTGTGAGGCATTTGTTTTAAGGTCAGATCACTCAGTTTGAGTATTGAAAGCTTCCAAAGTGTGACCACAATCCGTCTTTTTGAATACATCACATTGATCGGAACCGGCCGGAGCGGACCACTATATCTTATAGGTGCCATACAACTGGAAATAAATTTAATATTTCAATGGAAAATTTAAATTCGTATGATATAAATTTTTACAGCTAATGAAAGTGCTGCAGTTGGCAGAGTGAAAATTGTCTAAATTTTCGAAAACAGTATAAAATCTTCGACACGCCGAAGATAATCCTTTCCCACTTGTTTTGACTCAATAAGTATGTTTATTAGTACAAGAAAATTGAAAACATTTGATATATGGCCAAAACAGACTTTCAGCTATACGGCAGCTATAGTTTCCATACATACATTCCTGTTCTATGACAGCTATAAGATATAGTAGTAAAATCCCGCCAGTTTCGAGTTTCATCGCAATAGTTCAAAAACTGAAAGACTAGCATCCATGCATACATCAAGACAGACGGACGGTCTAGACAAACTTTTTTTTATCATTCTTAGTATACGGGATGTAATGTGGGGGAGGCTCTCAGTAATAAGCATTTTAAATATGATGATTGTAGCTCTTAAACTTTGCTACATATATAAGTATAGAATATATAAGTATTTCTAATTATTTTTAGAGGGTGGGCGGCCCAGTCGTGGCCAAAAATCCCATTTTTTAGGGAGATATCCGCCAATAAATCTAAAAAATGGACTGATTCTAGTTTGACAATTGTGGGAAATATTCACGTTTTATTGATTTCCGATTTGAAGTGTATCGACATGTGATCGAGCAAGCCCTCTGGTGGCAGTGGCACAAAGCTGGAACAAACTTGATCTGCTGCAGATATCAACAAGTATAAAGTCAAAATTTCAAGTCTCTATCTTTATTGCCTTGAAAACAATTGCGTTCAAACAGACAGGCGGGTAGACGAAAAGAGGTATATTGCACAAACTCAATATACTACAAGTACTTTTGGTATCATAGTATAAAAATCAGGACAAATTAAGGACCCTACTACAAATTTATAAAAAATAAAAATTTTGTGTTATTTGGAAATTAAGAAAGTTGTAAGCACTCAAACAACAGAATCGGAAATGCTTTTCAACAATACTGTTGTTTAGGATAGCTCGTCAAGGAAATTATGTTCTTTGGGGAAATGATAGTCTTACAGGGCTAAGTCTCACGTCCAATCACATTTTCAACAAAACGAATACAGTATGGGACGAATAAAGTGTTTGGGACCAAGCCGTCAAAGTCTGAACTTCTATAACAAGGAGATTCTAATGTATAAAATAACTACTATAGAGACTTCTGTAAGCAATATAACAAAACAGGCGCTTCAGACAACAAATTGTACAAAAAAGTAAGAGCTCTTCATCGAAACACGTTTTCTGGGCAGCATGCCCATCGATCCAGGTCTTGGCAAATGTCCAGGCTACAGCCAAACCAGAGAGATTCAAGAGATAATATGCTCCCCATCCTTAGGAAAACAATGGTAAGAGTAGATGGGTGGTCTTTACCCCAAAGCAGGGAAGAAAGATATTTTTACTGAAAACGCTGGAAAAACTAGCAATCGACTATCAAATCAGGGAACTTGACCCACCAATCAGCAACCAACCTCTCGTCTGAGGTCTACAAGAATCGGGTGTCGGCAAGGGGAATTATTGTCTCCACTACTTTTAAGTACTCGTATTCGAACTTTTCAGAAGATTTGCCAATAATGGTAAGTGGCATAAAAGAGTTTGTCCTTATTTGCGATGGGTGAAGGTGATCAATAGACCCCAAACCATAAGAAATAGAAAGCTAAGATATTAATATTTTCATTCAAGGTTGCATGAGTGTCCGATTGTCTTAATATTCATTTGAAAAGCTTAACACAACATGTTATTGAGTTGCCAGAATATTTTGAAAATCCGCCTCCAAGGTCGGAAAATGGGCGGAAAACTTATAGGCTTAATTTTTTTTTCATCTGATAGGATTCAAGCTTATTTCAAAAATGAAATTGGAAGTCCATCTGCTTACCAAATTTCAGTAAGAAATTATTCAGCTGGTAGAAAATGGTCGGTCAAGGTTGTTAGAAAGTTTGATTTTTGCCCCATTGGTGCAAGCTTATTTCAAAACTAAACATACAAAAGTTTTGAAGCTGTAGTCTTAAAATTTTCCAAAATCTACAATCATGTTCACTAAATAGCTGAAAAGTTAAGTATGCAAACTTAAGAAAACACTAAGATATATTTGCACCCAGTTATTACATTCATAGTTACTTACAGTCGGCGGCATATATAATTATATAACAAAAGTATTTTGTCATTTGCTCCATTCAGTCTGTGTCAAACTGCTATTGATCTTGGAATTGAGCTTCGCGTGTGTAAATATTGAATACTGATTCGAAGAGCTGATAAGAATAATTTGACTAACAATTTTGCTTAGTAATGGTTAAAAAAAATTAATTAAGGGAATTTGTTAAAAATTATATGGTGGCGAAGTATAACTCTGGTATTGCCGTTGATAACATCAGTAAATTATACAATGTACCCCGTCAAACTGTATATTACCAAATTAATAAATATAAAAAAAAACACACCACAAAAAACATGGCACGTTGTGGCAGATCGCGTTAGACGACAGAGCAGAATGATCGTTTCATTATACGGCAATTAAAAAAAATACGTTAGAAACACCTAAAGCTGTTGCCAGGGAGCTTTGTATCTATACAAACATTAATATTTGTGAAAGGACAGTTCGGAAACGTTTAAAAGAAGCTGATTACGGCACCTATATAGCCAGAGTAATTCCACAAATTGCAATAAAAAATAAAATCAAACGACTTGAATTTGCAAAAAAATATATTGACAAGCCCCAATCCCCAATGACGAAAGCTCATTTAATTACCACTGCTCTAAAAAGAAAGAAAGTTTTTGTAAGAATGCCAACAGCAACACACAAAAAAAAGGTACCGGTTTGTGAAAGAGTAAGCCATGGGGGTAGATCGGTTATGTTTTGAGGATGTGCAGCATACAATGGGGTAGGAAACTTGGTACCTATCAATGGAACAATGGATAGAAATAAATATTTGTTTGTCTTGAATGAATACGCTTTCCCTTCTGGGGATAATTTGATCGGAGAGAATTTTATATACCAGCAGGATAACGCGCCGTGCCATAAGGCAAAATCTATAAAACACTTGTCAAATGAAATAGGGGTAAACACTTTGGATTGGCCATCACAAAGCCCCAAATATGAGTACTATTGAAAATGTATGGGCTTATATAAAACAAAAACGATGTGTTAATCTAACAAGGACGCGTAGTGAAAAAATATCCGAAGTAGAAACATTCTGGAAGGGTATTCCATTGGATTATATCAAAACTTTGGTTAATTCTGTTCCCCGACGGCTGCAAAAAGTAATAAATGCCACGTGAGGCTATACTTTTTATTAATAACAAGTAAAATTATCCAAATTCTTTTGATTTTGTTAATATTTTCAATCATAAATAAAATGTCAAAATACTTCAAAAAATACTTTGAATAATTATTTTTGTTATTCTTTTTAAAATACTTTTGTAAAATGTAAAAATAAATAAACATATCTTTACACCATATTTATTTTAAATTTGTTTAATGCTCATTTAAAAAGTATTAACGAAAACGCTTGGTAGTTTCTTTGTCAAAATATATATGCCGCCGACTGTATATGTGTACATACACACAAACAAGCAAGCCAAACACTTTGAATAGTTCTACCTCCCTGAGCTCCACACTATAAAAATTAAATCCTAAATAACTCTTGTGTTTATTGCCCGATCGTTGGGAAACTTCTTGGGGATAAAATAATCTGTCGATAACTTTTGAACGAGCTATCAATAGAGTGAAATAGACTTGGTCTGCCCGGGAATATAAGAACTATGTTCCAAACATGAAGACTCTTGCTCTTAATGTCTCTGATATTTTGAGAGTTTGGGGGGGTGGTTTCCTAAAAGTGAAATATTTGTTACATGCTATTCGAGATTACACATGCCATGCTTTTATAACCTTAAGGTTATGGCTCAAAAACGATAGTCTGAAATTGATCGATAACTTTTGATCGGGACGAGTTATCGATAAAATTAAACAAACTTGATCTGGCCCGGGACTATGATAACTTATATTCCAAATATGAATTCTCTAGCTCTTATAGTCTCTGATATCCGCGTATAAGACAGACTGACAGACAGGAGACGGATATGGCTAAATCGACTCGGCTATTGGTACTGACCAAGAATATACACTCCGTTTCACTTGAATAGCACACTCTACAAATTGAACTTCACTTCCCTATTTATTTTAAACAAATCAAACTACAGATATGTTTTATCAATTTATATTTTGTATGTTTCATTATCTTTAATATATAGTAAGGAAATCATAAATGTTTGCAAGAATTATTGAGTTTTGAGCTAAGAAAGTAAAAATCAAAAAAAAAAATCTACATAAATGTTGTTCCACTTGAATAACACACTTTTTTTAAATGGCATTAAACAACTAATATTCCATTAGCGATGGCTTTTTTTTTGTTTAATTTAAAAATATAAATTTAATTTTAAAGAAAATTGGCAATTTTAATAGTCGGTTGAGCCTCCTCTGTTCAAAATCCAAGCAAAATAAAAAAAAAACAAGTGGAGAAGGATTATCTTCGGCGTGCCGAAGATTAAATACTCTTTTCGAACCTTTAAGCAATTTTCACTATTTTTCCGAGACTGCTTATTTAATTCGCAGATATTAATGTCGCATACATATACCCCTACATATAAAATAAAATATATAAAGGTATTCATGTAAACAGGGACGTTTCACTATCCGCAGCTCGTGGACGCGTCCCTTAGCATTCATAAGTGCTACCGAATTGAACAATAAACAAGTTTCAGTTTTTCCAAAAAGTCAAAACTACATTACATATGTATACTACAATATACATACCAAATTTTGTGCCTGTTGCTCTTATACCTTTCAAGGCCGATGTCGGAAATCGAATTGTCATAAAACTTAATCTGAACATACGAGAGCTTATATACAGAATTTGAGATCCATATTTTTTTTCGCGTGGCATTGGTTTTGCCAATGAATTTAAATTTTTCTTTTGAATTATTCTATTAAAGCTACTTTATGTATGAAAAAAAAATTATAAACAATTTAGGAAATTGAAAATAAATGAATTTGATTACAGCTATTATATATTTGAAAAGAAGAATAAGAAAAAATGAAAATAAATGACCATAAATGACCAAATAAATAAATGAACCCAGGACCTCTCGCTCACCAGTTCGCAACTTTACCCCTTACGCCACAAGCCGTTTTGATGATCGCTGACAAAATCCCTTGAAGATCAGACTGCCAAAAGCTTTCTTGTTTTGCTTTTTACTGCCTACACCAAGCAGTTTTAAGAATCGCTGACAAACTCGATTTATACTGAGCTTTTGTTTTTTCGCGTGGCATTGTTTTTGTTCTAAGCCATTGAAAGCAAATGAATTTGATTACAGTTATTATATATTTGAAAAGAAGAATAAGAAAAAATTAAAATAAATGACCAGTCGCCGCTGGCACTTGAACCCAGGACCTCTCGCTCACCAGTTCGCAACTTTACCCCTTACGCCACAAGCCGTTTTGATGATCGCTGACAAAATTGCTTGAAGAGCCCGCTGTTACAAATTTCCTTGTTTTGTTTTCCTGCAACCTGCAACTCGCGTTTGACAGCATTTGTTTTTTCGCGTGGCATTGTTTTTGTTCTAAGCCATTGGAAGCAAATTAATTTGATTACAGTTATATATTAAAAAGGAAGAAAAAGAAAAAAGTATTAAATTAACAATCAGTCGCCGCCGAGGCTCGAACTTGCGAAACCTGCGTTCGTTAGCGCGGCTCTTTACGCCTTACGCCACAAACCGTTTTGATGATCGATGACAAAATACCTTGAAGAGCAGACTATCAAAAGCTTTCTTGCGCTTGACTTTGTTTGCTCATATGCACCTGTTTTTCAAAATATTTAATGACGCATATCTTCGCTGTTTATGACTCAATCGATTTGTGATTTCACCCATTGATGAGTTATAAGGATGTTCAAGTGTACAAGGAAATTTAAGGCAATTGCTTTGAAACATCGGATTTATGGCCAAAACCGACTTTGAGGTGTATGGCAGCTATATAGTGGTCCGATCCGGCCGGCTCCGACCATTGTGCTGTCCCCTTGAATAATAAGTGTCTGTGCAAAGTTGCATCGCGATAGCTCAAAAACTGAGGGACTAGTTTGCATACATACAGACAGACAGACAGACGGACATGGCTTGATCAATTTGTTTTGTTTTTCTAAGCATACTGGCAGTAACTTTTGGGGGTCTCAGATGCTTCCTTCTATGCGTTACAAACTTCAGGACAAACTTAATATACTATTTTCTTCGAAAAGAGTATAACAATTAGGAGTGCTCTAGTCGGGAGTGCCCGACTAGGAGATACCCTGAACCCAGTCCTCACAATCATTCATACTAATCTAAACAAACACATGCTGCAGTACAAGCAGTACGAGCAGTGCAAGCGGTTTAAGCAGTTAGCTTGTTTTTTCACTGAGCCCACACATTGGAAAGTTAGATCTTAAATAACTTCTCTGTTTATTGTCCGATCTTTCTGAAATTTTTAGGTCATAGCATTAACTATAAAGTGTGTGTCCAAACCAAATTGCACTTTATATATAGAAGCAGCTGTATTAACATCGATCCTTGAAACTACTATAACTGCTGAATGTTGGCACCAAGTACTCCATTTAGTTAAACGACCCATTTGCCAAAATGTAGCTTGTACTTTCAAGCGAAGCATTAAAGCCGCACCTATGAGAACGACAATTTCTACCTTCAAACAGAACTAATGTATTTGTTAGCCGTTATATAATTAAATTTCTTTTAAAAACATTCAGTAGAAACCAAATATTAGAAGTCGACCTCCTGTTCGAGCAATCTACGAACAATTAAAATCTGCCTGTCCGTCTACCCGTCTGTCTGTCTGTCTCTATTTCTGTCTCTCTGACTGTCAGTCTGTTTGTCGATCTGGCTCTCTGTCTGTCTGTCTCTCTGTCTGTCTGTCTCTCTGTCTGTCTGTCTCTCTGTCTGTCTCTGTCTCTCTGTCTGTCCGTCTCTCTCTGTCTGTCCGTGTCTCTCTGTCTGTCTGTCTGTGTCTCTGTTTGTCTGTCTGTATGCCAGTCTGTCTGTCTGTCTGCCTGTCTGCCTGTCTGCCAGTCTGTCTGTCTCTCTGTCTGTCTGTCTCTCTGTCTCTCTGTCTCTTTTTCTCTCTATCTGTCTGCCTGTCTGCCAGTCTGCCTGTCTGTCTGTGTGCCTGCTTGTCTGCCTGTCTGTGTTTCTGTCTGTCGATCTGTCTCTCTGTCTCTCTGTCTGTCTGTCTGTATGTCTGTCTGTGTGTCAGGTTGTCTCTTTCTCTGTCTGTCTGTTATCTGTCTCCTTGTGTGTCTGTCTGTATGTCTGTCTGTCTGTATGTATGTATGTCTGTCTGTCTGCCTGTCTCTCTGTCTGTCTGTCTCTCTCCGTCTGTCTGCCTGTTTGCCTGTCTTTCTGTCTGTCGGACTCTCTGTCTCTCTATCTTTCTATCTCTCTCACTCTGTCTATCTGTATGCCAGTCTGTCTGTCTGTCTGTTGGTCTGCCTGTCTGCTTGTCTGTCTGCCTGTCTGTCTTTATGTCCGCTGTCTGTCTGTCTGTCTCTCTCTCTCTCTCTCTGTCTGTCTGCCTGTCTGTCTGTGTCTCTGTCTGTCTGTCTCTCTGTCTGTCTGTCTGTCTGTCTGTCTGCCTGTCTGCCTGTCCGTCTGTCTGTCTGTCCGTCTGTCTCCCTGTCTGCCTTTCTGCCTGTCTGTCTGTCTATCTGCATGTCTGTCTGTCTGCCTGACTGACTCTGTGTCTACCAGTCTGTCTGTCTGTCCGTCTCTCTCTCTCTCTGTATGTTTCTCTGTCTGTGTGTCTGTCTGTCTGTCTGACTGTCTGTCTGACTGTCTGTCTGCCCCTCTGTCTGTATGTCTGTCGGTCTGTCTCCCTGGCTCTCTCTCTGTCTTTCTGTCTGACTGTATGTGTGTTTGTCTATATGTCTGTGTCTATGTCTGTCTGTCTGTGTCTCTGTCTGTCTGTCTGCCTATATGGCTTCCTATCAGTCTGTCTGTATGTCAGTCTGTCTGTCTGTATTTCTGTCAGTCTGTCTATCTGCCAGCCTGTCTGTCTGTCTCTCTGTTTATCTGTCTGTCTGTCTGAATGTCTGTCCGTCTGTCTGTCTGTCTCTCTCTGTCGGTCTGTCTTCCTGCGTGCCTGTCTGTCTGTCTATCTGTCTCTCTCTGTCTGTCTGTCTTCCTGCGTGCCTGTCTGTCCGTCAGTCTGCCTGTCTGTCTGTCTGCCTATCGGTCTGTCTGTCTGTCTGTCTCTCTGTTTATCTGTCTGTCGGTCTGAATGTCTGTCCGTCTGTCTGTCTGTCTCTCTCTGTCGGTCTGTCTTCCTGCGTGCCTGTCTGTCCGTCAGTCTGCCTGTCTCTCTGTCTGCCTATCGGTCTGTCTGTCTGTCTGTCTGTCTGCCTGTCTGCCTGTCCGTCTGTCTGTCTGTCCGTCTGTCTCCCTGTCTGCCTTTCTGCCTGTCTGTCTGTCTATCTGCATGTCTGTCTGTCTGCCTGACTGACTCTGTGTCTACCAGTCTGTCTGTCTGTCCGTCTCTCTCTCTCTCTGTATGTTTTTCTGTCTGTCTGTCTCTCTCTCTCTCTGTCTGCCTGTCTGTCAGCTTGTCTGTCTGTCTGTCTGTCTGTCTGTTTCTCTGTCTATCTGTCTGCCTGCCCCTCTGTCTGTATGTCTGTCGGTCTGTCTGTCTGTCTGTATGTCTGTCTATCTGTCTGTATGTCTGTCGGTCTGTCTGTCTGTCTGTCTGTCTGTCTGTATGTATGTCTGTATGTCGGTATGTCTGTCTGTATGTCTGTCGGTCTGTATGTCTGCCCCTCTGTATGTCTGTCTGTCGGTCTGTCTCTCTGGCTCTCTCTCTGTCTTTCTGTCTGACTGTCTGTGTGTTTGCCTGTATGTCTGTTTGTCTGTCTGTCTGTCTCTCTGTCTGTCTGTCTCTCTGTCTATCTGCCTGCCTATCTGCCTGTCTGTTGGTATTTCTGTCTGTCTCTCTCTCTCTCTCGCTCTGTCTTTCTGTCTGCCTGTCTGACTGTCTGTGTGCTTATCTGTCTGTCTGTCTGTCCGTCTGTCTGTCTGTCTGTCTGTATGTCTGTCGGTCTGTCTGTCTGGCTGTCTGTATGTCAGTCTTCATGTATGTCTCTCTGTCTGTCAGTCTGTCGGTCTGTCTGTCTGTCTGTATGTCTGTATGTCTCTCTTTCTGGCTGTCTGTTTGTCTGTCTGTATGTCTATCTTTCTGTTTGTCTCTCTGTCTGTTTGTGTCTCTGTCTTTCTGTCTGCCTATCTGCCTGTCTGTCTGTCTGTATGTCTGTCTCTCTGTCTGTATGTATGTCTGAATGTCGGTATGGCTGTCTGTATGTCTGTCTGTCTGTATGTTTGTCTGTCTGTCTGTCTGTATGTCAGCCCCTCTGTATGTCTGCCCCTCTGTATGTCTGTCTGTCGGTCTGTCTCTCTGGCTCTCTCTCTGACTTTCTGTCTGACTGTCTGTGTGTTTGTCTGTATGTCTGTTTGTCTGTCTGTCTGTCTCTCTGTCTGTCTGTCTGTCTGTTTGTGTCTCTGTCTGTCTGTGTCTCTGTCTGTCTGTGTCTCTGTCTGTCTGTCTGCCTGTCCGCCTGTCGGCCTGTCTGTCTTCCTGACTGTCTTCCTGACTGTCTGTCTGTCTGCCCCTCTGTATGTCTGACTGTCTGTGTCTCTGTCTGTCTGTATGTCTGTCTATCAGTCTGTATGTCCGTCTGTCTGTCTGTCTGTCTGTGTCTCTGTCTGTCTGTATGTATGTCTATCTGTCTGTATGTCTGTCGGTCTGTCTGTGTGTCTGTCTGCCCCTCGTGTCTGTCTGTCTGTCTGTCTGTCATGTCTGTCTATCTGTCTGTATAACTGTCGGTCTGTGTGTCTGTCTGTCTGTCAGTCTGTCTGTCTGTCTGTATGTATGTCTGAATGTCGGTATGGCTGTCTGTATGTCTGTCTGTCTGTATGTCTGTCTGTCTGTCTGTCTGCCCCTCTGTCTGTATGTCTGTCGATCTGTCTGTCTGTCTGTATGTCTGTCTATCTGTCTGTATGTCTGTCGGTCTGTCTGTTTGTCTTTATGTCTGTCTGCCTGTGTGTATATCTGTCCGTCTGTCTGTCTGTCTGTATGTCTGTCTTTCTGTCTGTCTCTCTGTCTGTCTGTCTGCCTGTCTGCCTATCTGTCTGTCTGTCTCTCTGTCTATCTGCCTGCCTATCTGCCTGTCTGTCGGTATTTCTGTCTGTCTCTCTCTCTCTCTCTGTCTTTCTGTCTGCCTGTCTGACTGTCTGTGTGCTTCTCTGTCTGTCTGTCTGTCCGTCTGTCTGTCTGTCTCTCTGTCTGTATGTCCGTCAGTCTGTATGTCCGTCTGTTTGTCTGTCTGTCTGTCTGCCTGTCTATTTGTCTGTCTGTCTGTCTGTCTCTGTGCCAGTCTGTATGTCTGCCTGTCTGCCAGTCTATCTGTCTGTCTGTCTCTCTGTCTGACTATCTGTCTGATTGTCTGTCTGCCCCTCTGTCTGTATGTCTGTCTGTCCGTCTGTATGTCTGTATATATGTCTGTCTGTCTGTCTGTATTTCTGTCTGTCTGTCTGTCTGTCCCTCTGTCTGTCTGCCTATCTGCCTATCTGTCTGTGTCTCTGTCTGTCTGTCTTCCTATCTGTCTTTCTGTCTGTCTATCTATCTGCCTGCCTGCCTGTCTGGCTGTCTGGCTGTCTGTCTGTCTGTCTGTCTGTCTGTCTGTCTGTCTGTCTTCCTGACTGGCTGTCTGTCTGCCCCTATGTATGTCTGTCTGTCTGTGTCTCTGTCTGTCTGTATGTCTGTATGCCCGTCTGTCTGTCTGTCTCTCTGTGTGTCTCTCTCTCTCTCTGTCTGTCTGTCTCTCTATGTCTGCCTGTCTGTCTGTCTGTCTGTCCGTCTGTCCGTCTGTCTGTCTACCCGTCTGACTGTCTGTCTCTATTTCTGTCTGTCTGTCCGTCTCTCTGTCTCTCTGTCTGTCTGTCTGTCTCTCTGTCTCTCTGTCTGTCTCTGTCTCTCTGTATGTCTCTCTGTCTGTCTGTCTCTCTCTGTCTGTGCGTCTCTCTCTCTGTCTGTCTGTCTGCCTGTCTGTCTGTTTTTTTGTCTGTCTGTTTGTCTGTATGTCTGTCTGTCTGTCTGTCTGCTTGTCTGTCTGTCTGCCAGTCTGCTTGTTTGCCAGTCTGTCTGTCTGTCTGCCAGCCTGTCTGTCTCTCTTTCAGCCTGTCTCTCTGTTTCTCTGTCGCTCTGGGTCTTTTTCTCTCTATCTGTATGCCTGTCTGCCAGTCTGCCTGTCTGTCTGTGTGCCTGCCTGTCTGCCTGTCTGCCTGCCTGTGTTTCTGTCTGTCGATTTGACTCTCTGTCTGTATGTCTGTCTGTGTGTCAGTCTGTCTCTCTCTCTCTGTCTGTCTGTCTGCCTGTCTTTCTGTGTCTCCGTCTGTGTCTCTGTCTGTCTGTTTGTCTGTCTGTATGTCTGCCTGTCTGTCTGTCTGTCTGTCTGTCTGTCTGTCTGTCCGTCTGTCTCTCTGTCTGCCTGTCTGTCTGTCTATCTGCATGTCTGTCTGTCTGCCTGACTGACTCTCTGTCCTCCAGTCTGTCTGTCTGTCCGTCTCTCTCTCTGTATGTCCCTCTGTCTGTCTGTCTGTCTGACTGTCTGTCTGACTGTCTGTCTGCCCCTCTGTCTGTATGTCTGTCGGTCTGTCTCTCTGTCTCTGTCTTTCTGTCTGACTGTCTGTGTGTTTGTCTGTGTGTTTGACTGTATGTCTGTCTGTCTGTGTCTCTGTCTGTCTGTGTCTCTGTCTGTCTGTCTCTCTCTCTCTGTCTTTCTGTCTTTCTGTCTGCCTGTTTGACTGTCTCTGTGCTTCTCTGTCTGTCTGTCTGTCCGTCTGTCTGTCTGTCTCTCTGTCTGTATGTCTGTCGGTCTGTCTGTCTGTATGTCTGTCTGTCTGTTTGCATGTATGTCTCTGTGTCTGTCTGTCTGTCGGTCTGTCTGTCTGTATGTCTGTATGTCTCTCTTTCTGTCTGTCTGTTTGTCTGTCTGTATGTCTGTCTGTATGTCTGTCTCTCTGTCTGTCTCTCTGTCTGCCTTTCTGCCTGTCTGTCTGTCTATCTGCATGTCTGTCTGTCTGCTTGACTGACTCTCTGTCTTCCAGTCTGTTTGTCTCTCTGTCTGTTTGTGTCTCTGTCTTTCTGTCTGCCTATCTGTCTCTCTGTCTATCTGCCTGTCTGTCGGTCTGTTTGTCTGTCTGTATGTCCGTCAGTCTGTAATTCTGTCTGTCCGTCTGTTTGTCTGTCTGTCTGTCTGTCCGTCTGTCTGTCTGTCTGTATCTCTGTCTATTTGTCAGTGTGCACCTCTGTCTGTATGTCTTTCGGTCTGTCTGTATGTCTGTCGGTCTGTCTGTCTGTATGTCTGTCGGTCTGTCTGTATGTATGTCTGTATGTCTGTATGTCGGTCTGTCTGTATGTCTGTGTGTCTGTCTGTCTGTCTGTCTGTCTGTCTGTATGTCTGTCTGTCTGACTGTATGTCTGCCCCTCTTTATGTCTGTCTGTCGGTCTGTCTCTCTGGCTCTCTCTCTGTGTGTATGTCTGTCTGTCTGTCTGTCTGTATGTCTGTCTGTCTGTCTGTATGTCTGCCCCTCTGTATGTATGTCTGTCGGTCTGTCTCTCTGGCCCTCTCTCTCTCTGTCTTTATGTCTGACTGTCTATGTGTTTGTCTGTATGTCTGTCTGTCTGTATGTCTGTCTGTCTGTATCTCTTTCTATCTGGCTGTCTGCCCCTCTGTCTGTATGTCTTTCGGTCTGTCTGCCCCTGTCTGTCTGTCTGTCTGTCTCTCTGTCTGTCTGTTTGTGTCTCGGTCTGTCTGTATCTCTGTCTGCCTGTGTCTCTGTCTGTCCGTCTGTCCCTCTGTCTGTCTGTCTGAATGTCTGTTTGACTGTCTGTCTGACTGTCTGTCTGACTGTCTGTCTGCCTATCTGTCTGTATGTCTATCTATTTGCCTGCCTGCCTGTCTGCCTGTCCGCCTGTCTGTCTTCCTGACTGTCTGTCTGTCTGCCCCTCTGTATGTCTGTCTGTCTGTGTCTCTGTCTGTCTGTCTGTCTGTCTGCATGTCTGTCTTTCTGTCTGTCTCTCTGTCTGTCTGTCTGTTTGTGTGTCTGTCTGTCTGTCTGCCTATCTGCCTGTCTGTCTCTCTGTCTATCTGACTGCCTATCTGCCTGTCTGTCGGTATTTCTGTCTGTCTCTCTCTCTCTCTCTCTCTGTCTTTCTGTCTTCCTGTCTGTCCGTCTGTCTGTTAGTCTGTCTGTATGTCTGTCTTTCTGTTTGTCTCTCTGTCTGTTTGTGTCTCAGTCTGTCTGTCTTACTGTCTGTGTGCTTCTCTGTCTGTCTGTCTGTTTGTCTGTCCGTCTGTTGTTAGTCTGTCTGTATGTCTGTCTTTCTGTTTGTCTCTCTGTCTGTTTGTGTCTCTGTCTGTCTGTCTGCCTATCTGTCTGTCTGTCTCTCTGTCTATCTGCCGGTCTGTCGGTCTGCCTGCCTGTCTGTCTGTATGTCCGTCAGTATGTATGTATGTCTGTCTGTCTGTCTGTTGGTCTGTCTGTCTGTCTGCCTGTCTATTTATCTGTCTGTCTGTCTGCCTGTTTGTCTGTCTGCCTGTGTATCTGTCTGTATGTCTGTCTGTCTGTATGTCTGTCTGTCTGTATGTCTGTCTGTCTGCTTGTCTGTCTGCCTGTCTGTCGGTCTGTCTATCGGTCTGTCTGTCTGCCTAGCAGCCAGCCTCTATGTCTGTCTGTCTGTCTGTCTACCTGTTTGCCGCTCATTCTGACTCTCTGTCTGTCTCTCTGTCTGTCTCTCTGTCTGTCTGTCTGTCCGTCTGTCTGTCTGTCTGTCTCTCTGTATGTCTCTCTGTATGTCTCTCTGTCTGTCTGTCTCTCCGTCTGTCTATCTGTCTGTCTTTCTGTCTGTATGTCTGTCTGTATGTCTGTCTTTCTGTCAGTCTGCCTCTCTATATCTCTGTCTGTCTGTCTTTCTGTCTGTCTGTCTGTATCTCTGTCTGTCTGTATGTCTGTCTGACTGTCAGTCTGCCTGTCTGTCAGTCAGTCAGTTTTTCAGCTATTGCGAATCAAATTTGAACAGACACTTATTATTGAAATGTACAGCAAATTGGTCGGAGCCGGCCGGATCGGAGCACTATATCTTATACTTGCCATACAACTCTAAATCGGTTTTGGCCATATATCCCATGTTTTTAAAGCTATCGCGATGAAACTTAGCATATATACTTATTATTCAAAAAGACAGAAAATTGGTTGGATTATTATATCTTATAACCGCCATACACCTCGAAGTCAGTTTTTGCCATGTATCCCATGTTTTTAAAGCTATCGAGATGAAACTTTGCACATATTCTTATTATTCAAAGAGATCGGATCACTATATCTTAGCTGACATACAACTGACAATGAATTAAATATTCTTAGAACATAGCAAATGAATGTTACGCGATAAAACTATTTTTTACAGCATATGAAATTTCAGTGGTGTAGTTGTTTAGAGTGAAAATGGCCTAAAGATTCGAAAAGATAATAAAATCTTCGGAACGCCAAAGATAATCTTTTCTGACTTGTTATACCCTGAACCCATTAAAAATGGGTAAAAAGGGTATTATGGTTTTGTGCATAAGTATGTAACAGGCATAAGGAAGCATCTCCGACCATATAAAGTATATATATTCTTGATCAGTATCAACAGCCGAATCGATTTAGCCATGTCCGGCTGTCTGTCTGTCCCTCTGTCTGTCTGTTTGCCCATCTGTATGAACACGCAGATATCAGAGACTCTAAGAACTAGAGACTTCATATTTGGAATATAGTCCCAGCACAGTACAAGTTTATTTTATTTTAGCGATAACTCGTCCCGTTCTAAAGTTATCGATAAATTTTGATTTCAGACTAGTGTTTTTTGGCCATAACACCAAATTTGAAATGTATAGGCTCGAATAGCATTCACATTTAACAAATATTTCACTTTTTGGATACCGTACCCCCATCCTCACAAAAGTGAAAAACACTTATTGTTCAAGGTATGACCTTGCAATTTGGTTTTTAACCCATTTTATGTTATGTCCTGAAAATTTCATAAAAATCGAGCACTAAATATAGAAGTTATTTTTGATTAACCTTTGCACAGGGTGGGGCCTTGCGAAGAAGTTAGCCTGCTGAAATGTGTGTGTTTTTATGGATGTGCATTGATTGGTAAGTATGAATGGATATAAGGACTTGGTTCAGGGAATCTCCTAGTCGGTCACTCCCGACTAGAGCACTCTTACTTGATTATACTCTTTTCGAAGAAAATAGTAGATTAAGTTTGTGCTGAAGTTTGTAACGCATAGAAAGAAGCGTCGGATACCCCCAAAAGTTACTGCCAGTATGCTTAGAATAACAAACCAAATTGATCTAGCCATGTCCGTCTGTCTGTCTGTCTGTCTGTCTGTATGTATGCAAACTAGTCCCTCAGTCTTTGAGCTATCGCGATGCAACTTTGCACAGACACTTATTATTCAAGGGGTCAGCACATCGGTCGGTGCCGGCCGGATCGGACCACTATATCTTATAGCTGCCATACAACTCTAAGTCGGTTTTGGCCATAAGTCCGATGTTTTTAAAGCAATTGCTTTAAATTTCCTTGTATACTTGAACATCCCTATATATTATCAATGGGTAAAGTTGCAAAACGATTCAGTCATAAATAGCGATGATATGCGTCATTAAATATTTTGAAAAACAGGTCCATATGAGCAAACAAAGTCAAGCGCAAGTAAGCTTTTGACAGTCTGCTCTTCAAGGGATTTTGTCATAGATCATCAAAACTGCTTGTGGCGTAAGGGGTAAAGTGGCGCTGACAAACGAAAGCGCGCTGGTACAAAACTCAGCGGCGACTGGTCATTACACATACAACGCAAAAGAAAGTATCAGTATAATCGAATTTGTCAGCGCATTTTAAAACTGCTTGGTGGCGTAACTATTAGAGTGCTGGGCTGACAAACGGGAGAGAGCGGTTCAAATCCCAGCCGCGTTTTATTGCTTTTTATTTTTTTTCTAATTATTATTTGATTTTTTACTTCTTTTGAAATTTCAGTGGTGCAATTGGCAGAGTGAACATTGCCTAAAGGTTCGAAAAGAGTGAAGAATCTTCGGCACGCCGATGATAATCCTTTCCCACTTGTTTTTATTTTAATTGTTATTAAAATCTCTGTTTGCATTCAAAATTTAATGATTTTCCTGCAAGTCCTTTCGACGCAATGATAACAAATTTTTTTTTCGTCGGTTGGACGGTAGATCACAATATGCGATAAGGCAATCCCAAACTTACAGTTATTTACTATCGCATAGTTTCTTATGCCCTCTTTTTACTCTCTTTACCTTCAGAAATATTTTTAGAGAGCAAGAGTCAATGCATAATGTCTCTCTTTAAAATATTTGATCAAAACAAAACATGCAGTAAAATGACCCAAATTAGAAAATTTGCGCTTTAGCGACTTTGCATTCTAATATCTCGAAGTGCGTTTTAAATAAACGCAATTTTTTTTAAATTTCGTTAAATTTTGATTGTTTCACTACAAAAATATGATAACACAAAGTGTTGTCAAGATCTTTTAATTTTGTAGTCTCGTTGGACCTTGCCGTGGAAATGCCTATATACATATATACCAAATAGGTGATTTTATTTCTAAAGCTGTGGGAGTTATGAATATTTCCAAATATTTTTGCAGGGGCTGGTGGGCGTGGCCGAGTAATATAAGAAAAACATTTTGTGGCAGTCAGCACAAATATACCTACCAAATTTATTGACTCTAGCTGTACAATTGTGGGATATATTCATATTTTATCGATTTCAGATTTATGGTGTATGGACATGGTATAGATTTGCTAGCCTCCCAGTGGGGAGGCAGATAACTACAAGTATAACAAGTGAGAACGTTGCAGTCGGGCGGAGCCGGCTGCGTAATACTCTGATACCATTTTAAGAACAGCTGAAAGCAAGTGAACAGAACATTTTTGCTGGTGTATGGGTGACCCGAAATCGGCCTACCAAGATTCTGGGGACTGGAGGGGCGTTGTCGATCTTGAGAGGGGGTGACCAGAAGTCTTTTTTCCAAATTCGAGATTTTAGCTCTAAAACTGTGGAAGATATACATTTTCGCGATTTTTGGGGGCGGGAGGGGGCGTGGCCCCAAAACTTTTTCCGATCTTTAGAGGGGTGACAAGAAGTCTATCTTCCAATTTTGGTGACTCTAGCTCTAAAATTGTGGAAGATATAAACTTTCGCGATTGTTTCTGCCGGGAGGGGGCGTGGCCCCAAAAATTTTGGCCGATCTTTAGAGGGGGTGACAAGAAGTCTATCTTTTAATTTAGGTGACTCTAGCTCTAAAACTGTGGAAGATATAAGTTTTCGCGATTTTTGGGGGCGGGAGGGGGCGTGGCCCGATCTTTAGAGGACTTGGCCAGAAGTCTACCCTCAAAGTTTGGTGGCCCTAGCTCTTAAACTGTGCGAGATATAGGCTTCCGTGTTTCGTGGGGGCGGGGTGGCTGGGGGGCGTTCTAGTGGGCGTGGCCGGAAAATTCAAGACGAAATCTTTTGGGGTGGTCAGCCCTAGTCTAAATTCCAAATTTGGGGACTCTAGCTTCAAAATTGCGGGAAATATACACGTGTTATCGAATTGTGCGTTCATGTATATCGATTTTCGCGATTACGGGGGCGGGAGTGGGCGTGGTCGACATTTTTTCTGTGATCTGTAGAGGACGTCACCAGTAATATATATTCTAAATATGGTGAACTCAGCTCCAAAACTGCGGGATATATAAGCATTTCAAATTATTTTGGGAGGGGGGCTGGTGGGCGTAATAATGGCCGATAAACGTTGCATCCAATTTTTTCGGGAGGTCACCAGAAATATGCCTACCAAATTTGATTACTCTAGCTTTTAAATTGTGGGAGTTATTTACGTTTAATCGATTTGTGATTTGAGGTGTATCGACATGTTATCGATTTGCCAGCCTCCCAGTGGGCGTGGCATAAATTAGAAATAAACTTGATCTGAAGCAGATAGCTATAATCATAACACAAAAGATTTCAAGAGTCTATCTAAAATCGTTTCGGAAATACGTGCGTTCATCCAGACAGACAGACGGACAGACGGCCAGACGGACGGCCTGACGGACATCCGACAAAACCAATATACTATGAGTACCTTCGGTATCAGAGTATAATAATCCAACTTACATCTCTAATCTCGAATATTTAATAGCGCCGAAGAAAGTTGCTTTCATCCGGACAGACGAACAAACGGACATTGCACAAACTAAATAAACTATGAATACCTTAGGTATCAAATTATAAAAACTGCTGAATCATTAATGCTATCCACTTTCTTGTCTCTTCTAGCCGATGAGATACGTCTGAAGAAGATCGATATTCCAGTGATGCCGTCAGCTCAACTGAGCAGCGCCGAGGAAGAACTCAATGTGAATGAAGAGGATAGAAGCAATGACTCCAACTACTCGAAGGATAATAATGACGATGAGCAGGACTACGTGGAAGGTTTGATGGGCGATGATGAGGAGGACGAAATGGTCGCCGATGAGGCAGCTGCAGTCGGCGAAACTGGCACCGCAGCCAGCGATGTCAACAGTAGCGGTCTGGACAATATCAATGCTGAGTACGATAACGGCGAGGACAGCGATAACTACGAGGACTATGGTGCCAGTTCGGAAAGCGACGTGACCAGCATTGCTGATGGCTGGGATACTAATGGCAGCTTCAGTGTTGCCAAGCGCCCACCGGCACACAAATCGCCAGTCATGGTCACATCATCTTCAAGAAATGTAACCGAGCCAACAAGCAATAAACACGCTGCTCAAAAACAGGTTCTGACTATTGGCACGCAGCAGTTGTCCGCTGCTGTTGCAGCAGCTGCTGATGTTGCGGGCGTTTCTGTGAGAGAGCCACCATCCACGGTACAGCCCACCTCGGACCCATACTTCACGCATTTCGATCCGCACTACGAGCATCAGAGCTACAAAGTAAGTCAGAAAGTAAGTGTTTATGTTGAGGGCGCAGGTTTATTTATCCAACAAAAACAAAACGTATTCTAAACAAAGGAAGCTCAACAGCGCCTTGAGGAAGCCCACCGCGAGAAGGTCACACGTGTCATGAAGGACTGGTCCGATCTGGAAGAGAAGTATCAGGATATGCGTCTGGCCGATCCAAAGGCAGCTCAGAGTTTCAAGCAGCGCATGACGGCCCGTTTTCAGGTATGTGCTGTAATAACCCACTCTAACTCTACCAGACTGAAGCTCCCTGCCACACTTTTTTTCTCCGTGGTTTATTCTGGCTATCTCTCTCTTGAAGCGAGAGCGACTGAAGCTCCGAATCCCTGCCTCAATTCTCCGTGCTTCATTTTGGCAATCTCTCTCTCTCTCTCTCTCTCTCGCGGATAATTCTTTAGCAGATGCATAGACGTTAAAAACTAGTAAAATCTGTAAAGGGCTTCGAAAGAGTATACAATTTTCGGCATTTCAGACATTATATTTCCGCACTTGTTATACTATTTTAAAAAAAAATAGTATTCACTTTGTGTTGAAGTGTGTAATGCATAGAAGGATGCGTCGGAGACCCCCAAAAGTTACCTCCAGTATGCTTAGGATAACAAAAACAAAATAATCTAGCCATGTCCGTCTGTATTTACGTAAGGAAACTAGTCCCCCAGTTTTTGAGCTATCGCAATGAAGCTTTGCACAGAGACTTATTATGCAAAGGGACAGCACATGGGCAGGAACCGGCAGGATCGGACCACTATATCTTATGGCTGTCATACAGCTGGAAGTCGGTTTTGGCTACTTCTCCCATGTTTATAAAGCAATCGCCTTCAATTTCCATGTACACTAGAACATCCTTATAATAATATTTTGAAAGAAGAGCTTAATCCGAGCAACCAAAGCCAAATGCAAATAAGTTTTTAGCAGACTGCTCTTTAAGTGAGTTTGTCATCGAACGTGAAAACGGGTTGGTGGTGTAAGTGGTAGAGTGATGCGATGCGCAAACGTACACGAGTACATCAAATCCAGCTTGCGACATAATTTATTTTAAATATTTTATTTTTCTTATTTTTCTACTCTTTTTGAAGAAAATAGTATATTAAGTTTGTGCTAAAGTTTGTAACGCATAGGAGGAAGCATCTCAGACCCCCAAAAGTTACTGTCTAGCCATGTCCGTCTGTCTGTCTGTCTGTATGTATGCAAACTAGTCCCTCAAGTTTTGAGCTATCGCGATGCAACTTTGCACAGACACTTATTATTCAAGAGGACAACACATTGGTTGGAGCCGGCCGGATCGGACAGCTATATCTTATAGCTGCCATACAACTCGAAGCCGGCTTTGGCCGTAAATCCCATGTTTTCAAAGCTATCGCGATAAAACTTTGTACAGATACTTATTATTCAAAGAAACAGCACTTTGGTCGGTGCCGGCCGGATCGGACCACTACATCTTATAGCTGCCATACAACTCGAAGTCGGTTTTGGCCATAAATCCGATCTTTTCAAATATAAAATAACTGTAATCAAATTCATTTGCTACCAATGTCTTAGAACAAAAACTATACCACGCGAAAGAAACGATCAGATAATCGAGTTTGTTAGCGCATTTCAAAACTGCTTGGTGGCGAAGGTATTAGAGTGCTGCACTGACAAACGGGGAGAACTCGGTTCAAATCAAATAGATATCAAATAGCTTGAATTCAATATTTAAATGCAAAATTTAAATTCATATGATACCAATTCTTAGAACAAAAAAACCAAGAGCTACAATAAGAACTGTAGAATACAAGCAACAAAAGAAAAATAAATTCATTTTTTTCCACAAAGTGCTTTTGTAATTGCACTGATTGACTTTATAATGTACTTGTAATACTCTGAGTTTTTCGACTCATATTCATTTCTGTCCAGTAGGGAGCGTTAAGCAAACCATCAAACTAGACTCAGAGTCGACATACATATTTTTCTTCTACGTCCTCTCTCTCTCTCTTACTCTCTCTCTCTCTCTCTCTCTCTCTCTCTCTCTCTCTCTCTCTCTCTCTCTGTCTCTCTTACTCTCTCTCTCTCTCTCTCTCTCTCTATCTCTCTCTCTCTGTCTCTCTCTCTCTCCCCCTCTCTCTTTGTCGCGCATTCACACATATTGCGTTACATTACTTATTTAATATTTTATTATGCTCAATATGTAGCTTATTCGTTTCCATAACAAGACTAACGTAATTAAATACATGAAATTAACTTATAATATAAGCTAACCCCTAAGTCCAACAGTGCTGATGATGCGCCTCGTGCCTGGTCGTGCAAGACGTTCCTGCATCCATCAGCCGGTCGATATCTTATCGCATTTAGCGAAAAATTGTTTATTAATGCATTTTGGGAAATGCAGGCGCAGATTGCTCAATATGTGAGCTTGTTCGTTTCCATAACAAGACTAAATTAAATACATGAAATTAACTTATAATATAAGCTAACCCTTAGTCCAACAGTGCTGACGATGCGCCTCGTGCCTGGTCATGCAAGACGTTCCTGCATCCGTCAGCCGGTTGACTGGCAACTTAGCAGTTTGCAATTGTTTTGCAATATCGTGGCTGCTTCGTTGACGTTTGTCATAACTCCTCCCTCACTTAAGTGGGGACCGTCCTCGGGCCTCTTGTAGCGGTTGATGATGACCTGAGCGTTGAGTTTTTGCTGTTGCCTCTTTCGTCTTTGCTGTAATTTTAAAAGGCCATAGCTGAGTAGCATTATATTAATCAAGGTCAGATATGAGATAGTAGGAACCGTTACGATTCTTAGATTCATTTTGCTAATAGAACGGATGTTCTGGGAGTTAAGACTCTGGATCTCTGGATATATGGGAGACTTACAATATACGTGTGGCCCGTAATGTTCAATATCGATGTTGCTTCCGATACAGGGATTCCTCTGCGTTTTTTTTGTACCCTGAACCCATTAAAAATGGGTAAAAAGGGTATAATGGGCTTGTGCAAAAGTATGTAACAGGCATAAGTATAATAATAATATAATAATATAAAGTATATATATTCTTGATCAGTATCAACAGCCGAGTAGATTTAGCCCTGTCCGTCTGTCTGTCTGTCCGTCCGTCTGTATGAACACGAGGATATCAGAGACTATAAGAGCTAGAGACTTCATATTTGGAATATAAGTTCTCGTAGTCCCGGGGCAGTTTGTTTTATTTTATCGATAACTCGTCCCGTGCAAAAGTTATCGAAACATTTCAATTTCAGACCAGTGTTTTTTGGCCATAACTTGAAAGTTATAAGAGCTAGAGGCACCAAATATGTATAGTCTCGAATAGCATACACAACTTTTCACTTTTTGGATACCGTACCCCCAAAATTTCAAAACACTAATTTTTATACTCTGATACCGAAGGTACTCATAGTATATTGGTTTTGTCGAATGTCCGTCAGGCCGTCCGTCTGTCCGTCTGTCTGTCTGGATGAACGCGCGTATTTCCGAAACGATATTAGATAGACTCTTGAAATCTTTTGCGTTATGATTATAGCTATCTGCTTCAAGATCAAGTTTATTCCAAATTTATGCCACGCCCACTGGGAGGCTGGCAAATCGATAACATGTCGATACACCTCAAATCACAAATCGATTAAACGTGAATAACTCCCACAATTTTGAAGCTAGAGTAATCAAATTTGGTAGGTATATTGCTGGTGACCTCCCGAAAAAATTGGATCCTAGGTTAATCGGCCACGCCCATTATTACGCCCACAAGCCCCCCCTCCAAAATTAATTTGAAATGCTTATATCTCCCGCAGTTTTAGAGCTAAAGTCACCATATTTGGAATATATATTACTGGTGACGTCCTCTACAGATTACAGAAACAAAATTTCGACCACGCCCACTCCCGTCCCCGTAATCGCGAAAATCGATATACATGAATGCACAATTCGATAACACGTGTATATTTCCCGCAATTTTGAAGCTAGAGTCCCAAAATTTGGAATTTAGACTAGGGCTGACCAGCCCAAAAGATTGCGTCCTGGATTTTCCGGCCACGCCCACTAGAACGCCCCCCAGCTACCCCGCCCCCACGAAACACGGAAGCCTATATCTCGCACAGTTTAAGAGCTAGGGCCACCAAACTTTGAGGGTAGACTTCTGGCCAAGTCCTCTAAAGATCGGCCAAATTTTTTGGGGCCACGCCCCCTCCCGCCCCCAAGAATCGCGAAAGCTTATATCTTCCACAGTTTTAGAGCTAGAGTCACCAAAATTGGTAGATAGACTTCTGGTCACCCCCTCTTAAGATCGACCATGCCCCTCCCGTTCCCAAAAACTTGGAATGCCGATTTCGGGTCACCCAAACACCAGCAAAAATTTTCTGTTCACTTGCTTTCAGCTGTTCTTAAAATGGTATCAGAGTATTACGCAGTCGGCTCCGCCCGACTGCAACGTTCTCACTTGTTTAAGGTATGACCTTGCAATTTTGGTTTGATGACCCATTTTATAGTCAATGTTATGCCCTGAAAATTTCACAAAGATCGGGCACTAAATACAGAAGTTATTTAAGATTTACATTTGCTTAGTGTGGGGCCTTGCGAAGAAGTTAGCCTGTTTAAACTGCTTGCAGTATGTGTGTGTTTGTATGGATGTGCATTGATTGGTAAGTGTGAATGGATGTAAGGGATAGGGGGAAGTGGTTCGTCAGTCTCTTGGTTTCGTCAGTTATTTCGTAATAAGCTGTACAGTTTGTAGAGTGTCGTAAGAATTCGTAGTCTTTCGAAATGTTGACTGTCCCGTCCACGATTGGTAGAGGAGGTCAAATGTTGCTAAAAGTATCAAGTTGCTTGTTTTCCTTACCCTTTTCAATTTGAAGGCATCCCGCGATTTCCAGAACTTAGTTGCAGGAAAGCTTTGAACAAGTTTGTGTTGTATAGTTGCTAATGTTGGCAATCGCAATGTATGGCATTTACCATTTTTGGGTTTATTACTGACCTAATTTCTTCGAAAATGCAATTTTGACAATTTTGTTCAGTAAATATAACAAAATGGCGTTTTGCTCCAGAATAATCTGCTTCTTGTAGCAATCAACTGGTATCTCTAAGGACTCTATTGTGTGGGTCAATGATACCACGCTGTGTGCTGTTTCCATGTTTGACTGAACTTCTTCCTGTTAAACATGAATATAATGACGCGACAGTGCATCGTCAACATAGTTATCCTTACCTTCATCTAGATGTTGAGTTTTTTTACTCCGTGAAGGTAGTTTTTAAGCTTCTATAGTGTCCAAACGATCGCTAAAAGTTTGCATTGCACCTATGCCTAGAGCGGACGCATCTATGGTTAGGTCGAATGGCCTTTTGAAATCTGGGAACAGATGTGTAACATGCTCTGAGGCTAGTATCTTTCTTAACTTGTCGAAAGCATGAAATTGTTTGTCGGTAAATTTAATTGCTATTGATGCAAAATCCTTAATGAAACACCTGTAGTAGCTCGCTAGACCCAGCAAGGACCTAACGTTGAACATCGTTGAGGCCTGTAAAAAAATTAGATTTGTATCTACCTTTTCTGGATTTGACCTTATACCGTCTCTTGATGAAATAAATTCGAGGTACTTTATACTTTTGTTAAAAAAGTGTGACTTTTGTGACCGAATTATGCCGTTATGCAATAAGTCTTTGACCTCAGAGTTTACAAAATCGACTACACCCATCCGATATGGGTTCAGCTTTGAGTAAACAGGTTCGTCGTTTTCCGTTCGAATTTGCAAACACTCCGTTATACCTTTCCTTTAATCTAGATGGTATTTCTATATGGTCTTTTTGTGTGAAATTCACATTTGCACACCTACTTAATTTGAGTTCCTCTGAACTAATTTTTGTTAAGAATTTTTAGTTCTTAAAATCTAATGCTGAACCCATCTGCGTTAGCAAAACGAGGCCACTTATTCCATCAACTATAGAGAGTGATGGAAGGATACAAAATATTGTATTAACATCAATTAACATCAGTTGATGATGCATTTTTGTTTAACATTATTGAAGCCATGAATTGACTTTACTAAAAAAGGTTGAGAGCCCGTAGTTAGTTTCGATCTCAGATCCTTCTGAATTAACTGTTGACTGTATTCCTTTGTTCTACATAGATTACTTATTTGGTGATTTGGACCAGTGAATCTAGTCATGCCACTGTGTGCTCGTTTCTGCTTTTGAGCATGGTATTGGCTCTGTTCGTATTGAACCGAAACGTGCTGCTGGTAATAGGGTGGGCTATTATACTATGCCTGGGTGGGCTGAGACATAGTTAATTGTCTAAATTGGGATGATCTGCTAGTATCTATTGGTTCTTGCGGCTGTTGTGGCGTTAGGGTCTGGTGTGCAAATCTCTGGCGCATTGAAAAATGAGAGCTCTTTTGGTTTGTGGAATTTGCCATATTACTAATTTGGTTTGGACCGTTTCTATTTTGCTGCCTCAGTTTGTCCTTGTCTTCTAAACTCCTAGCGTAATTATTCGCAAACATATATCTTTCCTGATTTGCCTCTACATCTTGGGCCAATGCTAGGGCTGATGGTAAGTCATTTGGTCGTGCAGAAAAGAGCACGTCACTAAGAGATCTTTTGATTCCAGAAATTAATACGAGCAGTGCGTCCATTCTGTATTTTTCAATAATTTTGGCCGCGATAGTTGAATCGTACAACATAACCGTCTTATTAGTTAGAAGTTTAAAAATTTTATTTTATTTCGTCATACTACTTCAAGAGTGTCAAGTTACCTGTCGGAGCAGCTACTGCTCAATTAAGTAAATTGGGCGTTTACCTGAGTGCGTAAATCGAGTCGATTAATAATAGCCCTAAAATTTAGAACTGTATTGAAGGACGATAAAATCATTCGCGCAGGGCCTTGAAATTTATTTCTTATTTTACCTACGGCTTGATAATGTTTAGAGTTCTCCTCATGTCTAAAAAATTATTCTATGCTGCATTAGCTGCAGTGTCTTGGCAGCCCAAAAACTGACCGCTTTGGTGTAATAATAGTTTAATGTTTGTTTATGTTAAATCGCAGGTTTTTGCTTATACTCTTTTCGTAGAAAATAGTATATTAAGTTTGTGCTGAAGTTTGTAACGCATAGAAGGAAGCGTCGGATACCCCCAAAAGTTACTGCCAGTATGCTTAGAAAAACAAACCAAATTTATCTAGCCATGTCCGTCTGTCTGTCTGTCTGTCTGTATGTATGCAAACTAGTCCCTCAGTTTTTGAGCTGATCGCGATGCAACTTTGCACAGACACTTCTTATTCAAGGGGACAGCACATTGGTCGGAGCCGGCCGGATCGGACCACTATATCTTATAGGTGCCATACAACTTGAAGTCGGTTTTGATCATAAATCCGAAGTTTTCAAAGCAATTGCCTATAAATTTCCTTGTACACTTGAACATCCTTATAACTCATCAATGGGTAAAATCGCAAATCGATTGAGTCATAAACAACGAAGATATGCGTCATTAAATATTTTGAGAAAACAGGTGCATATGAGCAAACAAACCCAAGCGCAAGTAAGCTTTTGACAGTCTGCTCTTCAAGGGATTTTGTCATCGATCATCAAAACGGTTTGTGGCGTAAGGCGTAAAGAGCCGCGCTAACGAACGCAAGTTTCGCAAGTTCGAGTCTCGGCGGCGACTGATTATTAATTTAATACTTTTTTCTTTTTCTTCCTTTCAAATATATAACTGTAATCAAATTAATTTGCTTCCAATGGCTTAGAACAAAAACAATGCCACGCGAAAAAACAAATGCTGACAAACGCGAGTTGCAGGTTGCAGGAAAACAAAACAAGTAAGCTTTTGATAGTCTGCTCTTCAAGCGATTTTGTCATCGATCATCAAAACTGCTTGTGGCGTAAGGGATAAAGTGGCGCCCTGTCAAACGAAAGGTACAGGTTCGATCCCTAGCGGCGACCAATAATTATTTTCATTTTTTCTTATTCTTCCTTTCAAATATAAAATAACTGTAATCAAATTCATTTGCTACCAATATCTTAGAACAAAAACTGTACAACGCGAAAAAAAAACGATCAGATAATTGAGTTTGTCAGCGCATTTCAAAACTGCTTGGTGGCGTAGGTATTAGAGTGCTGCACTGACAAACGGGAAGACACGGTTCAAATCCCAGCCGCGACATATTGCTTTTTCTTTTTTTTCTAATTATTTTTTTCAAATATATATCAAATAGCTTGAATTCAATAATTTAAAAGAAAATTTTAATTCATATGATACCAATTCTTAGAGCAAGAAAATAAATGACACGCGATAAAACGATTTTTTACTACTATTGAAATTTAAGTGGTGCAGTTGGCAGAGTAAACATTGCCTACAAGTTCGAAAAGAGTATAAAATCTTCGGCACGCCGAAGATAAACATTTCCTTTTTTTTAAATTTTCAATACGAAATTTTAGATGTTTTTATACCCTGAGCCCATTAAAAATGTGCAAAAGTATGTAACAGGCATAAGGAAGCATCGCCGACCATATAAAGTATATATATTATTGATCAGTATCAACAGCCGAGTCGATCTAGCCATGTCCGTCTGTCTGTCCGTCTGTCCGTCCGTCTGTATGAACACGCGGATATCAGAGACTACAAGAGCTAGAGACTTCATATTTGGAACATAAGTTCTCGTAATCCCGGGACAGATCAAGTTTATTTCATTTTATCGATAACTCGTACCCGTTCAAAAGTTATCGATAAATTTCGATTTCAGACTAGCGTTTTTGGGATATAACTTACAAGTTATAAGAGCTAGAGGCCCCTAATTTGGCATGTATAATCTCGAATAGCATACACATGTAACAAATATTTCACTTTTTGGATACCACCCCCCAGTCCCCCCAAAAGTTCAAAAAACGCATTTTTCAAGGTACGACCTTGCAATTTACTTTGGTCACGCATATTATGGCCAATTGTTATGTCCCAAAAATTTCAGTAAGATCGGACAATAAACACAGAAGTTATTTAAGATTTTACTTTCCATTGTGTGGGGCTCAGTGAAAAGCAAGCTAACTGCTTAAACCGCTTGCACTGCTTGTAGCTGGCTTCGTACTGCTTAGTCTAGCGTTGTGTTTGGCTTTCGAGATACCCGCCTACAGTTGTGCGCATCGACCCTGCCTGCCTAACCCGGACGTCATGGTTCGGGGTATCTCGCTAAGTCGGGCACTCCCGAGCTAGAGTCACTCTTAAGCGTCGTTCATTTTGTTCTAAGTTTGATCTTTAATAAAATTATTATATTTTCTACTTCTTCCATTTTTTCATATTTCAGTCACAGAAAGGCCACAATCTCTATAGGTTTTTATTTTCACCTGTTCTTCGTCGGCTAAAGCCTTACCACGGCCCATTACTATCTTAAATAAGTAAACTGTATTTAAAATACTGCATACATGTATAGTCTAATTCTGTGAACGCGTCACTAAAGTATTCATTGCTAATGCATATGGAGCATAAACCCAAGTATTTCACCATCTTAGCATCTACTTTTCTATATTTTATTTCAGCATTCGTAGAATGCATGTTTACGAAAGACAACGCAAAAGAAAAAATTGCAAAACGTTTAACAGTTATCAAAATAGAGCAACAAAACTAAAAAAAACGCATATTTTCATGTCACAAAAGTATTCATTGCGGTTGTTGCCTCCTCCGTTATTTTAGCTTGTGCACGTTTGTACATGTTTTTTTTATGTTTTTTTGCACAGTTTATATTGTGTAGATAAGATTTTCGCTCAATGTGTTCAATTTGACCATCAAAGTTTTTGTTAGTACGTCAAAATGGTCAAGGGAAAGGAATTAAGTGTGGTTGAGAAGAAAATAATATTATATCTTCACAATGAAGGGCGATCTACCAATTATTATTGCCAAATGTTTGACAGAAGTCCTACCACTATCCGAAGTGCTATACAGCGTTTGAAATATCGCGGTAGATTGGAAAATATCCAGCGTTCTGGACGTCCGAAGTCTTTATCTGCCAGAGAGGAGAGGAAAGTTCTACAGGAAAACAGGAATAACCCACATATTTCTGCTCCAAAAATTAACGATATTCTCCAAACAACCCTTAACACAAGCGTATGTGATGAAACTGTCCGCAGGGTGCTCCGATCAAAAGATATACATGGTCGAGTTTTCAGAAAAAATTATAATTTCCACTGTAAATTTTACAAAGAGATTATCTATTGATAATTGCTACAAAATACAACCATTTTCACTCTGGGAGACTATCATATTCATCGACTAGAGCAAATACAAAATTTTTGGCTCTGGCGGTCGTCACATGGTATGGCGTAAGCCTGGATACGCGTTTAATCCTAACAAGTAAGAGTGCTCTAGTCGGGAGTGCCCGACTACGAGATACCCTGAACCCAGTCCTTACAATCATTCGTACTACTCTAAACTCACACATGCTGCAGTACAAGCAGTACAAGCAGTGCCAGCGGTTTAAGCAGTTAGCTTGCTCTTTCGCTGAGCCCCACACAATGGAAAGTTAAATCTTAAATAACTTCTGTGTTTATTGTCCGATCATATTGAAATTTTTGGGGCAATAAAATACAACAGCAACTATAAAGCACGGTGGAGGTTCAGTTATGGTTTGGGGCTATATGTCTGCACGTGGTAAGGGCAATTTGGTTTTTGTTGATGGCATTATGAACTCTAATGTGTATCTTAACATATTAAAAAAAAATGTGGCCGTTACTGCCTCCAAAATGGGATTTGAGCGTGGTCAATTTCTGTTTCAACAAAATAACTACCCAAAACACACTGCTTGGCAGTACAAATGTGGATTTTATGCAACACTAAATAGTCAAAAGCTCCCCCACAGAGTCCCGACACAAATCCCATCAAGAATCTATAGTCATATCTTAAGCTAAAAGTTAGATAGAACCATATTTCTTCAAAAGTAGTCTTAAAGCAGGTGCTGCAGGATGAATGGTCCAAAATAGGTCCCGAATATTGCCGTAAATTGGTGGAATCGATGTCAAGACGCTTGGAGGGTATACATATGAGACAGCAAGGGACACAAAAAACAAGTAAGAGTGCTCTAGTCGGGAGTGCCCGACTACGAGATACCCTGAACCCAGTCCTTACAATCATTCATATTAATCTAAACACACACATGCTGCAGTACAAGCAGTACAAGCAGTGCAAGCGGTCTAAGCAGTTAGCTTGCTTTTCGCTGAGCCCCACATAATGGAAAGTTAAATCTTAAATAACTTCTGTGTTTATCGTCCGATCTTATTGAAATTTTTGGGGCAAACAATTGTCAATAATATGTGTGACCAAACCAAATTGCAAGGTCGTACCTTCAAAAATGCGTTTTTTTAACTTTTGGGGGGTTTGGGGGGTGGTATCCAAAAAGTGAAAAATTTGTTCATGTGTATGCTATTCGAGATTATACATGTCAAATTAGGAGCCTCTAGCTCTTATAACTTGTAAGTTATATCAAAAAACGCTGGTCTAAAATCGAAATTTATCGATAACTTTTGAACGGGACGAGCTATCGATAAATTTTAATAAACTTGATCTGTCCTGGGATTAGGAGAACTTATGTTCCAAATATGAAGTCTCTAGCTCTTGTAGTCTCTGATATCTGTGTGTTCATACAGACAGACAGACGGACAGACGGACAGACAGACGGACATGGCCAGATCGACTCGGCTATTGATACTGATCAATAATATATATACTTTATATGGTCGGAGATGCTTCCTTATGCCTGTTACATACATTTGCACAAAACCATAATACCCTTTTTACCCATTTTTAATGGGTTCAGGGTATAAAAATAATAACCTAAACTGCATTACCTAAATTTTCGTAACACAAGTAAATATGAATGAATAAATGCCACGCGATAAAACGATTTTTTACTTCTTTTGAAATTTCAGTGGTGCAGTTGGCAGAGTGAAAACTGCCTAAAGGCTCGAAAAGAGTATAGAATCTTCGGCACGCCGAAGATGAATCCTTGCCCACTCGTTATTATACCCTGAACCCATTAAAAATGGGTAAAAAGGGTATTATGGGTTTGTGCAAATGTATGTAACAGGCATAAGGAAGCATCTCCGACCATATAAAGTATATATATTATTGATCAGTATCAATAGCCGAGTCGATCTGGCCATGTCCGTCTGTCTGTCCGTCTGTCCTTGTCCGTCTGTCCGTCTGTCTGTCTGTATGAACACACAGATATCAGAGACTACAAGAGCTAGAGACTTCATATTTGGAACATAAGTTCTCCTAATCCCGGGACAGATCAAGTTTATTAAAATTTATCGATAGCTCGTCCCGTTCAAAAGTTATCGATAAATTTCGATTTTAGACTAGCGCTTTTTGGATATAACTTACAAGTTATAAGAGCTAGAGGCCCCTAATTTGACATGTATAATCTCGAATAGCATACACATGAACAAATTTTTCACTTTTTGGATACCACCCCCCAAACCCCCCAAAAGTTCAAAAAACGCATTTTTGAAGGTACGACCTTGCAATTTGGTTTGGTCACACATATTATTGACAATTGTTTGCCCCAAAAATTTCAATAAGATCGGACGATAAACACAGAAGTTATTTAAGATTTAACTTTCCATTATGTGGGGCTCAGCGAAAAGCAAGCTAACTGCTTAGACCGCTTGCACTGCTTGTACTGCTTGTACTGCAGCATGTGTGTGTTTAGATTAATATGAATGATTGTAAGGACTGGGTTCAGGGTATCTCGTAGTCGGGCACTCCCGACTAGAGCACTCTTACTTGTTTGTATGTTCTTTTGTGGTCATTCAGAGAAAACAACGGTGCTCTGAAAATGTGCCGTTACATTTTTTCGCTAATTTCTTTTGATTTTGCTTTAAATGCTAGTAAATTTTTGTTTCACTTGAATAGCACACTTAGGTTTTAGTTTCATATAAGTAGCGGCGCGTTCACAAAACTTAAACTTTACTTGTTTTCAGTATTTTAAATACAGTTTACTTATTTAAGATAGTAATGGGCCGTGGTAAGGCTTTAGCCGACGAAGAACAGGTGAAAATAAAAACCTATAGAGATTGTGGCCTTTCTGTGACTGAAATATGCAAAAAAAATAGGAAGAAGCAGAAAACTCATATATATATTTTTATTCAAAATGATCAAAACCATGGAACAAATATGAATTTGCCGCTTAAAAAGCGTTATCTCAGCTGCTGATAAGCGGTCAATTTTGCGTGAAAACCCGAGTTTCCATGATTCTGTTCACAGGGTTAGGTCAAAGGCAGGTGTCGATGCGAGCAAAACAACTGTATGGCGGGTTATTTCGAAAGCCAAACATCTAAAACGTCTTAAACGAAAACAAGTGAGAGTGCTCTAGTCTACAAGCAGTGCTAGCGGCTTAAGCAGTTAGCTTGCTTTTTCGCTGAGCCCCACACAAAATGGAAAGTTAAATCGTAAATAACTTCTGTGTTGACCGATCTTATTGAGATTTGGGGCAAACAATTGTCAATAATATGAGTGACCAAAATAAATTGCAAGTTCGTACCTGGAAAAATGCGTTTTTTGAACTTTTGGGGGGACTGGGGGTGGTATCCAAAAAATTAAATATTTGTTACATGTGTATGCTGTTCGAGATTATACATGCCAAATTTGGGGCCTCTAGCTCTTAAAACTTTTAAGGTATTTCCCAAAAACTCTAGTCTGAAATCGAAATTTATCGAAAACTTTTAAACGGTACGAGTTATCGATAAAATGAAATAAACTTGATCTGTCCCAGGATTACGAAATACCAAATATTGTATATAGCTCTAGCTCTTGTAGTCTCTGATATCCGCGAGTTCATACAGACAGACAGACGGACAGACAGACGGTCATAGCTAGATCGACTCGGCTGTTGATACTGATCAATAATATAAATACTTTATATGGTCGGCGATGCTTCCTTATGCCTGTTACATACTTTTGCACATTTTTAATGGGCTCAGGGTATAAAAACATCAAAATTTCGTAGCGAAAATGTAAAAAAAAGGAAATGTTTATCTTCGGCGTGCCGAAGATCTTATACTCTTTTCGAACCTTTAGGCAATTTTCACTCTGACAACTGCACCACTGAAATTTCATATGCTGTAATAAATATATTTATAGCGTAACATTTATTTTTTTTTTCTAAGAATTGGTATCATAAGAATTTACGTTTTTCTTTTGATATTTTAAATTCATTGTATGGCAACTATAAGATATAGTGATCCGATCCGACCGGCTCCGACCAATGTGATGTCTTTTTGAATAATAAGTAGATGTGCAAAGTTTCATTGCGATAGCTTTAAAAACATGGGATATATGGCCAAGACCGACTTCGAGTTGTATGGCAGCTATAAGATATAGTGCTCCGATCCGACCGGCTCCGACCAATCTGCTGTCCCCTGGAATAATAAGTGTTTGTGCAAAGTTTTATCTCGATAGCTCAAAAACTGAGGGACTAGTTTGCATACATACAGACAGACAGACGGACACGGCTAGATCAATTTGTTGTGTCATTCTAAGCATACTGGCAGTAACTTTTGGGGGTTTCCGACGTTTTTTTCTATGCGTTACACACTTCAGCACAAACTGAATATACTATTTTCTTCGAAAAGAGTATAAAACAAGTGGGGAAGGATTATCTTCGGCGTGCCGCAGAGTATATTCTCTTTTCGAACCTGTAGGCAATTTTTACTCTGCGAACTGCACCACTGAAATTTCAATAGTAGTAAAAAATCGTTTTATCGCGTGGCATATATTTTTTTGGTCTTAGAATTGGTATCATGTGAATTTAAATTTTTCTTTTAAATTATTGAATTTAATCTATTTGATATATATTTGAAAAAAATAATTAGAAAAAATAAAAAGCAATATGTCGCGGCTGCGATTTGAAGCATGTCTTCCCGTTTGTCAGTGCAGCACTCTAATACCTACGCCACCAAGCAGTTTTGAAATGCGCCGACAAACTCAATTATCTGATCGTTTTTTTTTCGCATTGTACAGTTTTTGTTCTAAGATATTGGTAGCAAATGAATTTGATTATTAACAAACTACTAAACAAATTTTTATTGATTTTTGGTTTGATTGGGTTTTTCTGGGTTTTCCCCAATCCTTGCAACAAATGTTGGACCAATGATTTAATTTTGCTATTGATATCCCCAGAACCTAACGTAATTTTAATTTTATATCTTTAATTTAATATATTTATATTTTTTGAAAAATATGTATATACATTTAAATGTTTTATAATTTTTTATAAATTCTTTTGTGTCGACTGTCAATAGTCGACAATAAATAAATAAATCAAATATCAGTTATTTTATATTTGAAAGTAAGAATAAGAAAAAATGAAAATAATTATTGGTCGCCGCTAGGGATCGAACCTGTACCTTTCGTTTGACAGGGCGCCACTATATCCCTTACGCCACAAGCAGTTTTGAAGATCAATGACAAAATCGCTTGAAGAGCAGACTATCAAAAGCTTACTTGTTTTGTTTTCCTGCAACCTGCAACTCGCGTTTGTCAGCATTTGTTTTTTCGCGTGGCATTGTGTTTGTTCTAAGACATTGGAAGCAAATTTATTTGATTACAGTTGTTTTATATTTGAAAGGAAGAAAAAGAAAAAAGTATTAAATTAATAATCAGTCGCCGCCGAGACTCGAACTCGCGAAACTTGCGTTCGTTAGCGCGGCTCTTTACGCCTTCCACCACAAACCGTTTTGATGATCGATGACAAAATCCCTTGAAGAGCAGACTGTCAAAAGCTTACTTGCGCTTGACTTTGTTTGCTCATATGCACCTGTTCTTTCAAAATATTTAATGACGTATATCTTCGCTGTTTATGACTCAATCGATTTGCGATTTTACCCATTGATGAGTTATAAGCATGTTTAAGTGTACAAGGAAATTGAAAGCAAATGCTTTGAAAACGTCGGATATATGGCCAAAACCGACTTATACATGAATGCAGCTATAAAATATAGTGGTCCGATCCGGCCGGCTCCGACCAATGTGCTGTCTGTGCAAAGTTGCATCGCGATAGCCCAAAAACTGCGGGACTAGTTTGCATACAGACAGACAGACGGACATGGCTAGATCAATTTTTTTTTAAGCATACTGGCAGTTTCTTTTGGGGGTCTCAGACGCTTCCTTCTATGCGTTACAAACTTCAGCACAAACTTAATATACTATTTTCTTCGAAAAGAGTATAAACAACAACATTAGGTTTGAAAAAGTCTTTAGAATATTGATATATAATCAAATACCAATGATAAAACGAAGTGTGCTATTCAAGTGAAACGGAGTGTATATACATATAAATATGTACATACATATGTATGTACAAAGCCCAGCTTACCTACGACAACTGCAAGTTATAGTAAAAAATATTGCAATTTAACCGGCACTTTACCTAAAACTGAAAAAATAACTCAATTCAATTCGAAATCGACAATGTTATCGATAGGTTCAAAGTATAAAACTCCAACTTCATGATGATATTCTTTCTATCTTGGTGTGCGATACGTCTTTATATGGGAATGTAATTTTAGACTTCTGTTCAGGCACTCGAGGAAGAAGGCAACGCCGAGAAGCATCAGCTGGCGGCCATGCACCAGCAGCGCGTCCTCGCCCACATCAACCAACGTAAGCGCGAGGCTATGACCTGCTACACCCAGGCCCTAACAGAGCAGCCACCAAATGTAAGTATCTAATCACTTTATCAAATACATGTGTGCATAAAAACCTGTGCATCAGTATCAATATTTTCGTGCCGCATTCTTGTTATACCCTGAACCCATTAAAAATTCGTAAAAGCGTATAATAAAGTTGTGCAAAACTATGTAACAGACATAAGGAAGCATCTCCAACCATATTCTTGATTAGTATCAACAGCCGAGTCGAACTCTAGTACAACCTCTACCAATCGTGGACGGTACAGTCAACATTTCGAAAGACTACGAGTTCTTACGACACTCTACAAACTGTACAGCTTATTACGAAATAACTGACGAAACCAAGAGACTGACGAACCACTTCCCCCTATCACATATGAAACAAGTATGAGTGCTCTAGTCGGGAGTGCTCGACTAGGAGATACCCTGAACCCAGTCCTTACATCCATTCACACTTACCAATCAATGCACATCCATACAAACACACACATACTGCAAGCAGTTTAAGCAGGCTAACTTCTTCGCAAGGCCCCACACTAAGCAAATGTAAATCTTAAATATCTTCTGTATTTAGTGCCCGATCTTTGTGAAATTTTCAGGGCATAACATTGACTATAAAATGGGTCATCAAACCAAATTGCAAGGTCATACCTTAAAAAATTAGTGTTTTGAAATTTTGGGGAGATGGGGGTACGGTATCCAAAAAGTGAAAATTTTGGTGCCTCTAGCTCTTATAACTTTCAAGTTATGGCCAAAAAACACTGGTCTGACATTGAAATGTTTCGATAACTTTTGAACGGGACGAGTTATCGATAAAATAAAACAAACTGCCCGGGACTACGAGAACTTATATTCCAAATATGAAGTCTCTAGCTCTTATAGTCTCTGATATCCGCGTGTTCATACAGACGGACGGACAGACAGACAGACGGACAGGTCTAAATCTACTCGGCTGTTGATACTGATCAAGAATATATATACTTCATATGGTCGGAGATGCTTCCCTATTCTTGTTATATTCTTTTGCACAACTTTACCAAATTTCTTTCCGTGTGGGGCTCAGTTAAAATGTACGGCCGCAAATCAATGCTTCGCAAACAAGTTTGCACCACATATGTATATCATATTTTGCGTTCTCCTGTTGCGTTTCGCGCGCCTCAACTGTGCACAACCTGCGCTGGCTGGCTCCCATTTTTCTGCCCACTCATTATCCGCTTTGATTGTGCCATGTAAAGTCCACCAACATGTGCCTCTCTGAGGCAAAGTGAAGACACTCGAAGGCAGCACGGCGAGCGTCTTGGGTGGGGTGATGGCTGTACCACGGGCATTCGTCGGAGTTTTCGGTGCCAAAGTGCTTGAGAAGCTTCGAAAACCCAACAAGCGCTGCGTTAAGTACAAAATTACCTCACCGTGTTGTCTGTTGAGCCAAGGTACAAGGCTGGGGAAGAGTTGGAATGTCCAGCGGCCTTTGGTTGAGCGCTTCAACATGTTCTTTTTTCGCTTAAGCGGTACATCGCGCCTATGGAACGTCTATAGCTTGCTCTCGTGGCACTTATAAATATCTTTCTGCGTTGCTGCTTGGACTTTGGGAGGTTAAGCATAATCCGAGAGAGCAATCTGGTTGAATCTGCTGATATTTTGTGCATAAATGCTATGTGTTCGCGATACGACAACCTCGTGTCTAACATCACTCCCAAGAATTTATTTCCCTCTTATAAACAACAATTGTGTTTCCCACGGTGATATGCGCAATTTTCACCTTTTTGCGGCTACTAACGAGTATTGCCTCCGTCTTGTGTGCTGTCATCGCCAGTGCTAAAGAACTTGAGCAAGTGTCGCATGCCTCCTCAGTCGATCGAAGCTGATGGCCACATCGTCGACAAACCCCACAATGTGGGAATCTGCCGGAAGTGCAAGACGTAGTATATTATAGCGACTGCTGTGGGACACCAGGAGACACGTGCTGGGCTTTCGTCTGGGGTTTCGTCTGTACTGGATTATTGGATGACTCTGCTGTTATTCTGTTGTCCCAACGTTTTTTTTGCATCTAGCGCAAAAATGAGGCAATACCTTTTTGTGCCACCATCACATCTAGAGCTTTGGGTTGCTCTGCTTGCACAAATCCGTTAAAGCGTTCGCTTGAAAGGCACTACCACATACCCAGATAGTCTCGCGAAGGTGGGGTTGGCGTAGAGTGGCTAAGTCGACGCTGAAGTATGACCTGTGCAGCTATGCAATGGTTGAGATCGAGCTGGAGCAAACTAAGCAATTCATTTTCCGGACAGCTTCACGATACGCTGGATACTGAAAACTTTCAGTATGTACGCAGATGTTACATTTTGCATTTCTTGTGGAGGCTCTGAAGATGTGGCCCGCCTCGCCACACCTATAGCACGCGTCTTTTTTTGTCATTTGCGCTGGTGCAGTTTACAGCGATATGCCCAAATACCTATATCACCGTTTTGGCTGTACTACAGACTGTATCCGGCAGATCACCCAGGATATCCGGTTTTTCCCCCAGGTCTTACCAGCTGCTTGGCTCTCCATCTGCTTCCGTACCAAGAATGCCGAGGTTTTTGACTCTGTTGAGGCTAGAACGGGGAGGTTGAGCCCAACATCAATCTTTTGCAGGTGTACCAGCCTGACTTATTCCTAATTCATTCGGAAGTTTGTATGCCGTTGCTCACCGCAGAAACGCCGTCTAGGATGGATGCCATTTGCTCCAATGTACTTTTTAAAGTCATCGGCGGCTTGATTGTCGATGATAGCTCCATTGGGCTTAGCTGCCCAGGTCTGGCAACTTGCTGAGACGGAGTACGCTGCAGACCCGAACGGGTACCGCTACTGCTCAGTTGCCAGGGCCCCGTTCTTTTGGGCGCCGCCTCAGCGGAATGGTTGCCAATTACTCAGTTCCGTGGCCTTTGCTCTTTTTTGCCTTGGGCGCACGTTGCACCTTGTTGAGCACGGAAACAGACTACCTTTGCTTATTTCATATATTTTATGTATGACGTCCTCAAAGTATGTTATACTCTCCGTTGGGCTGTTTTGTAATCACGCTACGCTTACTTCGGTGGTGCGTATCTTTGCTAGCGACTTAAAGCTTGAAGCGAAACTTTCACAGTGGTGATCGATTTCGACCAGCGCTTTTCAGCACTACGCGCAGTTGTTAGAGTGAGTAAACAAAGTTTGTAATCTGTAATTTTTCCCGCGTGCTGCTAACAAAACAATCCCAAAACACTTAAGGGGAAAAGGACGCAAGCCCGCAAGCCACTGTTTTCGCGCTAGACTTAATTTGGAAGGTAGATTTATGGCCAACCCCTCTAAAGATCGGTCAATAAAATTTTGGGGCGATGTCCCCTACCGCCGTGGAACACAGCGAAAAGCTATATCTCGAACAGTTTTAGAGCTAGAATCACCAAACTCGGAAGGCACATTCCAGGTCACCCATTTTTAAGAGGTGTGCAAACTCACGACCAAACTAACGCCGTCACCCATACACCAGCAAAAAGGTTCTGTTCTACTTGCTTTTAGCTGTTTTCACAATGGTATCGGAGTATTACGCTGTCGGCTCTTACTTGTAATTCTAATTATTTTTCCCAAATATAAAATAGCTGGAATTTAATATTCCAAAAGAAAAATTGTATTTTAAATGATAACAATGTTTAAAAAAAGAGCACCGCAAAAAAACATATATACAGCATATGCAATTTCAGTGGTGCAGTTGCTAACGCAATATTTCTGCCGACGGCAAACATGCGAACGGAGCTAACACGACCTCTCAGAAAGAAGTGTGCTTGCACACTGAACCAAACATATATGACATCGGAAGAAGAGAGTGCTCTTTGAGTTTTCGCAGCCTTTTCTACCATTATATTACCAATGAGCCCCAGATCTTAGAAAATTTGGAGCTTTTATGGGACATGTGAGTAAGCTTTGTTTTGTTTTTTTTACGTATCGTAAAACCTCGGAGTGAATATTCTAGTTTAGCTTATTTGGAAGTCTGTGACCAACATCAAACATAATTTTACACTCTGGGCACCATGATGCAATAATACACGATGGCCTGGATGTCTTTCTCTCTTCTTCAATGACTTTCAGAAAACGACTGACAAATAGGCAACCCAGCACAAACACACACGACAAATATCGATCAACTTGGATTATCCTGCTCTGTCTTGCTCTCAGTCATGCGTTTGCACATATGCGTGGAAATGCTTTGAGTGTGTTTAGTTCTTGTGAGCAAGTCATGACGCTGTGTAAGCGCTACAATCACGATAATTATCCTATTTTACTCCATACAATCGAAAATAAAGATGTTTCACATCAAATACAATCCTTTCTCAAGTGAATTCCGATATGGAAATTATTTTATTGCAGGCGCATCATGTGGAGAAATGTCTGCAGAAGCTCCTGCGAGCCCTGCACAAGGATCGGGCGCATGCCCTGGCCCACTATCGCCATTTGCTTAACTCGGGTGGACCAGGCGGTCTCGAGGCTGCCGCATCGGAACGACCGCGCACGCTGGAACGCCTAATTGATATCGATCGCGCAGTGAACCAGTCGATGACCATGCTTAAGCGCTACCCGGAGTTGTCGACTAAGATAGCACAACTGATGAATGATTATATTTTGGCACTGCGCAGCAAGGATGACATACCCGGCTCATCGCTGGGCATGAGCGAGGAGGCGGAGGCGGCCATCCTCGACAAGTATCGCATTGAGATTGAGCGCAAAGTTGCCGAAAAGGAGCGTCTGCGTCTAGCCGAAAAGCAGCGCAAGGAGCAGCGTGCTGGCGTGCGGGAGAAGCTGCGAGAGGAGAAGCTGCGTATTGAGGCCAAGAAGGTCGATGATATGCTCAAGTCGCAGGCGGCTACGCAACACGTGCAACAATCTCAGCAGCAGCAGCAGCTACAGGACAAGATCAAGAATGGTACTGGCAGTCTGATAACTGTGCCCAGTCGCAACCGCGACAAAATAAAAAGTGAGGAGTTAGCTGATGCCGAGTATGCTGACGCCACGGTCAAGTTAGTTATATGAATATATTTTTGCTCGGCTACAGATAATATAACATTCTTAACTTTTTCTCGTCATCTCGTTGCCACTCAGCACCAAGATGCAAACCGTGTTGCCAACGGTAGATGATGATGCGGTTCAGCGAGCAGTAGAGGATGTGGCCGCCGCGGTGGCCCACCAGGAGGTTGAACCGCATGTGCAACACTTCATGACCCACGATCTGGGCCACCGTGAATCGGTATTTCAGCTGCGGCGCCAACTTATCACATCGCGTCTTGCTAAAGCCTCATTATTTCTTCTCATTACAGAGCTTCTCACTGCGCCGAGAATTAGTGCACGTTCATGCGGCCAATGAGGGACGCAACGTCTACTTCACACTTTTGTTTGCTGGCATGGCCCTAATGGCAGCCGTTTTTGTGGGAGTGGCCGTTGTGAAGTGGCGAACATCGCGCTCGCCGCACGCTCAAGGCTTCATTGAAGTAGACCAGGTATTATTATTCAATGTTCGCCCCATATGCTTGCTTTTGTTGAACTGAACGCTCTGTGGAGAAAGAAAGAATAAAATTGCAGTAATAACGTTATCTTTACATGATGGAGATCTTATTACTCTCTGAAATAGCTTATTAAAAATAACTTATTATATAATTATATAATTTATACATACAACCACTACAAAATTCTTATGTTAAGTCAGTCATTGAATCAAAAAACATATTTAAACAAACATTACGAAAAGAGAATCGATTTTGTTTTATACCCTGAACCCATTAAAAATGGTTAAAAAGGGTAAAATGGTGTTTGAAAATGTATGTAATCGGCATAAGGAAGCATCTGCGACCATATAAAGTATATATTTTCGAGTCGATCGAGCCGTGTCCGTCTGTCCATCCGTCTGTCTGTCCGTCCGTCTGAATGAGCACGCAGATATCAGAAACTACAGGAGCTAAAGTAATATAAGTTCTCGTAGTCCCGGGACAGATCAAGTTTATTTCATTTTATCGATAACTCATCAAGTTCAAAAGTTATCGATAACTTAAAAGTTATAAGAGATATAGGCCTCAAATTTCCCATGTATAATCTCGAACAGCATACACATGTAACAAATATTTTACTTTTTGGATACCACCCGCCAATCCCCACAAACGTTTTTGAAGGTTTGACCTTGCAATTTGGTTTCAATAAGATCGGACAATAGAAACAGAAGCTGTTTATGATTTAACAATCCATTGTGTGGAGCTCACTGAAAAAGCAAGTTAAATGTTTAAACCGCTTGCACTGCTTGCAGTATGTGTGTATATGCATGTCTGTATGCACACTGTTAGTTTAGTCTGAATTAATGTAAATACTGGGTTCACGGTATCTCCTAGTCGGGCACTCCTGTGTAGAGCACTTTTACTTGCTTTTTATTATTGTTTATTATTATTTTTTCAAATAAAATGTATGTATTGAATGATATTTAATTTTACGTATTTATAGTCTGATACTGTAGTTATCCAATTATATTGGTTTATTGTAATATCCGTTATACTGTCCGTCTTTCCGCCCTTCCGTATGAAATTAACTTATTTCGGCGCCACTAGGACAAGAGACATAAAATGTTGTATGTATCCTCGTAAGTATCTGTTTCAGCAGTCTTAAGAATTGTTGTGCCACACCCACTGGAAAGTTGCCAAATCGTTAACATATCAATACAACTTAAATCACAAAGCGAGTGTCATTAAATTTGGTAGGTTGAGTGCTCACGCACACGCTCGCTAGAACGCTCCCGCTAAAAATAAATGGAAATTCTTTGATCTCCCGATCTTTCTCTGCCGTAATCGCGAAAATGTATGTACCTGAAAGCACAAATCAATTATACTTATATATTTCCCACCATTTCAAAGCTCATTTCAATAATGCCTCCAAGTCACTCCGTATCAACGAATCGAAAGACACACTTTTAGAGGTACTCACTACATTTGGATTAAATATAACTTGTAGCCTTCCCAAAGGTTTTCACAAAATTTTCCTTACCATAAACCCTCTATGGCCAGTACTTAACAATATAACATACAGTAAAGTAAAAATCAAAAATAAATAAAAATGAATACATGATTGAAGAAGAACAAATAAAAACCAATTTAAGTGCTCTAGTCAGGAGTGACCGACGAGGAGATACCCTGAAGCCAGTCCTCACATTCATTCAAACTAACCCATCTGTGTACATATATGCAAGCATTCACAAGCTGCAAGCACTATAAACAGGTAGCTTGCTTCTTCACTGAGCCTCACACTATGGAAAGTTAAATCTTAAACAAGTTCTGTGTTTATTGTCCGATCTTATGGAAATTTGTTGGGCAGAAAATAAGCAACTAAATATGCGAACAAACCAAATTGCAAAACCATACCTTGAAAAATTAGTGCTTTTCACTTTTGGTGGGATCCTTTTACGGTATCCTGGGTATGCTATTTAACTATACATCTCAAATTTGGTGTCTTAAGCTCTTATAACTCTTCAATTATGGCCAAAAAACACTGGGGTGAAATCAAAATATATCGATAATTTCTGAACGGTAAGAGTTATCGAAAAAATGATCTGTCCCGGGACTACGAGAACTTATATTCCAAATATGAAGTCTCTAGCTCTTATAGTCTCTGATATCTCCGTGTTCATACAGACGGACGGACGGACGGACAGACAGACATGGCTAGATCGACTCGGCTGTTGATACTGATCAAGAATATATATACTTTATATGGTCGTAGATGATTTCTTATCCCTGTTACATAATTTTGCACAACAGCATACTACCCTGTTTACCCATTTTTAATGGGTACAGGGTATAAGAAGTGTTCTGCATAGAACTGGTAAGTTCGATGGCCTGTAATTTCTAACAATTATTTGTATACTCTGATACCGAAGGTACTCATAGTATATTGGTTTTGTCGGATGTCCGTCAGGCCGTCCGTCTGTCTGTCTGGATAAACGCACGTATTTCCGAAACGATATTAGATAGACCCTTGAAATTTGTTGTGATATACTTGTAGATATCTGCTTCAGATCAAGTTTGTTCCAAACTTATGGCACGCCCACTTGGAGGCTGGCAAATCGATAACATATCGATACACCTCAAATAACATTAACTAAACGTGAATATCTCCCACAATTTTGAAGCTGGAGTAATCAAATTTGGTAGGTATATTGCTGGTGACCTCCCCAAAAAAAGGATCCTAGGTTAATCGGCCACGCCTATTAATACGCCGACCAGCCCCGCTCCAAAATTAATTTTAAATGCTTATATCTCCCGCAGTTTTAGAGCTAAGGTCACCATGTTTGAAATATATATTACTGGTGAATATTTCGACCACGCCCACTCCCGCCCCCGTAATCGCGAAAATCGATATACATGAATGCACAATTCGGCCACGCCCCCTCCCACCTCCAAAAATCGAGAAAATGTATATATTCCAAAGTTTTAGAGCTAGAGTCACCATATTTGGAAGATATACTTCTGGTCACCCCCTCTTAAGATCAGTAAAAAAATTTTGGGACCTCGCCCCTTCCCGCTCCCAACAATCGCGAAAATTTACATCTTTACAGTTTTAGAGCTTGAGTCACCAAATTTGTAAGATAGACTTGTGGTCACCCCCTCTTGAGATCGGTAAAAAATATTTGGGGCCACGCCCAGTCCCGCCCCCAAATTCGCAAAAATTTATATCCTCCACAGCTTTAGAGCTAAGGTCACCAAATTTGGAAGATTTACTTCTGGTCACCCCCTCTTGAGATCAGTAAAAAGTTTGAGGACTCGCCCCCTCTCCCTTCCCCTTTAATGACGAAAATGTATATCTCCCACAGTTTTGGAGGTAGAGTCACCAAATTTATAAGATAGACTTCTGGTCACCCCCTCTAAGGTCGACCACGCCCTCTCCCGTCTCCAAAAACTTGGAAGGCCGATTTCGGTACCCATACACAAGCAAAAATGTTCTGTTCCCTTCCTTTCAGCTGTTCTTAAAATGGTATCAGAGTACTACGCAGTCGGCTCCGCCCGACTGCAACGTTCTCACTTGTTCTTATTGTATATATAATTATAATTATTATTAGTGATCTTTCTCGTTTTGAATTATTTTAATTTCTTGTGTGATTAATTTCAAATGTTTTTAACTTGTTGGCGATATTGTTGTGGCTTTCTGAATGTATCTTGAGATTTGCTGCCAATATAGTTCATTTAGCAGGGCAATCTCATCTAATAGTTAAACTAGTTTTTCGGGTAATTCTACTTATTGCTGCTGCTTACCACCACACAGAATTTTTCTTAAGTGTTTTGAGAAACTTTGAACTGCCAACAAATTCAACCCAGTTTGTTCTTGTATCAACTAAAATTTTGTAAATACAATTTAATGCTTTAATTGGTTTATAGGGTGTGATTTAAAAGTATCACCATTGGCGTTACTCCAAGGCCAACTTCATTCACAAACTCGTTTGTTAGATTGCCATTTTTGGCATCTACGTAATGAAGACTCAGTCATTAAGTGATAAGTGTATATTTCAAAATGATACACTAATTATTCTGCAGTTATTTTCACCATAATTGTTTGACCTTTATTATACTCTTTTCGAAGAAAATAGTATATTAAGTTTGTGCTGATGTTTGTAACGCAAAGAAGGAAGCGTCGGAGACCCCAAAAGTTACTGCCAGTATGCTTAGAATGACAATACAAATTGATCTAGCCATGTCCGTCTGTCTGTCTGTCTGTATGTATGCAAACTAGTCCCTCAGTTTTTGAGCTATCGCGATAAAACTTTGCACAGACACTTATTGTTCCAGAGGACAGCACAGTGGTCGGAGCCGGCCGGATCGGACCACTATATCTTATAGCTGCCATACAACTCGAAGTCGGTTTTGGCCATAAATCCCATGTTTTCAAAGCTATCGCGATGAAACTTTGCACAGATACATAATTTTTAAGCAAACATCACATTGATCGGAGCCGGCCGGATCGTATCACTATCTCTTATAGCTGCCATACAACTCGAAGTCGGTTTTGGCCATATATCACATGTTCTTAAAGCTATCGCGATACAACTTTGCACAGATACTTATTATTCAAAGAGACATAACATTGGTTGGAGCCGGCTGGATCGGATCACTATTTCTTATAGCTGCTATACAACTGGCAATGAATTAAGTTTTCTTAGATAAAAAAAAAATGTTACGCGACAAAAGGATTTTGTACAGCTTATGAAATTTCAGTGGTGCAGATGGCAGGGTGAAAATTGCCTATAGGTTCGAAAAGAGTATAAAATCTTCGGTACGCCGAAGATAATCCTTCCCCACTTGTTTTCAACTGATAAATGGAATAACTGTGTATAACTTTGCCAAACAGTGGAATTATTCTCTCAAGTTTCTTGTCAACAAATATTCCTTTCTCTTATTCTCTTCCCTGGTATGACTAAATTCGCAGATAATCTTTTTTTTTTTTAATTTTTATCATGACCTGATCTGTTTTGAATATTCTTTGATTCAGTCTACCATGACTTACAATTGTGCAATCAAATAGTAGTGCTGTTTCGACCTACATATTTCACTGCCAAATTACATGTTAAGTGAATTTTTGGTATAGAGAGGTATTAAAATAGTATTTGTTGATCATTTTCAAGATTATTTAAAGTAGTTGCGGCTATATACTTCTATAAGTTTTCATACCAGAGCCAAATTACAAAAAAATGGAAAAATTACGCTGTGCATTTAAATAGTAGTGCCAACTATTTTGATGAAAAAAATTAATAAACTTAAGTAAACTAAATGTTCCATGTTTTATATTTTGTTTTTGGGTCTACTACATCAATATAAATCATATTTGGTTTATTGGGGCTATGTATGGGCGTGGCATAGAGTCAATAAGATCCTCACAACCCTTCTCAGTGATTTTGGCCATTATCTCTTAGCCCTGTTGCTGAAAGTCTGTTGTACTTAATCAATTCATTGTTAAAATGATTCGTTTGACAACTACCAAACAATTTTCTATTACTTTAAGGACCAGGGGCTGAGCTAGGCGTGGTATTGTGACGATTTCTTGAGTCGCAAGATACTCTTGACCCGCTTGACTTGTATACTAGGGACCTGTTGAAACATCCAGTTTATTAACGTTGTCTAACTAGAATTTATTTGCAGAACATCCTTTAATATATAAATGATCACTACTTGTCACAAATTACCATAGATCGAAAGTATAGGGCCAAGGAGTGTTAACGAAAAGCAGGGCCATACCATAATGTTCAGTCCGCCACACTAAATCGTCTCGAACCTATACTTTGGCTGGTATTCTATGTCCCGTAGGCAAGAAATATAATATTTGGAACTTATTCCACTAAATAAAACAATTTGGCCACCCATCAACTCATAATAATTCGCTCACCATTTCAGCAGTCAGGCACATGACCTTTTTTTAAAATTTTATTTACGTATCCATATACTCCGGTGTCAAAACGGGTAGCAGTCTGTAACTATTCGCACTTAAAATATCTGAAATAGGTCGATGACATATAGTCAGAGTACTGACCACTAGACTGGGATCCGTTTTAATCAGGTTTGGGGGCTCCAAAAGGATGGTCTCCCTATATCGCGGATTTTATCTGGCATCAAAAATCGGTATTTTAACTCGTCCCGTTCAAAACTTATCGATAAATTTCGTGTTTAGACTAGAGTTTTTGGGCCATAACTTAAAAGTTATAATAGCTAGAGGCCCCAAATTTGGCATGTATGATCTCGAATAGCATACACATGTAACAAATATTTCACTTTTTGGATACCACCCCCAATCCCCCCAAAAGTTAATAAAACGCATTTTTGAAAATACTATCTTGGAATTTGGATTGGTCACACATTTGATTGCCAATTGTATGCCCAAAAAAGTTCAATAAGATCGGATAATAAACACAGATTAAGATTTAACTTTCCATTGTGTGGGGCTCAGTGAAACAGCAAGCTAACTGCTTAAACCTAAAGGTTCGAAAAGAGTGTAAAATCTTCGGCACGCCGAAGATAATTCTTCCCCACTTGTTTTATACTCAGATTTACCGAAGGCATTCATATTATATTGAGCTTGTGCAATGTCCGTCGTGCTGTCCTTCTGTCTCTATGAATGCAATTTTTTTCGATGTATGTTAAGAAAAAGACTTGATTATTATACTTGTAGCTATCTGCCTCAGACAAAGTTCCACGTCCACTGGGAGGCTGGCAATCGATAAAATTTCGATAAGCCTCAAATTTCGAATCGACAAAACGTGCATATTTCCCACAAACTTAAAACCAGAATCATCAAATTCGATGGGTTGAATCTCAGGTTTCCTCCGCCGCTCCCACTAAAACGCCCACCTGTCCCACTCCAAAAATAATTGGATATGTATATTTGCCACCGTTTTTGAGCTAGAGTCACAAATGAAATTCATGTTACTGGTAACTTCCACTACATATCACAAGAAAAATGTTCCTACCACGCCCATTCCCGCCACCGTAATCGCGTGAATCGAAATACCCGAAAGCTCAAATCAATATCACGTGTGTATTTCCCACAATTTGGAAGCTAGAGTTACGAAACTTTAAATTTAGATTGTGGGTGATCTCTCCCAAAGATTGCAAGCTGATTACGCCCACTACAACGCCCCCTAGCCGCCCCGACCCAAAAACTCACGAAAATCCGTGTCTCCAAACTTGGAAGGTAGATTTCTTATAACCCCTCTTAAAATAGGTGAAACAAAAATTGGGCCCACACCCCCTCCCGTCTAAGAATAGCGAAAATCTACATGTCCATGACCCGAAAAATCACGAAAATCCATGTCTCCAAACTTGGAAGGTAGATTTCTTATCACCCCTCTTAAAATAGGTGAAACAAGAATTGGGCCCACACCCCCTCCTGTCCAAGAATGCCGAAAATCTACATGTCCCACAGAATAAAAGTTAGTCACAAAACTCGGCGGTTTGAATACTGTTAAGCTTTCTTAAAGGTCAAGCCGCGTCCACACCCACTGACGACCTCCCCCACACACCTGTAAAAAGGTTTTGTTCCCCCTGTTTTTAGCTGCTCTTTCAATCAAAGTATTACCGAGTCAGTTGCGTTCGACTGCAATGTTCTTCATTGTTGCTTCTGATGAGGTTATTTGAAAAAATGTAGTACCATTACTATACCCATCATAACTTCGAGCTTTGGAATTCTAAGTCTTTCCCTACCGCTATTTTTCTCCTCTAGCCAAGTTACACTTTTCATATTTTACTAGCACTAGCTACCCTTCATTGATGTTTTGCCTGTCTTTTTCTCATTTATTTCTATGTTGTTACGTATTTAGGTACTCGTCTTCCATTTCGTACAAATATTGTTATTCGTTTTTATACTCTGAGCCCATTAAAAATTAGTAAAACAGGTATAATGAAGTTGTGTAAAAGTATGTAACAGGTACGACAATATAAAAGATATATATTCTTGATAAGTATCAACAGCCGATTCGATCTAGCCATGTTCGTCCATCTGTCCGTCTGTATGAACACTCAGATATCAGAGACTATAAGAGCTAGAGACTTTATATTTGGAATATAAGTTCTCGTAGTCCCGGGACAGTACAAGTTTATTTAATTTTATCGATAGCTCAACCCGTTAAAAATTTTGACTTTAGACCAGTGTTTTTGGCCATGCCTTGAAAGTTATAAGAGCTAGATGCCCCAAATTCATACACATATTACAAATATTAATCTTTTTGAATACCACCCCCATCCCCCAACAAGTTTAAAAAACTCATTTTTATACCCTGAACCCATTAAAAATGGGTAAAAAGGGTATTATGGTTTTGTGCAAATGTATGTAACAGGCATAAGGAAGCATCTCCGACCATATAAAGTATATATATTCTTGATCAGTATCAACAGTCGAGTTGATTTAGCCATGTCCGTCTGTCTGTCCGTCCGTTTGTCCGTTTGTCCGTCTGACCGTCTGTCCGTCCGTCTGTATGAAAACGCGGATATCAGAGACTACAAGAGCTAGAGACTTCATATTTGGAACATAAGTTTTCCTAATCCCGGGACAGATCAAGTTTATTTCATTTGATCGATAACTCGTCGCATTCAAAAGTTATCGATAAATTTTGATTTTAGACTAGCGTTTTTGGGACATAACTTCAAAGTTCTAAAAGCTAGAGACCCCAAATTTGGCATGTATAATCTCGAATAGCATACACATGTAACAAATATTTCACTTTTTGGATACCACCCCCAAACCCCCCAAAAGTAAAAAAACCCATTTTTGAAGGTACGACCTTGCAATTTGGTTTGGTCACACATATTATTGACAATTGTATGTCCCAAAAATTTATTTATTTATTTATTTATTGTCGACTATTGACAGTCGACACAAAAGAATTTATATAAGACTATAAAACATTTAAAGGTATATTAAAAATGTACATAAAATTTAAAAAATTAAATTAAAGATAAAAAGTTAAAATTACCTTAAGTTCTGGGGATATCAATAACAAAATTAAAACATTGGTCCAACATTTGTTGCAAGGATTGGGGAAAACCCAGAAAACCCAATCAAACCAAACCTAAAAAAATAAAAGAAAACATTTTTTTTTTAATAAGTTTGTTAATATAGAAAACAAAAAAAAATATTTGTTTTGAGTTAAAGAGAAAAAAAGAGAAATAGATGATAGAGAGAGAAGAAAAAAGAAAAGTAAAGTAGCGAAATAAGGATATAGTAAGAAAAGAAAAGGGAAAATAGATTTAACTAAACACGGGCAGAGGAGTCCCGTAAATACAAAAGAATATAAGATTTTTATTAATGGGAGAGAGAGCTCAACAGAGATTACATTAAAAACGTTATTGTAGTCCTTGCAAAGAACACAAAGAGGATTGTGCAAAGCGTAATCAGTCGTACATGAAGGTAAAATCAAGGGGACGTAGTTTCTAGTTGGCCTACTAGGAACAAAAAAGTTTAGGCGAGCTAACAGAAAGGAAGAATCTATGTCGCCGTTAATTAACTTGTGTAGGAAGACAACTCCAAGCGTTGTTCTACGGTTAAGTAACGACGGAAGATTAATAAGTAAAAGCCTACTGGAATACGATGGCAAACGGAGATTGGGATCCCAGTTAAGTCCACGTAAGGCAAAGAGCAGAAATTGCTTCTGAACGGATTCTATTCGCTCTTGGAAGTTTTAGTACTGCGGACACCAAATACATGAGCAGTATTCAAGGATAGGATGAACTAAAGAAACATATAGCAGTTTTGTGGTGAAAGGATCGTTAAATTCTTTCGACCAACGCTTAATAAAGCCAAGTACACCTCTGGCCTCATTAGTGATAGTCGACATATGCATATTAAAGTTAAGCTTGTTGTCAAAAATGACTCCAAGATCTTTAACTGTAAAGATACGTTGCAATGGAACATTGTCAATCGTATAAGTGGTTAAGTAGGGTCTAGTCCGACTAAAAGTCATGAACATACATTTTGAACAATTTAGCTGCAGTTGATTGGCCGAACACCAGCGCTGCATAGAGTTCAAATCATCTTGCAGATGAGTATGACACAAGGGATCGGTGTACGAAAAAATAAGTTTCACATCATCTGCGTACATAAGAATACGAGAGTGTGATACAATCGAAGGCAGGTCATTAATGAAAAGAGTAAACAATTAAGGTCCAAGATGACTACCTTGAGGTACACCAGAAGTAACGTGAACCATTTTCGAGGTAGTCGACCTAAGCAATACTCTTTGAGTGCGACCTTTCAAATAGGTGGCAATCCATAAAAGAAATGAGGGAGAGAATCCTAAACAATCAAGCTTATATAGCAATATATCATGGTTAACAGAGTCAAATGCTTTACTGAAGTCAGTATATATAACGTCAGTTTGCATTTTTGATAGAAATGCATCATTTACCAGGGAGGTAAATTCAAGCAAGTTGGTCGTAGTGGACCGACTCTTAATAAAACCATGTTGGGCAGGGGAAATAATCGACTTGCAGAAATGTTGCAAAGTCGAAGTAAGGATTTTTCAAATAATTTTGGGATGGCTGATAACTTTGCAATACCTCTATAATTCGAAATATCTGACTTCCCACCTTTTTTATGTAAAGGAATCACAAACGATTCCTTCCATATAGATGGGAAGACTGCAGAATCAAGGGATAGATTAAAAAGCTTTAGCAATGGTTGAATAAGCGAATTACAGCACTCCTTGAGCACACAACTAGGGATGTTGTCAGGCCCTGGAGAGAAAGAAGATTTTAGAGATTTAATAGAAGATAGAAGTGAATTGTTAGAGATGGTTGGGGTAAATAGGTGGTTAGAAGGCGAAATTTGAAAATGATAAGACACATTAGTAGGGGTGACAGAGGAATAGGTTGACTGAAAAAATTTAGCAAATAGGTCAGAAGCAGCAGAATCATTACTAGCTTTTTCCATCCCAAGAAAAAACGAAGAAGGCAAACCAGAAGATTTGCGCTTGGAATTCACAAAGTTGTAAAATTGTTTAGGATTCTGACTAAACTGACGTTTGCAGCGAGTAAGATAGTTCTCATAGCATTGAGAGTTTAGAAGAAAAAAGTTTGACTTGGCTATAGAATATTTAGACAAATCGAAATTGGAGCCAGAATTCTTAAATTTTTTAAAACACTTTGATTTTTGGTTTTTTAAATAAGAAAGTCTTGGCGTGAACTATGGTGGTTTCTTTAAACCAGATGTTCGAACGTATTTTGGTATACAAACGCCAAAGAGCGCATATATGTTTTCGTAGAATCTTTTAATAGCTACATCTATATCAACAGCGTTGTCTAAAAAAGACCAATCAGTTGAATAAATAAGCTGATTAAGTAGGGTGTAATTCCCCTTACGAAAACAAAATATTGGCTTACTTGAGGCTGGAGAAGGTAAGGTGGAAGCTTTTGAAAAGAAAAGAGAAATTTCTATAGTGGGATGATAAGAATCTTCAGGGACAGTTACTGGAGGTGACCTAGACACAGAAGCACTGGGGCAGTCGTTGATAAAAACGAGATCAAGTATTCTATTCCGTTGGTTATGAATTGAATTGATCTGAAACAACGAAAGATCAAGCATTCCATCAAGAAAATCATGCTGAGCTGATGGAATGAGATAAATTGTGCTGCTGAAAAATGACCATGTGATATTTGGCAGATTAAAATCGCCTAAAACTACAAAAAGGTCATTATCACGCACATGGGTAGAAACTTCTCTGATATAAGATATGTGTCGCATATAAACTTGAATATCAGAAGAAGGAGGGATATAAGAACAAGTAATGAAAAGAGCCTTTGATGGAAATATTACTTTAACAGCAACAATTTCAACATCAGCGGGCATTGTGAAATTAAAAATTTCAGATTGGAGCGATGATTTAATGGCAATTAGGACACCACCACCTCTTGTCGGCCGATCACGTCTACAGATATTAAAATTATTTGAAAAAATTTCGCAATCAGAAACAGTGCTGTTTAACCAAGTTTCAGAGAAAGCGATAATATCTGACTCAAAAGATGTGATATTAGAGAATAGACTTTTGAGTTTAGACATAAGGCCTCTAACATTCTGATATTGAATGGTAGTTAAATCGGAATTTAGTTTTTTGAAGGATTGCTGGATGTCGAACTACCAGCTGGAAGGGAGACAGGAGGAGGGGTGTTACGATTTTTGGGTTTGAATTCGTGAACAATCATGTGTGGTGGCCAAAATTTTGGGTCACAAATTATATGGAAAGTGTCATTCGGAACACTTATTTTGAAAGACGCTATTTCACGAGGTGAAGAAAAATTAAATTTTGGTAACTAATACGCTAGCGGTAGTTTTGCTAGCAATATATGAGACTATAGAGTCTGAAGTAGTATCAGAATTGCTTCTGATAGATATGAAAACTGGCTTCCTAGGGGCAACCACATTTAAAACTGGTGGTTGCGCTGAAATTGCAATATTATTGTTGCTAATTTCAGTAGTAATTGGGCTATGAGAAGTTCTGCGTTTCCGCCGAGAAGCAACTCGAACCGATGTAGAAAGATCTACAGAATTTGGTATAATATGATTCACTGGGGTCGGTAGTGGACTAATTTGGAGGGATGGAGAAGGAGACAAAGAAAGTATAGGCGAAACGTCCTCATTATTGGGAGTTCCCAAAAGTATGGGAGTAGCCTGGACAGCGGTAGAAGGCACAGATACAGGCACACTTAAGAAGTGCGACTCTAACTGGCGAGCAGGTGGGGACTCAAATTTATATTGGCTAAGCAGTTCAGCGCTTGAATCAATATCATTCGCCAGAAGCTTAGCCACAGTCTGCAATTTAGTAAACTGATTTCTCACGGAATTATACATTCGTGAAAAATCAATTTGTATGTCAATGCATACTGGGCACGACCACTTCAAGCCACCGCTGCCTTTTTTAGCAATTGCGGTGACTTTGTCACATTCGCGACCAGTAAGACCTGCACATTTCGCATGCATAATATTTTCACACAACCAACA